>CM031240.1:71392949-71786514 GCA_018340775.1 Taxus wallichiana var. yunnanensis
TCATCCCTTAGATTAGGTGACATAGACAACACAATCAACAACTTGTGATACTTTGGCCAAATATTTGAAACATACTACTTATGTCTCATATTCCTTGACGGCATACTCGTCATTCTAGAATACGTCCTTCACCCCATTCCTATGTTATGTAGAATGTCTTATACTGACTTCACACCTCTCCCGACCCAAGTTATTCACTCGAAATGGATTACTAATATGACAATGTTATAGGGATGCTCCCGAGGGCTAGGGATACGCTGACATATTGGGTCAACCCTAGTTAACCCAGTGTGTCAAGATACCCCGAGTCTCCTGGGGCAGCCTTATAACATAACCACATTCCTAACCAGTCCCAGAGTAAATCTTGTTCGAGTTTAAGGTGTAAATCTTAACGATCAATGCAAAGGGTATCGCCATAAGTCACCTATATTGTTGTATCTTCGAGAAGATCCTAATCTTCTCGAAGGTACAACCCTCCAGTTGACTTGTGCCATCAACCTTCAATTCCACCTCGAAAAGATCTACTTATATAAAAGTGTTACATACGTTGAGTCAAAGTTATACTTTAAGATGCTCCTTTTAGGGTAGTCTTTTCCCAACCCTTGGGTTCCTCACCTTAGTATTACCTTTCTCAATAAAACCCATTACGCAAAGAGAAGTTATTAAGACTTGAGGTCCCAACAAGGAGTTCATAGAAAAACATAAATCTAAATCAACAAAATCTGACAATAACCCTTAATCTTCACATGAGATTGCTAACCAAACCGTTTTTGGTTTATATATCAGATCTCATAGCTGAAATATATCTTACTTATTAGTATTGAGATATAGTGATTAAAAATCCAATAAACGTTGTCTTGACTTAGATCAAGACTAGGAAGTAATAATTTATTCAGCTCATTTAGCTTCTGTTGAGGTTTATTTTAACGTTAGCTTCTCGAAAGACAATGATCTAAATTCCAATTTAGCTTTAGATAGAACATAATATAACTACTAAACAATCATAAGTATTCACCACATAACCTTGCAAGCTTACTTAGATAATCACAAAGGTCTCCAAGTTATACAATAATAACAATGCTCTTAAAATCATTCGAACCGAAGAAGATCAAACCATCAAGATACGAATGAAAACACATAAGTAACAAATACCTCATTTCATTCATTTCAAAGCTAATCAAATACATTTTATGCATTCAGCATATTTGATACAATACTCAACAGCAAAAGAACATCTTTCTTCAAGTAGTACATTTAGAGAATCAAGTTGAAATTCATCATAAAACCAAATTAAACAATCTGAACATCATATCAGATCTGTGTGCCTTTACCACTTATGGCAATCATCTGCAAAAATTGTCAACACGGGTCAGTTCGGTGAACTGAGCATGATAAGCACTAATTCTTAAAACAAATGCAATCCACCAATTGTTTTCATTAAACAACCTGTTTAAATGAAATCATTTCTTCACATTCCAAACTTAAATGAAGCTATTCATCCTATATGTTAGAGACTAACAACATATGAATACAACCATTCTTAAGACAACAAAATTCCTACAAGATTGTTTCTACAATTTCTCAATGGCAGTTAAAACATTCAACAATCTCACAATCTTAATTCTTTTATCATCCTAACACATTTCAATGGTATTGACAAGTATACCTATTTATACAACAGCACACATTTTATACCAGTCTCTCCATACAAGACCTCAGTTTATTCTTGTTATGCCCTTACCATAGAGATTGCAAATGAATGCAAGAAGAAAGCACACAAGGTTTCCTGACTAGGAGAGAGAGAATTTTCCCTTCAACTTATTTATACATCAACATATAAATTATAGTCTAGAAGAAGAAACAGAGTCCATCAGAATCCTAAGTCAATAACATTCTGAACTGTACCGATTAATGCAAATACATTTACGCATGCGACTAAATAGTTGAAATTACAAGAAGAGCTACAGTTCCATCTAATTCCAAATATAAAGGTCACCTGTAGCTACTAAACGATTCAAGAGTTCACACAACAAGCATTAATAAATAATCCAACTCCAATAGGCTCCACAAAACTTTCCATATTATACAACAACATGAAAAATATCCAACTCCATCGCCTGTCATGGCACAGCTAGTAACTCTTTACCTTGGTCAAGCACAAGACTAGATAACACAATAACAGAAGAGGTAACCATGTGCAAACATAGTGACATTCCCACTGAGTCACAACACTCAGCAACCTCCACAGCTTCATTCAACTAAACAAATCCCTACGATTATACAACAAGGATGTAAATTAGAAGCCGATTTCAAGAAGAATAATCACAAAACGGTCTTCACAGAAGGCGAATTCCCTATCAATAATTTTCCTCAAAGTTTCATCGAGCTACTACGAAATATAACACAACAATATTAAGAAAGAGTCAAACAATATGCATGCTCAGCCAAGACTCAAATCGAGAAATGAGCCAACACGCAACATATCATGGTCTCCAACAAAGGTCAATTCCAACTAGTACTTATAACCCAAGTTTTGATTGAAGTTGAATTCATACGACAACAATTCAAGAATCCTAAAAGTACTTCACAAAGAAAACTTCTACGAAGTTTAAAACATAAATTACGTTCCCAAGAACTCCATCAAGTCATAACATTTATATATTCATAACAAAACAACAACGATTCATAACCAAGCTTAGACAGAAGTTTGAAATACGAGATACATTTCAAGGACTCTCACTGAGTCAATGCCAACCGTATTCACAACTGAGCTTACACAAAAGTAGAAACACTAGTTACATTTCAAGAACTTCAACAGACTCAAAGCCAATGAGTATCCACAACAAGCTTCCGCAGAAGTCAATAACAAACCACCCATTTCAAGGATCCCAACTGTATGCACTATGAAACTACTACAGAAGTTAAACACATACTATACATTACAAGGATTCCAATAGAATTCTCAACAAAACTTCTTACCGAAGTCAAAACATTAATAACATTTCAAGGACTCGAAAGGAGTCGAACCCATGTAGTATTCTCAATTAACCTGTATAGAAGTCGCAACATACTATCCATTGCAAGGGTTC
Source organism: Taxus wallichiana var. yunnanensis (assembly GCA_018340775.1). Classification (NCBI taxonomy): domain Eukaryota; kingdom Viridiplantae; phylum Streptophyta; class Pinopsida; order Cupressales; family Taxaceae; genus Taxus; species Taxus wallichiana. The sequence continues at coordinate 71,396,039 of CM031240.1, forward strand.
CAACAATATCAATAACATATAGTATTCATGGCTGAACTTCTACAGAAGCCAAAACATGCTATCATATCAAAAATTCCAACAGCAACAATTACATATAGTACTCACGACTAAACTTCTACAGAAGTCAAAATATACTCTACATTTCAAGAATTCCAACAGCAACAATAACATGTAGTACTCATAACTAAACTTCTACAGAAGTCGAAATATACTACACATTACAAGAATTCCAACAGTATCATTTTCAACAAGTGAAAACAACAAGGTTTCGACTGAATTCTGAATCAAACAAGAAAACAATACATGGTGTAGACACCAAATTTGTGTCTTACGACCCTCTTGTGACCCACATCTCATTTCGCAACCTAACCTCATCACCTAAACCTTACACAATTATTTATTAATTGCCTTGTAATTGATAAATCCACATCACCTTACCTGCCACCTCATTTTGCCACCTCATCATGACCTAGTCCTAACCCTAAACTAACCTAATTAAGACCTATAACTTGGTCCACACCTACACCCATGACTAATGACCCCTTTCTCGCACCCAAAACCAACCTTCTAGTCACTTGACCAAGCCCGCAACTAATCTCTTGGGAGAAAAGTAGGGAAAGTGGGCTATTTTACTAAAAATAGCCTGCTTTTTCCTTACCAATACCGGTTCCTACTCAACCGCCGTCGGTTACGTAACCGCCATCGGTTCCCTGTAAATGGGCTCCCCAAACCAAAAACAGAGGTGGAAGGATTTTTGGATCGAGAGAGAGCATCAGGAGCGATCAAGAGAATCTGGATCTTTACTTGGCTGAGCAGAGACAAGTGAAGAGACAAGAAGAGTTTGCAGCAAAGGAGATCAAGCCCAAGACTCGCAATCGATACTGTGAGCCTCAGTGATACTCAAATGATCATCGAGGGAGATATCTCATCTTCTATGTGTCGTGCCATCCTACCTCGCCGCTTTGTCATCGAGTTCTTAGACTCGCATCTTCGCAATAACTAGTAAGTTACATCTTGCATGTCCTTTTAAGAATATTTCTCGACTTTTGAGTCACGCCCTAACAAATCCATTCCTAGATCCACTACCCGGCAACATATTGCATCTAACTATCCTTCATTTACTTCTCATCACCTCATTACCTAATATCACCCATATACTAGCCTTACAAACAACATAAACCTACCCTACAACAATAACCACCCCTTAATAGACCCTACCAATATCGGTTTATCAAGAATCGCATCGGTTATTGTGGTTCAAAACCGAAATCAGCCTTTCCCCTACTGTTTCAACAAAGCAACTTAATTGATATTTTACGCTCTTTGGTGTTAATTCATATTAGTAGGGAAACCACCACCTTCGAAAGGAAGTTTTATATTTCCCTGGGCCCAAGGCGCTTCCTCATTTATTGTCTAATCAAAATCTTGTGGTCTTGTGTTCTTATTTACAGTAGTCCTTCCAAGACAAAAGGAGTTCTTTACAATGCTGATCTTTCTCTACGGTACGCGCACACCATCTCAACATTCAATGGTATTCTTCCTAGCCCTAACCCTTATCTCTGCTTTAAAGGAATGAAAGGATAGAAGCAACTCTATTCCCAAAAGCCAAACATTCCGAGCGAAACATTTTGGCACGCCTGGTGGACATCTTGCTTGCTTTCATTTTAGGAAGCATACTTGTTGTTGCTTTTTGTTATATTTAGTGAAGAATTTGTCTTGCTTTCCCAGCTTTGCATTAGTGAAATTCATCTCATTTGCTTCATTGAATATCATTTTCAATTTTGGTTTAAAATACGTGCATTACATTCCTCATTGCTATTTTCAATTCTAGTGAACATAGACTAAGTAATGTGTCGTACACATGGGGGTGATTTCCATGGTATTGACACAAAATTAATCTTACTTTCACCGCACAACACATACCGAATCACTTCACAATTAACACAACAGCTCAAAACATCTCCCCTTTTCCACGGTATTCCTCCGCAAGATTGAGGTAACCTATAAGCCAAAACAACTTGAAATTTCCCCTAAGTCTTTTGTTTAGGATTGACATCATTCCACGCCTAAAGGCATAAGCCCACAATAATTAAAATTGACCCTAGGGTTAGTCTCTCGGATTTGCGTGTGCATCTTGTTTGTTTTTCGCCTGTTTTCTCTGTTATACACTCGCCTTCTCGTGATTACCTTAGAACAATTTGATAAATATACTTGAGCAAATCAGCAGCTTCTTATATTTTCTTACACTAGCTTTATTACACCGACATCGCTTACGACCGACGCCGCTATAGTGTAACCGACATCGGTTATCGACCGATATCGTCGGTTATCTTTTCTTTCCTCTGACAAACCAAAGAACCTACCAATTTTACTATCCTGAGTTTGTTTCGATGATTGAAACCTGTTGTGAACTCATGTCCATGGTTGTTATCACTCAAAGCAAGCCACCACCATGGTTTCACATTCTTGCTCGCTTTTTTGCCTCGAATCACCCCCTTCACATTCTCGTGGGGAATCCTACGGATACCAAATGAGGTTCCTAAAATTCCTGTGGGAGATAAAGAATTTGCCAAGTTTCTGGATGCTAATCCTAGTGCTGTACAATACTATTTGTCTCATGCCCCTGACCGTACGCCCGATGGTCAGCTCCTTGTTGGTATGCCTATTAGTATAGCTACTCATTTAGCTCCCACTCCGCCTGATGATACCGCCTTGCTTCCCGCATCTTTAGCCCCGTCTCCCAATCCGATGGCTTCAGAGGTTCATACGACCCCGATTAGCTTTCCTTTGGTTAATCTTGGACCCCACATATCACTACCACCGACTGCCCCTACCTCATCTCTCTTGCAGACCACTCCGTTCATGACTTGCTTCTCTCGCCACCTATCCACATGAGCTTTCCTTCTCAAGCTCCGCCTACCTTTTCATTCCCATACACGTATCAAGTGACCTCAACATCCTATATGGGACATCCCTATTCGGCTCGGCTCAACATATTCATCCTCCATACCTTATCAACACTTAACCCCACCATTGTCTCAATGCGGAGGCCCTTGGCCCAATTTTCCTCCATTTATCACAACCGCACCCTCATCTCATCCAACCATAAATTTCATCAAACAAATGATGGACAAAATGCATAACTGGAGGATTCTATTTCGTGAAGTCGTAGCGCCTTGAAATACGAGCAAGTTTATCGGGAGCCTATTCACCCTTCTCGTCCCCCTTCATTCATATCCTCCTCAATGGGAGTTGCCAAATTTACTCGCTTTAATAGTAAAGAGGATCCTCAACAACACTTACGATCATTTAGACATGCTTGTTATTTGATTGCTCATGATGATGCCTCATACTCCGCACCTTTCCCATGTCCTTATCAGGACTCCGCTTTGGAGTGGTACGGTTTTTAACCCAAGACTCAATCTTCTCTTTTAACCAACTAGCCCAATATTTCTTAGATCATTTCTCCATTAACATTGCCAAGAAAGTATCTATCACCGACCTTTATGCCATCCGATAATTCAAGACGAATCTATCTCAAATTTCGTTGACGATGGCGTGGCCTTATCAACCAACTTACGTATGCCTTTTCTCAAACTCAACTTATCGAATCAAGTTTACGGGGCCTGTGCTAAGCACATCTCCCCTACCCTACAAATTCAAACTTTCCGTACATTTGATGAGGCCTTTACCATGGCTCGGAAATTAGAAATTCGAGCCTTAGAAGAAGAGAAATTGTGGTCACGCAACAAAACCCCACTTTCCGAACTCCGATTCTACCAATAAGCCAAACACCACCCCTCCTCACGCATCCACTTCTTTGAAATCAAAAGGAGCTGTCCATGCGGTGATGGTCAAATCTCAAACACCGTCTAATACCCCACCAAAACCACCTATAATTACAAAGCCGAGCCCATCAATTACACTCCTTGGGAGAAACTTATGGTGTCATCTTGGAAAATTGCTCAAAGCCGAGCTATCACCTTGCCTCCCGTTAAACCCCACTCCGGTTTGATTCCACGCGCGCTATACCTTCCTCGGTACAAAGAAAATGACTTCGTAACTTTTACCACGTAAAGGACATAGTCATGAAAACTATAAGATGTTGAAAAACATAGTGCAGGAAATGGTTGACGCAGGTGATATAACCCTCGATAACCCTAATGCCCCTGCCAACTGAAATCTGAAAATATTCAACAAACCATTCCCAAATCACTCTTCTAACAATGAACATAAACCAGATATCTTAGCCGAGAAAGTGTTCATGAGATCCATGCAGTCTTCAACTCCCAGCCAAAAGCCTCTATCGAGAAAATTTTGAATCAAGCCTCTTCACTAACACAGGGGCCCGAACCTCCTTCACCACCATAAAACCAAGGTGAAATCATTCCTTTACCCATAAAGGAGTTAATCGCCTGCACTTTTCTTCTCATCGATGAGTCTTCTTATACCACATCCCTACAAGACTGCGAACGGATGTTATCTAACTTATCTCTTTCCCAAACGTCTCCTCCTACCGCTTCACAGCTGCACAAGAGGAAGGCTCGCCACTCCTTTTGTCATCCTTAGACGAGAAATCTCTCGCATCGAAATCACCAAATTCTTTAACCATAACAGACCCTCTCAAACATGCCCTCCTCGCCTATTAGTTCTTCATCGCCTAAATCTTTTCAATGACCAATGACCGACCTCTTAACATCTATTGATACAATGCCTCATCTACCCCTTGTATCACACCCACATTGACTAGAATCACAACCTCCGTCTTTCTTCCATACAAAATTTACAATTGACGCCTCAAGACTCGTTATTCTCTAGAAGATAGAAGAGTCCTATGGGAACGCTTGAGTACCCACTATTCTACTCAAATGCAAATGACCGATCCAGATACTCTACCATATACCTAAGTGTTTACGAAACTCAAAATTCCTATGTCCTCATCTTCATCCCCCGAATCTCTACCAAGTAGCTCATCCACCTCTATTAACCTAACAAAATCTTCCCCTACACTTAGGACCTCACCAATACCTAGCCTAACACACCCGCCTAAGCGACTAGATTTATCCAAAAATAAAGCTGCCCCACCACTTAGGAGACAAACTCCATCCGTGCCTCTATCACAATCAAAACCATCATCATCACACCTACCTTCCATATTGGGACCTCATCCCTCCACCTTGCATCAATATATCATACCTCCTATGTTTTCTTCAAAACAACCTACGCCTCCTACACCCATACAGAGATCAAAGGATATATCAACGTTGTCACCCCACGTATCCTGTCCACCCATCAACCCTAAACAAACTCCATCATCAAAGGATTTATTTTCTGTCACTCCCTTTCTCCGTGGTTATTCCTCGCTACCACGCCATCTCGTAGCCTCATCATCTAACCAATTTGAATGTAGCTCTCGCGCCAAAGAAACCACGTTTAGTGAAACCACGTGTCAACACCCTTGGCTAAACCACCACCCGCATTTAACCAACCATGCCCAAACATTACCAAAACCCGCACAACCAATGCCCTCATCCTCCTCCGATTTTGACCCACTCAAAGGATCTTACGCCAAAATCCTTGCTATGTTGGTGGAGAATGCGACCATTTCCCTAACCCCACTTAGACCTTATGACCCATCTAAACCTCGACCTATAGGTTATGATGAGTCTAAAATCTGCGCTTATCACCGCACACCAAGAGATGATGTGGAGGGATGCAAAGCTTTAAAACCATCCTTCGTCACCACCTCTCTCGGATAGAAAGGTTAAGAAAGACAACTTACGAAGGGAGAGACCTTTAGCTTCAATTCCCTCTCCTATACCATCTGTCCCCGCCTCACCAAGATCTATCATTATTACAACCCCACCTCTTAAAGACCATGATTTATCCCAACCATCTTCCTCATCTCAGTGTCTATGAGATTAATATGATTAGTGTTGCTACTCGAGCACGTAAAAACAATGAGAAAGCAAAAGAAATCACACTCGCGCCTCTCTTTCTCCTTCCACCATCCCGATCGCACCACCACCTAAAGCGGTTGTTCATGGACCCGCTTACCCCGTCTCTAATGGAGTTTCCCATCAAGCCATGATCAAACAGCTTCACCAATCACCCGTAAAATGACAGCTTTATGATCTAATTCGACTTTTGAATCTCATCGACAAGCTCTCGTTGAAATTCTTCAAGGGATCGAGGTCTTACCTAATGAAACCCTGCTGCTACCTCCATTCTTACACCCAATCACGTTGCTTCTCTCACCAAACAATCCATCGCTTCAACTTCTTCTCGTCTCTCGCATAACAAGTTGCTGCAGTCGGTTCTCAAGACGAAATTGTTGACTTTGGTATAGAAGATCCTAACCTGCTTTTTTCATCTCAACTTACGCTGGGACATTCGGGTATGTCGTGTTCTCGATTGACGGGGCGCAAATAGCCTAAACATCATCTCTTCAAAAGCCTTCCAACAAATGAATATCCCTTCTAGCTACATGTGTGCCAATCCCATCATGTTGCGGTCATTCAATGATGCTATTACCTCTACCTTAGGCACCGTGATCCTTAACATTCGTAGGACCACGTACTTTACCCAAACTCTTCTATGTCCTTAAGGGAGAGTTCCAATACAATATATTGCTAGGTCACCCTCGGATCCAAAGCATGGGATGTGTTCCCTCAACCTTACATAGATGCATAAAATTTGAATACAAGGGGAATTCCTACACCGTAAAAGCTGATCCTCCCCCCTTTAAAACCTGCAATATGATATACCGCCCTAATGATGTGCTTGTACCAATCAAGACACCCATTCATTCAACCCAACCATCCTCTTCAAATGTGCCTCAACCATCCACCTCAACCGCACCTACACCTTCAAATGAAACCACTGTCGCAAAAACCACTTCCCTTCTTGTAGCTAATATCCCAACCGCAGACCCCTTAGTAGATGTTTTTCAATGCCTTACGCTGGGGGAGTATCGCCTATATAATGTTAGTTCTTTCCATACCCCACAGGAGTACGGATAGGTACATGCACATCCTACCTATGACCGTCGTGTGGGGGAAGTAATCCCCTATGGACCACCTCACTGCCGCACTAACCTAACATATGGGGGTGTCGACGCATCTTCTGTTGCCCCTGAGCCCCCTCTTGGTGTGGTTCCTTTCCAATCCAATTTTCAATACCTGACAAATCGTCATTTCGCCCTCACCTTCTTGACTCGCTGTGCTTGGAAAGGCTTTGGTTTTGGTCTTTATGAACAAGGCCGACATACAATCATCCCCATAACTACACGCAAGCACAATGATCGTAGTGGTATCGGATTTCCGGGAACACTTACACTCGAAGGAACCTCGTGTCGCTTGTCTTCTAGAAGACAACGACGCTACACCCTACCGAACCATCATCACCCATTTTTCCTTTGTCACCCACAGAGTCGATAGATCCTGAATCTATCCCTCCTAACTTTTTTTTTTCATAAATGCTATCTTCCTAGGTCCTCTCACTTATCAACGCGATAATGAGGACACCTCTTCTATCCCCCTTCTGTATCCAGACATGATTGAAGAGGACTCACCTTCAATTAATGTTGTTGAATGCCGGGATGATGACTCCATCCTCACTTACTTGGCGCGATGAATCTTATATTCAACACGCCTTACCATCTCAAACTCAAACCATGCCGAACGAATCTACCATTGAAATCAACATCCACACGGAGGAGGATCTCACATTGTGAAGATCGGACAATCCCTTAACGCATCGTAACAAGTCGCCTTTACCACCTTTCTCGTGCTTTCGCAACCAAGCTTTCGCTTGGTCTCTACGCCGACATGCCAGAATTGATCCTGACATTGCCATCCATAACATTACACTGAAACCCGATTCCAAGCCAATTAAACAGAAATTGAGAAAAATGCATCCACGCATTGCCCTCTTGGTCAAAGAGGAGCTTCAACGACTTCTTTCTGTTTCCTTCATTCTACCTATTGACTATCCTCAATGGATTTCTAACATCGCACTCGCTACTAAAGCAACGGGGTGACTTCGATATGCACATGATTTCGGGATCTCAACCTCGCTTGCCCTAAGGATGACTTCCCCCTACCTAGTATTGACCAACTTGTTGATCTCACTGCAGGCCATGAGATGCTCTCTCTCATGGATGGCTTTTCAGGATACAACCAAATTTTGGTTGCACCCGCCGATCAACATAAAACTACCTTCATAACTCCTTGGGGAACCTTCTGTTACCGTGTAATGCCATTTGGCCTTAAGAATGCTGGTGCAACCTATCAGCGGGCTATGACCTACATTTTTCATGACATTATGCACACTATCCTTGAAGATTACGTCGATGATCTTCTTGGCAAATCTAAACATCGCAGTGAACATCTCGATGTTTTAACCATTATTTTTGACCGCCTGTTACAATATTCTGTCTGTCTTCAACCAAAGAAATGTGTCTTTGGTGTCCTTTCGGGAAAACTTCTCGGCTTTATTGTCTCTCTGCGTGGCATTGAGGTCGACCCATCTAAAGTCAAAGCTATTCTAGAAATGCCCCCACCTACCAATCTTAAACAATTGCGTAGTTTACAAGGTAGGCTCCAATCTATCTCGACGTTTCATCTCCCAACTCTCTGGATTGATGTCAACCTTTCCATCACCTCCTTAAAAAAAAAAACTTTCAATGGAGTGAAGAGTGCCACCAAGCCTTTGAGGCTCTCAAAGCTTATCTCTCAGTAGCCACCCGTGCTTATCCCACCCCGTGACGACCGCCCTTTCTACCTTTATCTTTCCGCCACCGATCACGCCAGAGGGGCCATGCTTGCACATCGTGACTCTAAGAATCGAGAACAAGCCATTTATTATATAAGTCATACTTTGGTGGACTATGAGACTAGGTATACACATGTAGAAAAGTTGTGCCTAGCCCTATCATTCGTGGCCACCAAACTCCGACACTACCTTCTGAATCACAAAACTTTCGTCATCACCAACACGGACCCCATCCATTACATGTATGCCAAACATCATTTAAACCAACGCATCGCCAGATGGCTCATGCTCCTCGCCGACCTCGACCTTGAGTTTGTCCACCAGAAATCAATCAAAGGACAAACCATCGCAGACCAACTTGCGGAAGCCCCTTTACCAGGGGAACAATTTACCAATTTTACATTCCCCGACGAACTCATCGCCACTCTTTCACTCAGGGAGGAGTCGTATCCAATGACCCTCTTCTTCGATGGATCCAAATGCCACCGCGGTGGAGGATCCAGCGTTGTTCTCATTCCTCTCGACGTTGAGCCTATGCCTCTCTCATTCTGACTCGATTTCCCTTGCACTAATAATACAAAGCCAGTAATACGAGGCCCTTGTTCTGGGTCTCCAAGTTGCGTTACACTTAGGTATCAAATCTATCGATATTTTTGCGACTCTCAATTGGTAGTCAATCAAGTTATGGGCATCTACTAGTGCAAAAATGAGGAACTTCAAAAGTACAAACACCACGTGGATTCACTTCTAGCCTTATTTACTCGTTATTCTATCCAGACCATTCCCCGCTCCACTAACAAATTTTTGGATACTATGGCTTGCTTAGCCTTGCAAATTCCTACCTCACCAACTGACTCTGACATATTCGTCTTGGTCCAACAAATTTTTGCCCCATCCTACTCAGCCCCGGTAGTTTGTATGATAAATACTGTGTCTACTAATTCACAGGATACCTGGTACCACCAATTTCACGACTACCTTACAACCTCTGTTCTCCCACCTGACCTTACTAGTAACGGCAAACGTGCTTTTCTTAAAAGTGTTTCTCATTATGTTGTCATGGGGGGACTCCTCTATAAACGTGGCTTTGATGGCATCCTTCTTCGGTGTCTAACCGGCGCGGAGGTCACTTATACCATCCAACAAGTCACTTATACCATCCAACAAGTCCATGATGGGATTTTTGGTGGACATTTTAGTGGCCTTACCGTGGCTAAACGAATCCTTCGCCTAGGTTATTATTGGCCTACTCTCAATAACGATTGCTACGAATATGTTAAGCGTTGTGTTATGTGTCAACAACATGCCAACCTTCAACATACTCCTAGCCACCCGCTACAGGTCACCCGAGATCTTTGGCCTTTCTCACAATGGGGTTTAGACCTTATTGGTGAGATTCATCCATCCTCTTCGCAATGTCACCAATGGATTATCACAGCAACCGAATATTACACAAAATGGGTGGAGGCTATTCCGCTCATTTCAACTAAAAAAGAAAAAATTGTAGAGTTCATTAACCACCACATTATTTGTCGTTTTGGTGTTCCTCATCGCCTGATAACAGATAATGGAAAATCTTTCAAAAACAAGTTGTTGCAGGACCTTTGCGACAACTTTGGTATTAAATTCAGCTTCTCATCACCCTACTATCCACAAGCAAATGGACAAGTTTGAATCCTCTAATGAAACCGTAACCAAAATCCTCATGAAAGTTGTCAATGAATCCGGAAGAAATTGGCATGATCACATCCCCTTTGCCCTTTGGGCTTATCGTATAGCATTCGTACTCTCCACTAATGCCACACCTTTTCTTTTGGTATATGGTACCGAGGCTGTCCTACCTCTCGAAGTACAAATACCCTCCCTTAGAATATCTCTTCAGGATATTCTCACCAACGATGATTTCCGCCAAGAGCGGTTAGCCCAATTGGAGCTTCTTGATGAGTGTCGTCTTACAGCTCTTGATCACCTCCAAATCTATCAAAAACGTATCAAGCGTGCTTATGATAAGCGACTTCATGAGCGTACCTTTAAGGTTGGTGATCTTGTCCTCAAAGAGAATCAACATGTAACCAAACTAGAAAAGAGCAAACGTGGAAAATTTGCTCCTAATTGGATTGGGCCTTATATAATCACTCACACTTATGGATCAGGCACTTATCGTTTAGCTTCGCTTAATGGTAAACTCCGAGCTCAACCCTTAATGCCTCGCATCTTCACCATTCTACCGTTGAATTTAGTGTTATATCACTTATCTACCGTCGCTCGTCCTTGAGCTCACTTACCACCACATACACTTTGTTTCCTACACCTCATAATAAAAATCAAGCTCACATAGTTTGATTCTCACTTCACCTCAAAGCAATGCCTTCCTTTTTAGTCTAGTCCATGACTTCAAAGTATTAAAATAAGCCGTATTCTTATGGGATTTTCTTGAGTCAAACTTCCTACAAAACTAGATGCTTCACATCAAAAAGACATCTAGCTATCTACCTTATATATAGATCGCTCCTCGAAGGACACTATATGCCAAACTATTGCTATTATATATAGATCGCTCTCTCAAGGACAACTATGCACTAAAATCATATTCTGCTACTATAAATAGATCGCTCCTCAAGGACAACTATACACAATCAAATTTTTATCGAAGCTTCTCACATTGATAAGCTTTGTGAAGACCTCAAGAATAGTACAATTAATATCCTCTTGTAGACTTCCCGCATCGATCGCCTATATTCAAAGAAAATAAAAGCCTCATTCAAAAAACTTTTGAGTCATGGACTTGTCTATTTAGGGTAGGTTCTCTTCGCCGTAACACTCGCTTTGTAACAAGTTCTCTGTACCTCATGTTATATCATCCACCTCACCTCACCATTTGTTTCAACTCAAGGGACGTGATGTACACCCGATATATTGTGATCATACAACTCTTTTCACCTATTGACTTCTCGTCTATGCATGCGTACCTAGGGCTTCAAGCTCGTTTCTACATTGTGTGGTTTGTTTAGCTCTTTTCACCTACAGAGCACTCTTTCCTCTTTGCCTCGCATCTAGGATTGTGTGTTGATCTTAATCAGACATGGTTCCTTCTACTCGGGTAGGCTGACTTTCGCTTCCCTTATACCTTTACAACATCACCAATTCATTACCAACACTAACAACCTTACCTTACCAATATTAATATCAATATTTTTACCAACCAACCAATTGCCTAAACCATACCAAATTGCCTAAATTCACCTCTCCCTAGTCCTAAGGAGAACTAAATCGGCCTAAGGCCCTCCTTTCTTTGTGTAATGGGCTATGTAGGTAGCACTTCTGAGACATGGGGTCTCCCAAGGTTAGCTCGACCATCCTCTACCATAACCTAGCATGTGTGGTAAATATAAATATTTTTGTGTATTTCTATTTAATCACATTCCTCTTTCTCCTTTTTCAAAAAACACCCAAAGTCAAATAGCAAACATTCTTATTATTATCATAACTCAAATCAACATACATATTCAGTCTTATTTAGATGTTAAATAAATACATCTTCTCTATCATCGACACGCAGGTCGGCATCCTTATTTATTCTTATACCTCGATAAAATTTACTTAGACCCTCACGACTCATCCCGACCAGAGAGATGATCGTGATCGCCAACGCCTCTCGCCGGCCTCTCCGTCCTCAAAGGTACCATGGCTATTGGTACCACCCACCGATCTCGCCAATCTCTCCAGTAACATATGAATACACCTCTCGCATGGAGGAATCCAGCCTCTAGTCTCTCTACTCATGACTCATGCAACCGCTAACAATCCTCTTGTCTCATTCATCTCGCATTTGGAGATGATGAACTAAACTCTGCAGATGATCTCTCTCCACTGTAATCACAAATATGTCGTGGCGATCACGTACACCTCGCAGCTCATACTCACCATAACCTATAGGCCTCGCCGCTCCTCGCATCCATTACCCCCGCGATCGATCGCTATCTCTCTCTCGGCCCTTCGGAGGTGTTGGGTGGGAGGTGAGAATGCTACCTCGGCTTCGATCCTCATATATGGTTTATAAGCCGGGGTATGTCCCGCACAAATCCAAATTATCACCGCACACGATCTAGAAGAATCCTCTCATACTCACCTCGGTCCGTGCCTGCGATGCACCTAAATCACTCTACACCCCTCAATTCCTCGCCTATGTTCTCTGTTACCATATAGTTCTCGTAAGGCCTCCAATGAGATATCTGCAATCGCTACACCCTCTCCCATACCGCTGTAATACTCAATGTCACCTATCACGGCTCGGGATCTTGCCTCTTGTTCTCGCTGACCCATCGTCCCAATCCCAACCTCGCATCTCCGGTCTCTCTCGATCGGATGGGTTGGCCTATTGTCGCACACAAACAATGTTCTCATAGGCCCAACAATGTAATAAGTATGAACAATCCAAAGGTCGCCCCGTGATTTCACCTACAAGCCCATAAACCCCGTATAGCTCCGCCAAATATGCAAGTGCCCGTGCAAAAGTCACGCTCCTTTCTATCATCTCCCAAATAACACACATCAATGCTTTTGTAAACCTTCCTCATCCACCCTCGAAATGCATAATGCCCTACCGCTATCATTAATATCACTCGCTAACCTTGTCTCCTCGTGGTGTGCCGTGCATACATTATACCATAAGTGAATGTCAAACTCGTTGTGTTAAATCACGTGTAGCAGTAACCAAATACTACTATTATCGCTCCCCGTGTCGCGCTAGGTAATGCCTCGATATAATGGTTTTCTTGTAATAGGAGTCTCAAAATATGGAACACATCTTCCAATGTTACTATCATCTCCCCTGTTGGCAGATAGAAGGTATTCTTCTCTGGATTCCATCATTCAATCAACGCCTGCAACATAGCATGGTTATGTGCGATTCGTGAATAATAGCGGATTCCACTTAACCCCAAACGATTTATCAATGTCCATTCACCGGGTGTTACATCCACTGGATTCGTGACAACAGCTACCGTACACTATCATTCATCCTCGGCCCTGCCTCTACCTGCATACGTCACAACAACAAATAACCATTCAATCCATCGAATCCCTAAAGTTTTTTTTTGTCACATTCTAGAAATTCCTTCCAAGAACGGTATCGGTTATAAATAATCGTACTGGTTCAAGAATCGATACCGATTATCCCTAACCGCTTATCGGTCATCACAATTACATACACCTTGCCTAAACAACCACCTACGACAATAAATTGATCGCTTATTCCTCTCTGTATACACAGACATACCCGAAACCCCTGATTACCTACCCCATAACACTCACCTCACCTATAACCCTTGCTATCACGTTTTCTTTCTCATATCTACCCACTTAATCTCCTCCTCCTATTCACAAAACATGCAAACACCAAATTACAACCAAATCATTTACCTCTTGGGCTGCAGTAGCTTGCGATGGAACTTGTCTTCCCTCTCATCCATGCCTGCTGGATGCTTCTCCTCGTTCAGCCATGCTCACCACCCTCTTCAAATATAGCTTGGATTTCCTTCTTGATCTCACCACAATCACGCACTGCTGTCTCTTTCCTCCTTATCACTCAAATCTCTCATGCAATTCCCTGTCTTATTCGTCAAAAAGCATCGCGTTCGTATATTAACCTTTTGCATAGCTCTAAAAATAAGAACTTCAGCTTGCCACCTATGCTTTTCTATTTTTAGAAATCTCATTTTGGAATAACCGGTATCGCTACCTAACCGATATCACTATACTATACCAACATCGGTTAGGTAGCCGTAAGTCGGTCACATACCCACCTTTCTCAAAACATAGACCTTTTCTTTATTTTCTCTCTAATTTTTGGAGGCACCCGCCTCTTTTTCCTGCATACCAACACCGATAGCTATAATCTTTTCATCAAATCCACATCTCATTACGATTTCATCCATATCATCTATCTACATTACCAAAACAAACAAATCATCAACAAACGATATCAAAAACCATTAATCTATATACCATTTGGATCCAACTTAACAGCTACATACATACATTTTCATAAAATCAACGACAAAACATACAACATTTCATAATACAACATGTCAATTAAACTCATCATTTATATCTACATACATCCCATCAACAAAAGAAATCAACATCATTAATATATAACACCATATAAATCCAACTCATATTACATCAAATATCACAAACCATCGACAAAACATTTAACGCATTTTTAAACACAACATGTGGATCAAAACATCATATCTATATATATACAAAGGTTTCAAATATACAATGTGCCCTGCATTGGGGCCTCTATGATCTCATAATACAAAGCCGCCCGCATGCCGTAATAACCATCAAAACCTCAACACGGCTCGCAGCGCTTCTCATATCAAAAATGATTTCTGCAGCCAGCGATTATCATCAGATAACTCAGTACTCACTCATAGGCCGTATAATAAATAAATGAATGAATAAATGAATAATATGTAGGCACGCAGGCCTCTATCAACACAACCACTGATTCATGCAGCAGACTCGGTGCCCATGTTCTAATATACAAAAAGTTCAGGGACCCTCGGCTCTCTCCACCGCCTCGCACCTCTCCCGCTGGTCCTCGCAGTGCCTCTCGCCTCCCGCTCGTAATGCATGAGACACCGGCCGTGGTTGCACCTCCCTGCGATCTCTGACTATGAGAGGTCTCTGCTCTATAGGCTGCATATGGCTGATACTCAGCTCCGGTACCATCAAGAACATCCTGATAGTACCGGGCCTCCGCTCTCGCCTCCATATACCTGTCCCGTGCCACCATCGCTGCTGGGGCTGGTCCCCTAACTCCTACTACCAGTGCCCCGTGCTCGTGCTGCGTGCTGGTGCCGGTGCACAATGCTCGCTGGGGTGTGGTACTCGCGCCCGCTGTGGTGCCGCTTTGTACTGTGCACTCGTGCTCGGGCCGTGGCTGTGCCGTGCCGCTTTGTGGGTTCTGCTCGTCCTCGTACTTTCCGAGCTCAGGCTAGCTACCCCTGTAAGACACCTATCTGTGCCTGTGTAGCAGTAGCTAGCTGCCCCTGTAATAGCTGCACTTGACCCCCTGAGCTGATCTCACTCTGCTATCACCGCTGCCAAGTCTGGCTGTGCAGGCTGTGCTACCCTCGCTGCTCTCTGACCAGCCCACCAAACCATATATGCTCCCGTATAGCCAGCATCATCTACAGTGTCATCTTCCGCCTCTCAGCAACCCAATCTGGGTCTAAGGGCTGTGGTGCAAGCAGTGGGGCCTCTACATCATCCCTCCGATACTGAGGGAAGTGAGGGGGCTCATCCTGTCGTAGCCCCATCTGCCTGCGTACCCTCTCCAGGGGTATCCTCTCATACTCTCCCGGCCTCCGTCCCGCTATCCAGAATGTGTACTGGATCCACTGCAACTGTCCTCGGGCTCCTCCACGGGGGTGATGACCTCTATACGGTCTCCATACAATATCTGCCGCTGTCAGGCCCTCTAATAAATGCCTGTAATAAGCGACGTCCCACCCTGCAAGCACTGCTCGTGGCTGGCCCATGACCCCCAACCACCTCTGAAAGCCGTATCTATATATGACCTGTGGCCCTGGCTGCTGGGGTAATCCTACTGGTCTAATGCATATGATGTGCTCATATGCCCAACAGTGAAGCAAAAATGTCGAACAAATCCCAAATCGCCTCATCTAAATGAGCGATAGCCCCACAGCTCTTTATATAATCGCACTGTATACTGGGTGCCTAAGCATAACATGTGTGCTCCTCCACCATCTCATGTAGCACCCCCATCAGCACCCATGGAAAGCGGCCTCCCTCTGAGTCTGGGAGGATTTAAGGGTGATCCCGATCATCATCAACATGGCAAGCCATGTCTCATGTCGGCATGCATTACACGTACATATCCCCATACCCGATACTCACACTGTGATATGTCAATAGCACGGCTGCATCCCCAAAAACCTGTAGGATGTTGTCCATGGCTGTCTCTGCATCCACCTGAAAGACTGCCTCTCCATCGATAGGTAATCGAAGGATGCGATACACATCCTCCAATGTGATGGTCATCTCTCCAGTCGGGAGATGGAACACATTGGTCGCCGGATCCCATCTCTCGATGAGGGAAACCATCAAACTATGATCTCTGTCGATCACTCTGTATCACTGGACTCCGCCGAGTCCCACCTCGCGCATGATAGCCCAGTGTGCTGCGGACACATGTGGTCGCATCCGGCTCAACAGTGGGGGCATCCTATCCCGCATCGTCAGCTGCTGACGTGCCTGCAAAACCAACCCACTACATTAGCCCTACTCTTTATCACAACATCTACTTTACCCTCTATACCCCCTTTTATCCCCCCGACCACACCCCGACTCTCTAACACACCCCTCTACCCACCTATCTTCTACAATATCCCCCTCCCTCTTCACACCCAAACAAACAACCCACATCATACTACCACGAAACCGAAACGATACCCAAACAACCAAATCCAACAATCGACACAACTTAAATCATACCAAAACACCCCTACCCCATCCCAAAACCATACTCACAACACCTAAACCACAACCAACAATTCAACACCAAAACATAACCCAAACCAACCAAAATAACTACAAATCACTACGAACCGGCACTGTCACCCATATAACCGACCCCTGCCTCTCTCTCCACCGACACCCGGTCACCACCGATCAACCCTGCCCCTAGATTTTCTGGACCGATGTTGGTCGCTTAGTGACCGACATTGTCGTCAGAAAATTACCGAGCCGAACCCGCGCTACCCAATTCATTTTTATTTTTATTTTTCCTATTTCTCCCTACATACCCACCCAAACACCCTAAAAACCTACCCACCCAACCGCCTTGGCCTATTTAGCCTATCTACCCTTTCCTCTTTTCATATAACTTCCATTTATTCATTATTTTCTCCAAATCTAAGATTCCTACCCGAATCCCAAATACAACATACTACCACTAAATTCACATAATGAAGGGTCTCGAACCTACCGATACGACGACACATCGTTGTGGTGGGATAGGTGGTGGTGGTCCAGCTGGTCCAAGACTCTCCTGCTCCTCTGGCCGTGCTATGGCTCAAACTCGCTTTCTTTGGGTCCTCTACCAATCAATCTGCCGCTCTACTCACTCGGGCCCACCAATCAACTCACTTCTCCACTCAACTAGTGCCACCTCAGCCAACAAATGCACCAATATCACTATTCCACCTCAGACACCCCAAATTGGTTTTCAAATTAGAAATGTGACAATGATAGGCCGTATTTTTTCTTTTTTATAGGTTTTTAACATAGAACCGACACTTTGTCAAATCGTGCTAAGGAAGGAACCGGCATCGCTTACCTAACCAAGACAGTCATAGCTAACCGATATCGGTTGTCTTTATTCACCCAACTTTCTGCCCCTATTTACTAATGACCCTTTCTCCCAACATTGCCTATATCCACCTTTGTTGAACACCATTTGTTCACCTATCCAACCCGACCCAAGGCCGCCACCCAACAACTTGGCTTGACCCAAGGCCTCAACCTACCTATCTGGCCCGACCCAAGGCCTCACCCTAACCATTTGGCCCGACCCAAGGCCGTAACCCAACAACTTGGCCCGACCCAAGGCCTCAACCTACCTATCCGGCCCGACCCGAGGCCTCACCCTAACCATCCGGCCCGACCCAAGGCCGCCACCCAACAACTCGCCCAACCCAAGGCCTCAACCTACCTATCCGGCCCAACCCAAGGCCTCACCCTAACCATTTGGCCCAACCCCAAGGCCACAACCCAACAACTTGGCCCGACCCAAGGCCTCAACCTACCTATCCGGCCTAACCTAAGGCCTCACCTTAACCGGCCCGGCCCGACCCAAGGCCTCACCCTACCCGTCCGGCCCGACCCAAGGCCGTAACCCAACAACTTGGCCCGACCCACGGCCGTATCACTTCAATACCTTACCCAACATCAACAACATACACTTTTATCCACCCATCATGTAGCTTTTTGTTCCATCGAGCTCACTTGTTTGTGTTTTAGCATGATTAGGGTCCCTGACTTGATCACACCAACTTTGACTAGACCTAGATCGTGATGTTTATCTCAACCAAACCAACCATTTGGTACTGCCGAACATGCCTAAACGTTCCTGTACCTTACCTGTTATATACCCTGGAGCTACTTCCTATGCCTTGGATACCAGGATTATATCACCCTTGTTTGGATAAACTATCGACCTTTGCCTATGCATTGCTGGTTTGCTCGTCAAATCATGTACCCTAGTCGCACTATTACATTTCAATGTGCGTCTGCTTCCTTGGACTTACCCCACCTTCTCCCCATCATCTCTACACCATTTACCCTTTATCAACCCTATCCCTGATTTCAAGTTCTCTCAATCTGTGATAGATTTGAGGGGGATTACCTATACCCTTAACAGGAGAAACCACTTCATATTATTGTCCGTGCAGCTTTACAAAACAAGCTACACGACAATAAGGGGCTAATGTAGACACCAAATTTGTGTCTTACGACCCCTTGTGACCCGCATCTCATTTCGCAACCTAACCTCATCACCTAAACCTTACACAATT
The DNA here is from genome assembly GCA_018340775.1 of Taxus wallichiana var. yunnanensis. Lineage (NCBI taxonomy): Eukaryota > Viridiplantae > Streptophyta > Pinopsida > Cupressales > Taxaceae > Taxus > Taxus wallichiana. The sequence continues at coordinate 71,415,427 of CM031240.1, forward strand.
ATTTATTAATTACCTTGTAATTGATAAATCCACATCACCTTACCTGCCACCTCATTTTGCCACCTCATCATGACCTAGTCCTAACCCTAAACTAACCTAATTAAGACCTATAACTTGGTCCACACCTACACCCATGACTAATGACCCCTTTCTCGCACCCAAAACTGACCTTCTAGTCACTTGACCAAGCCCGCAACTAATCTCTTGGGAGAAAAGTAGGGAAAGTGGGCTATTTTACTAAAAATAGCCTACTTTTTCCTTACCGATACTGGTTCCTACTCGACCGCCGTCGGTTACGTAACCGCCATCGGTTCCCTGTAAATGGGTTCCCCAAACCAAAAACAGAGGTGGAAGGATTTTTGATCGAGAGAGAGCATCAGGAGTGATCAAGAGAATCCAGATCTTTACTTGGCTGAGCAGAGACAAGTGAAGAGACAAGAAGAGTTTGCAGCAAAGGAGATCAAGCCCAAGACTGCAACTAGATACCAGAGCCCTGTGATACTCAGCTGATCATCGGGAGGGAGATATCTCATCTTCTGTGTGTCAGGCCATCCTACCTCAGTTCTACCTTTGTCATCGAGTTCTTGACCTCGCATCTTCAATCAATAACCAGTAAGTTACATCTTGCATGTCCTTTTAATAATATTTTTCGACTTTTGAATCACAAATCCTCAAAAATCCATTCCTAGATCCACTACCCAAAGAACATATTGCATCTAACTATCCTTCATTTACTTCTCATCACCTCATTACCTAATATCACCCATATACTAGCCTTACAAACAACACAAATACCCTACAACAACAACCACCCCACAATGTAGACCCTACCGATATCGGTTATCGATGTAACGCATCGGTTATTGTGGTTCAAAACCAGAAATCAGCCTTTCCCCTACCTATTTCAACAAAGCAACTTAATTGATATTTTACGGTCTTTGGTGTTAATTCATATTAGCAGGGAAACTGACCACCTTCGAAAGGAAGTTTTATATTTCCTGGACCAAAGGCGCTTCCTCATTTATTGTCTAATCAAAATCTTGTGGTCTTGTGTTCTTATTTACAGTAGTCCTTCCAAGACAAAAAGGAGTTCTTCGCAGACACTTTCCGATCTTTCTCTACGGTACGCGTACACCATCTCGACATTCAACAGTATTCTTCCTAGCCCTAACCTTTATCTCTGCTTCTAAAGGAATGAAAGGATAGAAGCAACTCTATTCCCGTGCTTTAAACATTCCGAGCGAAACACATGGAATCCTGAGAGCCAATTTCATACATTATCATTGCAAAAGCATTTCTTGAATCTACCAAAATGCAAAACACCGCAAGATAATTCGACAACATGAAACCAAATGTACACCCAAAGAGGAATCAATCAATAGTCGAGCCAAAGATGAAAACACAACAAGATAATTCATACATTGCTACCATTAAAACCAATCAACTAAAAATCATCTCAACAGAGTTGTTCTAATGAAATCATTTGAAGGAAAGTAAGATTTTTAAAAGTTAGGGCCTAACATGCCCGGTAATGCCACTTAAAAATTCAAGAAGATCTCTCGAATGAGCTCAAGCCTTCTCCTCTTCTTCCATGTTAGATTCTACAACAATAATTTGTTATTTCCATGCCTTATAAACTTTCCTCGACAGAGAAAAGAGCTAGTTATTCTCATAGTTACCATGCAACACCAAGTAGACTGGTTCGAAGAACCAGTGATCAAATAGAGAGAAAACCGGAGCGTATGGAAAACCAAACAACCAACTAGTTTTCCATTTTGCATGCCTTCCCGAGCAATCGTGCTTTAACCGAGTTCATTAATTGCATTTACTCCAAAATTCCCGCACAATATCCATTGCCACGACCGCCATAGTTGGCGATGGACAAATGAAAACCCAAGATCATTTCCAGATTTGGTGACTCTGCCACGTCAGTCTCGTTGACTGTTTGAAATCTCCGCCAAATCCCTTGTCCTTCATGCTTATCCCTTTCATTTAATGCTATAGAAACTACCGCCCATGGCTCGTACCCCTTCATAGGTCCCCCTTCATCCATAGTCATTAGTTAGGTTAGAAACATAGGTTATATCTTAAGGTGATACTTAGTCTAACTTCCTTAGTGCTAGGTCACTAACCTTAGAAACATTTAGCTTATAGTTTAGGGCTAGGTTAGATTAGCACTAATCCAACCCATAGGTTATAGATTAGGTTTAGGTTATTAACCTTAATAAATCCAATCTAGGTCTACAAATAGAATCGTTCAGTATAAGAACCAAAAGATATACATTCCTGAAATGGATTCAATCCAGCATTGATAATAAGCTAGCAATATGTATACCAGAATTTATTACCTGGCTCAAGGTCTAGACCTTCCTGATATTACGATATCGGGAACCAATTCATATAACAAGATCAGCCTGAGTTAACTCCTGAATTGCTCATTCCACACATTCAGACCTTGCAACCTTCGTAAGGTCTATAATTTTTGGTTCATCCAGAATAAACTTAAAACATCTCTTGGATCAATGCAACTGATCCAAGGCTGAGTCATAAAGATGGGTAAATCCACAATTCACCCCAAATCGATTAAACTCAAAGCTAAAATGAAAGAAATAAAAGAGTCCAAGCATATCTCGACTCACCAAAGATCTTCAAGAGCAAAGAAGATATAATGCATATCAAGCATGACTTCAGAATCCAAGGAACACATCCTTTTTACAGAAGAAATCATATATCAACACTTGAATGCTCAGGAGGAAGTAACAATAGTTCAAAGTGTTACACTTCAAACGATCATATCTTTTGATCCAGAGCTTAGATTTTCACGTTCTTTATATCATTGGAAAGATGTTAAAATTATCTACATGATTCCATGATCAATTTTTAATTTTGGTTTAGTTTGGAGAGATAAAATTCAAAAATGGTTCTGGTACGTGTCCATGGCCAGAAATGACATTTCAACAACCAAATTTAATACAGAATGGGTCACATTCTTCTCCAATATGGTAAAAAATGACAGGGTATGGGTTTATAAGGTCCTCCATGCTGTTTTAATGCATTTTCCATCAATGAGGAATGGGCTCCCACGTTTTTTATGTTTTCTCTCTCCTGGGCTCGACCCATGCATTGTAAAAGCCATATTTGGCTCATTTCTTGATTGTTGAACACTTTTTGGCATAGAAAACTTCTTCTTTCACCTCCAGCAAGTGATAGTTGTAAGAATCAGACCTTTTTCAAGTATTGTAGCAGGTTTATACCTCTTTGAGGGTGGAATGTAAGAGATTTTTACATGGAATTTATAGTGCAAACTTTGTGAATGCTTTCAGTCCTTTGTTTGTATTGTTTTACTTCATTTTAAGAACTCTAATTACATCTATCACTTGTGTATGTTTTCCTTGTTACATTTCATGAATTTGTGTCTATTTACATGGCAAAAATGTTTCACCACTCCTTTTGGTGCATCACCATCTTTAGTTTAGTTTCATTTTTGCATTTTTATCCTCTGTCTCCTTAATTTAGAGTAGGATTAGGATCTCGAACCTCTCGTAGTTGTGTAAAATATAGATCTAAATCGAAGAGTTTGAGGAACCAGCCTCTAATCTGAGATTCCTCTCTCATTTTCACAAGTCCCACACTTAGAGGAGGTTTCCATGTTGTGCAATCACACTGGGATGCCTAAAACATCAATTCGTAACCTTGATTTGCATCTGGGGGTGCTTCTTGATTTACAACAAACAACATGTTGGTCACTAAATCTCATCTATTGATGACGAAAACCATCATAATCGACTTCCGGACTACATGTTGATAGCGTTAAATCCCAATTAGGCCCACCTCTTCCACATGTTACCACTCCTCAACTATTGACGTGCCTCGCACTTTCAATAGTAGGGGGTACACCCTATCTCTCATCCACACCTCGATTTATCCTCGCATCTAATACAAACATCAAATTAATCTACCTTCATCATGCCCGAGAATTACCCACAACACCTCACCTATAACCACTATCTCACCTTTTTCTATCTTCCTAACCTACCTTCTTATCACATTTTCTATTTCCCCACCACCCTCACCTGCTATCATTTCCCCATACCCATTTTACCCCCGCCTATACTAGGTTTTTCACCAACACACCCTATTCTACACTTCCCTATCTCACCCACTTGAACTAGGGCCCCTTTTGGCCCCTTGTTCTCCAAAACCTGACCAAAGCAAGTTATCTCTATCTAACCCCTGGTTACCCCTAAAATGGAATCGGTCACACTGCTTTCGTGGTCGATACCGGTTTGACCCTATCGATGCCAGCTAACCCTGATCAACGCCAGTCACTATTACAGTGAAAATCTATGACCCCCAAACCCTCTCCTCTAAAAAAAACCCTCCCTCTCCTAGCTCTTTTTTCCACCCATTCTCATCTACACTTCCCCTCAACCCCATCCTATCCCCTATTCACCCACTTACCTCTCTCCCCACTCCTATTCTACCCAATTCACCATCCCACATTTCAAATTTCATTCCCCCCAAAACAAAAAAACCCAATTTTTCAAACCCCAACTTATCACCTAATCTATTTAACAAAACACAACATGGGTTTCATCCTTACCTCATCATGTTGTGGTTGCCATGGTGGCACATCTAGCCACTACACCGGTGGCTCGCCCGATCCCTCTCGCCTCCACCATCACCAATCACTAACCACACCTCCAATCAATCAAATCAACTAATCTAATCTCATGGACCCACCTCTCCACTAGCAATCATCCACCATTCAGCTCGCCCACTCAAAGCATTCCATTATGTCCAGATGATTTTCACCTTTCCCTCTCTCTCGTGTCATTTTCCTCTATTTCACATGGGATAAATGATTCCAAAAAATGTGAAATTTTTCTTTTTATAGCATTCCCTACCTAATCGACACCGCTTTTACCTTCACCGCATCGGTCATGTGCCCTACATAACCGTGATTAGTTACCCTTTACTGGCATCGATTAGCCTTGTCCGACATTGGTCACTTTCTCTTCCACATTGCCTGAAATTCACCCTATTAATCTTCCCATCACTCTTTTTTCCCTCACCCAACTCTTACCCTTACCATTCACCTCACCTTCCCAACATCATCATTTACTACCTAAACTCATCCTCATTTGGGGACTCATTATTTTACCCATACCATGGCCCTACTTGTGCCATGACCTAGATAATTTGAACAAATAACATCACTAGTGACCTTTAACCTCATGTGTTCACTATACCTTATGACACTATTCCCTATGTTGATTGACCTAATGACCTTACCTTACCCATTGCCATGACCATTTATCTTGACTCCAACCCTTAATGTATTGGGACATACCTAAACATTCCTACACCTAACCTACATCATTTTCCCCGACAATATCCTATACCTTTGATACTTAATCACCTCAACATTGTTTGGATAAACCTATTGCCCTTAGAAAATGTAGAGTTTACTCTGCCCTACAACTCTGGTATCTTGTGATATAATTTATACATGTGCATGTTTTTCACTATTACTACCTTTGACCTTGACCCATTACCTAGATTTCCTGAGTAGAACTTTTTCCTTTTTCACCTGTTACCCACCTTCCTCTTCATCACATACGCCTTTTATCAAACCACTCACCTATTCTTCCTTTTGCCTCACCAGCTCTGGTTTGAGGGGATCACCTTCACCCACACATGGAGCAACCACATCTTATTTTTGTCAAGCATCACTTACCAATACAAGCTATGCAACAAAAAGGGGCAAAATGTAGACACTAAAATTAGATCACACTCCCCTTTAGTCCCTCGATAAATAAATACCTTGAGCACATCCACCTAGCCATGGCCCCATTCACCCCACTATAATATTAATTTAATTAAATTAATTCATTATCCTCACCATATTTATTATTTAAATATCCTAATTGGGATAATTCCCACATATCCACCTCATCTAGACACCTCATCTAGTCAACTCATCCTAAGACCCATTCTTAGTAAGTTTCCATAACTAACTAACACTTACCCAAACCCTAAAAATCAATTCCTAAATTACCTTTAACCACATTCCCACATGCTAGAAGGAGGTTTCCATGTTAATCTATGAAGGAAATGAAACATGATCCCGAGAAAATCAAGGGGATCTACCCAGTTTAGTAAACCTAGGAAATCCCACCCTAACCAATGCTGGTTACCCTTGACCACCACTGGTTAAGCCTAAACTACCTTCGGTTACCATTTAACTCCCAAATATAACATTATTTCAAGTTTGGAATATTTCTAAGAGAGAGAGACATCTTCTGAGAACAAGTGACAAAACCAAAGCTGCATGCAAGCAGAACCAGCATCCGTACAAGCATCAGGACATCCATAGTCGAGATCAAAGCAACCACAAAGCCATTTGTCTTCACGGGAGAATCTAGGGAAGCACCAGCACTACATAAAGTTCATTCCATTTGATCACCCACCATTTATAACTAGACATCAAGCTCATAGAAATAATAAGTTTTGTTAACCTGCACAGTTCATTTTCATTTGAGCAGATCCTTTTGCTTCTGTTGTTAGTTTCTACTCCCATTCCCATTCCCCACCATTTTACCTCCATGCAAACTTGACCATATTTTTATCCACACCCCTACATTTCCCATACCTGGACCTAAATCATTCCTATGCATACCTTAGATTCATACGAATCTCACCATTGCCCTTCCACCTTCATCTAACCCCGGATCTATCACTCAGCCAAGTCTTATGTATTCTCTTGAACCCCGATGATACCGATGCCGGTCACCTATAACTATCACCGATTAACCTAAAATGATGTCGGTCTCTATGTCTTTTACTAGAAACCTATATTAGAGCCTAAAACCACCACCAAATACCATAAACTATTCGAACTCCGACCTTGACCAAGATTACAGATTACCTTGACAAAGGACCTTGACCTTTAGATTCAATCATAGCCTAGCCTATTGTGAACAAATTTACTTATTGTATATGAATGAGATACCTAAATCATTTTGACTACAGTAAGATTTACTTTATTATTAAAATTAAGTTGTTTTAAATACGGCTTGATAGCCATCTAGGAATTATCACACTTTCCAGATCTAGCACACGCTATTCACCCACTCGCATATATTGTTTAACTTTTATTTGGTGGTCTTGAGTTCCATTTCGGTAGTTCCTCCAAGAAAAAGGAAGCTCTCATGATCAGTGTGGATCCGAGAAGTCATACATGTACAACAACCTACAACCAACATCTTAAAAGGTATTCTTCCTAGCTGATTACCCTTATTTGTTTCATCAACACTCTTAGAAATGCTCCGAATTAGGTGAAACAATATGCCTTAAAACCAAATCAAATCAAAATCAAATCTCATTAAAAGCTTAGGAACCACCGCTTAGCTCCCACTTGCCAATTGACCCATAGGTTCCCTTCCATGCCCATTAGTTTAGGATAGATACAATTTTCTTAGGTTAGATCTTAGGTTAATTTAAAAGTATAACCTTAGGATATAACCTTCAATCAAATAGATTGTCACCTTAGGTTAGGTCTTAGTTTAACCAAATAGTATAGGCAATAGGTTAGAATTAACTTAGCATCCCTTAGGTTATTTTCCCCACATACTAACTTAGTGTTAACAACTTAGGTTAGGATGTCATCCCACGTAGAGTGGCATAGAAAGAGTTAGGCAACTTTACCTAGTGTCTTAAATCCCATTAGGATAGACCTTATTAGATATAGGACACATTAAACACTCTCTTTCTCTAGAATCCTGAAGTAGGTTTCCCTTTCCCTTAATGCCATTAAGCACCCTATAAAATTTCAATCAAGAAGAGCCAAGCACAACACACAACAAAATGTAGGCATGGTCTTTCAAGATAATAAATAATTTGCAACAAACACAAGTTCAGTCTGTTAAGTCTCTTAATCAATGAATGTCAGTTTTTCATTCAGTTAGATAAGAAGATTTAAAACATTCCTTGGATCAATGGAATTGATCCAAGGATGAGTCCAATTGTAAGGGATAAGTTTGCAATCATTCCAACTAGATGACAACTTACTCATAAGAAGTGAAATAGATTATTGCAAGCAACAACATAACAACCCTACAATCAAAGAGTAGAAATGATTTATCCATGACTAGCATGATTTTTTGACAACCAAAAGACATACATTTGTCCTGAAAATCACATGTCAATGCTTGTAATGAAAAAGAGGAATATAACAGGTTTGACAAGGTGTTACAAAGAGCCTAGGTCTTTAAGGTATGGGTAAATTGTGGGGATATTGGTATGGGTGATTTTGAGTTGATTATGGTGAAATAGGAAAATTACCCAAAGATAAGCATCAAGGATCTAGTCCTATATAAGGTAATCAATATGTAATGAAGAAGGTTAAAAGACAAGAGGAGGTGAGGAAGCCACCTAGTTGGTAAGGATCATAACGAGTAGGTCATACCTTGGATAGGATGATGAATGTAAGACCCTAAATACATTACATGATTGATTATTCTAAAGGTGAAGAGTAGTCACATGATCACCAAATGTCATAGTTTTAGTAGGTCCCTTGAGGCGGTAGGAAATGAAGGTGCAAAGGGTGAGAGGGTGAAAAGTGGGTAGTTTATATGGTATTTGGTAGCATGCGTTTGGGCAAGAGATCCAAGATCACAATGGGCAAGTCCATGACGAATTTTTTTATGTGTGACTTGTATTTAAGATAGATTGATCGATGCGGGAAGTCTATATGGGAGGAGGAAATTAACTCCTTGAGGTCTTTGCAAAGCTGATCGATGTGGGAAGCTTCAGATTCTCTCTCTCCTTTTTTTTAAGTAGGCTTTACATATTTTTCCTTGAGGGAGTACTCTATTTATAGAATTGATGTAGAGAGAAAGATTTATTTTGAGGGATTCATCCATTTATTGGAAGTTTGACTCAAGGAGGTGATTCCCATGTGAGGGATTTGAAGCCATGGACAAGAATAAGTTGAAGAATTGGATTCTTGTTCGTAGGGAAAGGTGAAATGACCATGGGATCTCATCTAAAAGCAAATGAAAAGTATCCATGAGAATCATGCCATGTACAACGCTTGTGGTACACATATTTAAGAGAAGATAAAAGAGTGACGAGTATGCACATTATTTGTATTTAATCATTTGTGATGGCATAGGAAGTGGATAACGCCAAGGGATGAGCATGGAAAGAGGTAGAATGTGAAGTAGGATTGAAAGTATATAGTAGAATGGTCGAAGATGCAAGGCATTGAGGGGCTCGGTTCAGCTTTACCATCTAATGAAGATAAACGATAAGCACTCGAGTCATAAGTATGAGTCAAAATGCATTTTCCAAGCCAATTAGGAGAAAATTTGCCCTGTTTACTTTTTTCTTCTTTGGGTACATGTTGATTTTATTTCAGGACAAGGTCACTGACTTGGAAGGTTTTCTTATGGACACGTTTTTCATAGGCATGTTTGATACATTTTTGGTAAACTTGAAGATTTTCAAGAGCATTAAGACAATGTTCGTCTAATAACTCAAGTTGTGCTAAACGGTCCAAATGAAATTCATCATCATTGAGCATGTCATGGAGAGAAATACGGAGTGAGGGAATCTATACTTTGAGAGGTAGGAAAACCTCTGTATTGTAGACCAGATAAAAGGGTGTGGGAGTAGTGGAAGTGTGGATACTAGTGCGGTACAGCCATAGGGTTATAGGAATGTGCGTATGCTAGTCCTTCCCAAGATTAACCACTTTCATGAAAAAAAAATTTAAAGTTTTATTAGTGGATTTGGCTTGGTCATTGGTTTGTGGGTAATAAGGTGACAAGAAACTGAGTTGACGCCTTATGAAGGCATCACAAAGTTTTCCCAAGGTTTTATTTTTGAATTTTTTTCCATTATCGGTGATGAGGTGATGCGGAACACCAAAGCGACAAAGAATGTGATGGTTTATGAACTCACATATCTTCTTGGATTTCATGGAGATGAGAGGTATGGCTTTAACCCATTTGGTGTGATATTCTATAGTGGTGATGATCCATTGATTTCACCGTGAAGAATGGGGATTGATCTCTCTATGACATCCAAACCCCATTGAGAGAAGGGCTAAGGGTCATGGGCGACTGTAAGGCATGATAGGGTGTATGATGAAGGTTGGCATGTTGTTGACATTTTATACAATGCTTAACGTAGTCACAACAATCATGGTTAAGGGTCAGCCATTAATAGCCTAGGTGAAGAATACGCTTAGTAACATCAACACCACTCGAGTGACCTCCACATATGCCATCATGAACTTCTTTAATGGTATAAGCAATTTAAAAACATGTAAGTCACCGTAAGATAATGTCATTGAAGTCGTGCTTATAGAGGAGGCCTCTCATGATGACGTAATGAGATACCCTTTTAAGAAAGGCATGTTGTCTATTATGAGTGAGATCGGGAGGCAAGATGGAGAGGGAAAGGTAGTCTGAATATTGTTTATACCAAAGGTCACTCGGGTCAAGGATACTGGTTCCGATAGAGTAAACTTCATGAGGTAAATATGAGGATGATTGGATTCTTTGACGTTGACAAATATTTTAAAATCGGTGGGCGAAGCGGGTATTTGAGAGGCTAAGAAGGCCATGGTATCTGCAATTTTTTTGGTTGAATGGGGGATGGTTTGAAGGTCATAGTGGTCAAATGTGGTCAAAACTATGTCCACATGATGTTTATACTTTTGAAGTGTCTCATTACGACACTGATATATACCATTGACTTGGTTTACAACCAATTGAGAATCACCAAATATGTTGATTGACTTAATATCTAAGGCATAGGTAGTTTGGAGACCTAATACGAGTGCTTCGTATTCAGAAATATTGTTTATATAGTCAAAATTGAGTTTAAAAGATAAAGGCATGTTCACCATCAAGTGAAATGAGGATAACACCAGCCCCACCCCCACGCTAACACTTGGAACCATCAAAGAAGAGTGTCATTTGGTAAGCGGGTTCATCCAGGTAAGGGTAGCAATTGACTCATTTGGGAAGTCAAAGTTAGATGTTTTATCCCCGAAAATAGGTGCATCACCGATTGTTCGATGATAGCTTGGCCCTTTAAGAAATTTTGATGGATAAATTCCAGGTCAACATTGGCCAAAATCATAAGCCAAAGATGCGACATGGTTATTTTGGTAAGGTTTAGGATACATGAAGTGTAGGGGGTCGGTGTTGGTCACAACATAGGTTTTGTGGTTGAGTAGGTAATGACAGAGTTTTGTGGCAACGAAAACTAAGACTAAGCAATTTTTTTCTCAATGGGTGTATTGGGTTTTGTATTCCAAAAGAGTATGGATTATGTAATAAACCTCATGCTCCCTATGTTGTTCATCATGATGAGCGAGCATGGCCCTGAAGGAATGATCGGTAGCTGAGATGTATAGGTAGAAGGGTTGATCATTTTTAGGTGGAATGAGTACGAGTGGTTAGATAAGGTATTGTTTTAAGGACTTAAAAGCTTTGTGGCAGTCATCATCCCATTTAAAGGAGACATCCTTCTTGGGAAGATGATGAAATGGTTGACACCAATCGACAATTATGAGATGAAATAATGAATATATTGCAACTTACCTTACAAGCTACAGAGTTTCCTAAGGTTAGTGGGTGGAGGAATTTCAAGAATGGCCTTGACTTTAGCAGGTTCAACCTCTATACCACATAAGGAGACAATAAATCCCAAGAGTTTTCCCAAGAGAACTATGAAGACACACTTCTTGGGCTGAAGGTGAACACAATACTTAATGAGGTAGTCAAAGATGGTTTTGAAGACGGCGAGGTGCTCGAGTGGCATTTAGATTTGGGTAGGAGATTGTCCACGTAATCTTCCAATAAATGATGCATGATGTCATGTAAGATGTAAGTCATAGCCCGTTGATATGTGCCACAAGCATTTTAAGGCCAAAATGCATGAGTTGATAGAAAATCGCCCAAGGGGTGATGAATGCGCTTTGTGCTTGATCCTCTGGGCAAGAAAGATTTGTTTATAACCTAATAAACCATCCATGAGTGATAGTATCTTGTGACAAGTGGTAAGTTCAACCAGTTGGTCACTACCGAGTAGAGGAAAGTCATCTTTTAGGAAGGCTAGGTTGAGGTCATGGTAATACATGTAAATACAAAGTCCCCTATCTCCTTAGTGACAAGGACAATGTTAGAATACACTGGGATAATAAATGGGTAAGATGAAGGAAACAGAAAATGACGTTGAATTTATTATTTGACCGAAGAGCAATGCGATGGTGCATTTTACTTAGCTTTTGTTTTACTGATTTTTCATCGGGAATGGTTATAATATTGTGGACCACTTTGGTGGGGTCAATACTGGCATGTCTGTAAGACCAAGAAAATCGTGGTTCGATATTTGAGAATAGAAGTGATGGCTTCCTATTCAGTAGTATCTAAAGATTGGAAAATCTTTAAAATGTGCGGGTCCTCCTGAGTATGGATGTTGATTTCGATAGTCGATTCATTGAACATTGTTTGCATCTCAGATGGTAACGACTGATGAATATATGAGTCTTCAACACCAAGGTAGGTGAGTATAGATTCATCATCCTAACATTAAATGACATTAATCAAAGGTGTATCATCATCGATCATTTTAGGGTATAGGAAGGGAAGAGAGGAGGGAGCCTCGCCCTCGCGTTGATAAGTCAAAGGCCCCAAGGAAATGGTGTTTATAAAAAAAAATGTTAGGAGGAATGGATTCTAGATCCATCGACTCTATCGGTGAAGGTGGTGAAGAAGGTGGAGCAGGTGAAGAAGGTGGAGAAGGGTTGATGTCCTCAATGAGTTCAATGCTGGGCCTTCTTGTAGGTGGTTCAACAAAGCCAATACCACTACAATCGTTATGTTTACATGTAGTAAATTGAATATCAATGTGGTGGCCTTACTCATAAAATAAAAAACCAAAACCCTTCCACGCACATCAATGAAAGAAGGTGTGGGTGAAATGGTGATTGGTGAGTGATTGGAGATCGGAAGAAAATGGGTGGGTTTGTGATGGTGGTTCAGGTGTATAAGTGGTAGCATTAAGTCCGTCATAGGTGACATTAGTGTGAAGGTGGGGAGATTTATAAAGGATGTGCTCTCCTATGTGGTGATCATAGCGAGGGTGTTGGTGAAGACTTCTATACTCTTGTGGAGTAAGGAATGTGTTAACACTATATAAACAATACTCCCCCAGAGTGAGGCATTGAAAAATTCCTTCTAAGGGATCAATGGTCGATATGTAGGTAACTAGTATAGATGATGTGTTAGAGGTTGAATCTGAGGTAGAGACAACAACTGATTAGGAGGTCGACGGTATGACCGTGGAGGTTTTGGCAAAGGGTAGGAATGGAGGATGTAGGTATGGTTGAGGTAGTGGTAGCACTAGTGAATGGAGGTGTAGGTGAAGAGGCAATGGTTGTGGAGGTAGATGCTTTAATGGGTATAAGCATGTCATTGGGTCAATAAAGCATGTTGTAGGTTTTAAAGGGTGATGGGTCAGCCGAATGGTATAGGTGTGTCCTTCATGCTCAAACTTTACACAACAATGCAAAGTGGAAGGGACACAACCCATGAAAAAAATCCAGGGTCTACTAAGTAACAGGTTGTATTGAAATTCCCCCTCTAAGACATAAAATAACTCTGGAATAGTGTAGGGGCCCACACGAATATGGAGGATGATGGTGCCAAGTTTAGAGGTGATAACATCATTGAATGAATGCAACATGATGGGATGTTTATGCATGAAATTATCAAGTATGCGCATTTGGTCGAATGCATGGGAGGAGATGAAGAGAGCTGGATCTAGGTCATCGGTTTGGTGTGGTGCGAACTCTTCATCTAAGAAGCTGAGTGTGGCTACTTGGTGAGTAGGTGGAGGTGTAGATGAAGGTGGTAATTTGGTGAGAGAGGCCACATGATGAGGTGTAATAATGGACATCACAGGTGTAGGGTCGTTGGGTAAGACCTCAATAGACCAAGAACCTCTATGAGAGCTTGATGATGGGATTTCAACATTTGGATGAGGTTAAATAGGGACATTTTAAGGGAAGATTGGTGTAATTTTTTTAGCATGGTGTGATGTGTAACCCCATTAGAAATAGGATATGTGGGGCCATGGATAGTGACTTTAGGTGTGGGTGTAGATGGTATGTTGGGTATCAGGTTGGTAGGTGGGTCAGTTGCCTTTTCCTTGCCTTTATCTTTTTGAGCATGGGTAGTAATCTGTATCATATTGATTTGAGGGGAGTTGGTAAATAGAGAAGGTATAGGATGAGTGGTATAATGACATGAATGGAAAAAACCTACCAGGGGAGAAAAGCCTTATGAAGTGAGTTGGGTGCCACGACATTTAGGTGGTGGTTTGGCAAGTTCTCTTATGTGAACCATGTTAATTTTAGATCTTAGGGGTGGCTCTAAGAGTTAAGGGGGTGAAGGTCTTGGTCACTGAGTAGGTAATGAGAGAAGAATTGTGGAAATGGGTGCTAGTAAAATGGGGTCCTCATTGAGAAGGTCATCATCGTCAAAGTTTTCTTTTGGAGGACACAACTGGATAAGAATGGTTTTCAAAGCATTACAGTTCTCTACATCATGTCCGAGCACATGATGGTAGGAAAGAATTTTGGTGTCATCAAACCCATTTGGTTTGGGTTTGAGACGGTCATAATGTCTCAGAGGTGGTAATGTGATGACAGGAGTTTTGTGGAGGTTGGTTAAGATTTTGGCATAGGATCCTGCTAGTGGATCACAATGGGAAGTGAAAGTGGGTTTGGGTGTAGGTGCAGCCAACTGTAGAGGAAGGGTCTTTGCATGAGGGGGAGTAGGTCGAGCCATAGTTTTAGGTGCTGGTGTGGTCTTAGGTGTTGGTCATGTTTTCTTGGGTAGGGGTATGGTAGATGAACTGGAAAGAGAGTGTGTGGTTGGTTTGACTACCTTATTGGAGGATAGCATATTTTTTTCTTTAGGTTGCACCTTCTTGGGTAAAGGTGATATGGGTGCATGAGATCTAGAGGGAAAAGTGGATGGTGGAAGAGGGTGAGTTACCCACAGGGATAACTGAGGTGCTATGAAGGTAGATAGCATGGGTTGTGTAGGAGGTGTGAGGGAAAGAGATGAAGTGTCATGGGTTTATGAAGAATTTATCAATGGTATTGAAGGTATGGGTGGTAAAAATGTTACAGGTGTGGGTGGAAGTTGTGTCGGGTGCTTGGGTATGTTAGAGGTTTGTGAAGGAGGAAGGGGCTGCTATGTTTTTAGTTTATCGGTAGGTGGAGGTTTCTTAACCAAGCTAGAAGGATGAGGTCCTAAGATGGACGGAAGGGGTGAAGGTGATGAAGGTGTGATTAGCGAGGTTGGGGTACAAGATCTAGGGGATTGGTTCTTCTGTTTGGGGGATAGATTAGTTTTGGAGGATGTGGCTAAATCTAGTTTGATGGGTGGATGAGTAAGGCTAGCCGTTGGGATGACCCCTAAGGTAGTAATAGGTTGAGGCAAGGAAGATGATGTAGGCATAGGTTTTGATGTAGAAGCATGTTGAGATATGGGTGAAAGTATGAGTTGAACCATGAGGGTATCGTGTGATAATTTTTGATAGTTGTGGTTGTGGTTGGCTCGATCACCAAACATTGTTGGATAGATAGTAGAAGTGTCATGAGTGACATCTTCATTTGTGTTGAGATAGAAAGTAGAAGACGACCCAAAGCAAATCTCTATCTTACATAATCCAAGTGGTTGGCTAAACGTGAGAATGACACTGCTGTAGGTGAGGATGTTGAGGATCCAATGGCGATTCCCATAAACTGTGTCTTAGAAATGGGGAATTCACTAGCTTCAACTTCTATGGGTAAGAGAGCCAAAAGAAAGTCCGCAGGATCTTAGGTAACTAATGGAGAAAGGTCACCTAGAGGAAAAGGCATTTCTCCTGGATCTTTGATAGGTGGAGGAGATGTTGGGTGCTCCTCTGCTGTGGGTGGAGGATAAAAACAAGCATCTTCTATGGGTCAGAGAGGTACTACAGGTGATAGATCTCTAGGTGGAGAATCTAAAGGTGAAATGGTTTCAATGATAACATGAGTCTCCTTCATGGGTGAGGGAGGAGACGAATGGTGTTCCTTTGTGGGTGGAGGAGTAGGTGAAGTTGGTTCAAGTGTAGGTGGAATACTTTGGGATAAGATTTCCTCTATGGAAGGAATATAAGGTAATTGGGGAGGGATGGGTGTGTCACTGAAAATAGCATGGACCTCACAGGTATGGCTATCATGAGTTGAGGTCTCTCCGGTTTGATCGGAAGAAACTAAATGATTAGGAAATGGTATCTTGACGATGTGTAGGTTTTGATTGGCATGTGTGTTAGGATTATCTAAGGTTAACTCACTTTTCTCAAGAATTTCTTGGACAATATTTTTGAAAGTGATACAATTGCAGATCCTATGACCTTTTCTTGGATGATAGTTCTGAAATTCATGTTCTTTGTACCACATGGGTGTGGGGAGAGTAGGGTCAAAACTAGTGTGTGGTTTTATGAGAGGAAGGGTAATGGCCCCACTTTAATGAAATTTTATAAGACATAAGCATAAGGTTCCCCAATTGGGGTTTATTTCATTGTTCCCATCTCGAATTGAAAAGTCTAGACAAGAGAAATATTAGATGAGGGGCTATCCTGATTTGATGGATGAGCTGGGCTGGCTTTAAGTACCACTGTGTTAGTGGTTCCCTTGGATTTTGAATAATTGTTCTATTGTTTTGAAGAAGAAGAGGTATCATTTGACTTAAATGTCGAGTTTTTATTGCGTAGTTGGATTTTATTTTCTTCGATGGCCTAAATCTCTAGCTTTCATGCCATGGTGAATGCTTCATCAAAGGTTTGGAAAGTTTACACCTACAAGGTTGGCGAGATATGCCTAGTACAAACCCACATGAAGAGCTTTATGACTTTGATTTTGGTAGTTGGAATGTGAGTTGATTGATCAGGCTACGCCAATGAGTGACAAAATCTGTGATAGATTTATCATCATATTGACGTGTAGAGTAGAGGTCATTCATGGTAACCTTCTTAACAACATTGATGGAGAAGTGATAAAAGAAGGCTTGGGCTACCTGATTGAATGAGAAGATAGAATTTCTAGGTAACCCACTATACTAATCCAATGTAGGCCCGGTCGGAGAGACATGAGAAAGGCCCTTAGAAGTAAAGTGTCATCATGGTTGATCAAATAACACCCGTGTTTGAAAGACCACAAATATTGTTGCGGGTCCTCTTTGCTATTGAAGCGGTTAAATTTAGGAATTTCCCAATGCATGGGATATGGATAGATAGGAATGGATGGGTGGATAGGCTCATTACAAATCTCATCATAGGTGAGAGAGTTATGTGTGCCAGAAATTGATGCTTCCAGTGTCTACATCTTTTCCATCATTAACTTGATTAGGTCATTGGTAGGTTGTGATGTATGGGTACCTCTTGTAGCATAAGGAGGTTGGTGTTGGACATATGATGGAGGTGGAATTCTAGTATATGGTGCTTCCATATAGGTAGATTGAGAAGGAGGGAGTGAGATAGGGGGTACATACCCAAAATGATTGATAGATGAAATAGGAGGTGCTTGATAGTATGTATATGGAGGTGGAAGGGTCATGGTGACGCTAGTAGTAATGGGGGCTAAGGACTATGGAATAGAATGACAACATTTTGAAAAGGGGTAGGGGTCATCGACACCTTTGGGGATGGTTATGTAGCTACGGGTATATGCGAGACAAGAGGCATGGATGAGGTTATATTCTAGGTAGTTGGCAAAGGTATAGCTGATGTAGCAGTGCAATAGATGTGGAAGACATGGCAGTCATAAGCGGTATAGGACCCAGCCTACAAAATGACTGGGAAAGGTAGATGTGGATAGCATAGAGCCAAAGGGGGCTGATGCAGTAGTAGTAATGAGAGTCATGGGGTAGATATGGGAATTCCATATATCAACTAACCCGAGGCATCTCGAGTGGATGAGTGGGAAAGATAAAAATGCAAGGCGGTAAGATTTTGATCAAGGAGTCGTGTAAACTCCTCGTCACTTGTGGCGATAGTGATAGGTTAGGTAGGATCCATGGCTTATAATATAGAAGGTCATGAAGGACTAGGTGGGAGTGGTTTAAAACTGGAATGGAATATGAGGGTGTTTTCTTGGCTACGCGTCAGCACCATGTGAACAAGTACTAGACGTGGTAGGACTACTTTTTGTAAATGCCACAAAAATACAGTAGAGATAGGAGAAACAGGTGGTGGTAGGTGGATTGGGGTTAAAATGTTAGCTAGAGAATTACAGGCTAACCAATGTCGGTTAGGGTAAACCGATGTCGACCACACAGTGTAACCGTGGCGGTCACTTTAGAAAGTGGATAGTTTATCGAAACAAGGCCAAAGGTTGACAATCTGCTAAGTAGATAAGGCATTGATGGAATTTACTTGGAAAGTGAATATGATGAGAGTGACAAAGACTCTAAACAACAAATAAGGTGAAGCGGGTGTCATTTTTGGTAGGTTAACCAAAAGGATAGTAAACTGACATTGGTTGGGTAAAACCAATGATGGTCAAAGGGTAACCAACAATGGTCATTGGAACGACACCGGTTCTTCGTGGAATTGAAATAGAGATGAAGAAAAGGTGGTTGTGAGTTAAAATCAAATATGGAATCAAACCTGACTGCAGGGAATGATGGAAATAGGTTCCAAGCACTCTCCGATGAAGCTAGAATGTTAGGAAATATTTATTTAGTGCTCCATTAATATTTATGATTGAATATTTACTTAGAGGTAAATATATATGGGTGATGTAAATGTTAATGTGAGTTGTTTGATAAACAACTCATATAACAATATTAGTTTGGGTGAGTTTTAATAACTCACGTATATAGGTGTTTAGAGAGAGATTTGTGGGAGTGTTGTTGAACAACCTCCTTGTTTTTAGGAATGCATATTCCTATATATGTGTAATCAGAATCAATTGATTTATATGAGAATTATTATTGTGTTATTTTGTTGTGATAGACTGAATCTTGCTCTATATTTGGTATCAGAGCGTGTCTGGTCATGCATCTAATGGAATAATGATGCATATGAAGGGGAAAACATTAAATGTATCGCCCCTGGTAATACAAGAGATTAGTTGTGTATTACAATTCTTTTTAGTTTAATCGACTTCAAGCTTGTGGATTTCCTGTGGAGGATTATTTCTGCGTGGGCACCACTATAAGTTGTTATTTCTAGATTTATGCAGTGACAGTCAGTCATGACCAGTAACGTCATTCAAAACTATCTGCAATAAAGTGAGGCACATCTGCTATTTCCTGTACGATGAGAGTCATTTTTTGTTTGATGTAGAAGATTTCAATTTCACGTGAGCAGTCTCATTGACAGATCCAAAGATAACCTTTGGCAAAGCACGAATAGTCAACCGATCTACATTTTCACAAAGTTTCTGATCTAAATATGCTTAGCTTGGTCGACCATCCTGCATCATCAGATAAGGTTTGGCACTCCTTTTTTTGTGTTTTGTTCAAATTTCTGCACTGAACTATCTCTGGCGACTCCATAGTTTGCTCCAAATTCGACCTTCTCTTTGTGCATTGAATGATTCTTGGCTGTGACCTGAATTCATATCTCCTTGCATGCATTTTTATTATATTAATTTCTATCTCAAAGAGCGAGCAACAAGTTATTCTTTGCTTGGATCGATTACTAAACAGATTGCTCAGTGGTATACATAATTAGTTGTTGACATTGAATACACACAAGATTCAATGGATTACCATCGGTGGACGAGTTTTTTTTAGCATTGGAGAATTATTATATCATGTGAACAGCACCAGGGTCTTGCATCATCTTCATACCGACTCAAATCAACATCATTCAAATATTTTCTAGCATCCATTTCCACAACTGTATGATATCTGATCGGTTCAAAAAGTACTATATACATTCTTTAGATGTTTTTCAAAATATAAGCTGCATTCACAGATCTGTCATATTCAAACCTACATCAAAGTGACCGTTCAACTCAATAGCTTGTCAATAGATGATCATTTTTGTCTCAGTTTTTCCGAACCACCTCAAAACCAAAGCCCACAGCTCCAAATAACATCGATCCAGGTGACACTCAACTTCAAAAATCTACCAGCGTTGTCATTTCAGTCTCTGCTCCACGTTTGGTGTTGGGGAGATTTGAGGTTGGAATCTCCTCCATTTGGGAATACAACTTGACATGCATAACAACCACGTATGTATGATAAATGACATGGAGTCTAGTTATTCCTTTAGATTTCTCATTGGCCACTTATAATTTAAGTCAATCATTCATATTAAATCTTGAGTTAATTTTTAAGCCCTAGAGTATACCGCATGTATGTTATTTGTGTTGTTGGGTCATTTTATTCCTATTTAGGTAAGTTTATAAGGTTTCGTCTTTTAAATATATCATTATATCTTGTGTGGTTAAAAGTCTATACCTTATACCTTTTAGTGTTGATATTAGTAGTGAAATTGTCACAAGTTAAAATCAAAGTCATTGTGAATATAGTGTCAAAGTGTCATAAAGTCATCTTTTGTTATGTAGTCCTTGTTGTTTTGTCAAAGTCATGTCAAATAGGTGATTTTAGGTGGTGTCAAGAGTTAATGACAAAAATATTGGAAAATAAAAAAATTGCCTCACAGACGCATTTTCGGTGTTACCCGACGTCTGGAAATAAAGTATTTCACATTACGGGAAGGAAGAAAAGAATAATCTCAATGTGGAAATAGAGCTTCATATCCAAATCCAACTGAGTTAGTAGCAAATACACCGGAGGTAGGAGGCATCGGAGGTTGGAGGTCATTCAACGACCTCTCGTCAGTTGCCAACGACGGGGCCGCATATCAGCTTTGGTGACATGTGTGTGTGTAGTTTGATTTTAGTTCTTCCAGTTACGAGTGGTGTGGTGTGTTCTGTTTGCATTTGCAGTTTCAAGAAGTGGAAATTTCACATTGAGGGGGGGAACATGATTCCAATGTTCCATTTCCAGTATGTCAGCTTTTTCTATGTATGTACGAGCAACAGATTTTAACAGAATTTCCTATGTTATTCCCTACAGTGAGATGTGATGAGGGCTGAGAATAGTACTTGGCATATCATGATGTGGTTGTAGGTAAACCACTTGAAAACCTTCATTTGTGGATTGTGGTAAACCAATAGCAAAACCACTATTCTTGGTTGTTGCTAATCCATTTGCAAAACCATCACTTTGTGGTTTGTGGTAAACCAATTACAAAACCACCATTCTCGGTTTTGGTCAACCGTTTGAAAACCATCCCGAGGTTTGTGATCATCCCGTGAAAATCACCGATCATGAGCGGTGCAAGTATAAGGTAGGTTTTCCCTATGTTCCCATTAAGGGGGAATGTTAGGAAATATTTATTTAGTGCTCCATTAATATTTATGATTGAATAATTACTTAGAGGTAAATATATATGGGTGATGTAAATGTTAATGTGAGTTGTTTGATAAACAACTCATATAAAAATATTAGTTTGGGTGAGTTCTAATAACTCACGTATATAGGTGTTTAGAGAGAGATTTTGGGAGTGTTGTTGAACAACCTCCTTGTTTTTAGGAATGCATATTCCTATATATGTGTAATCGAATCAATTGATTTATATGAGAATTATTATTGTGTTATTTTGCACGTGATAGACCGAATCTTGCTCTATATGGAATACACCAACTACGATGAGGAGTGTGCAAAGAGAAATAAGAAAATGAAGAATGGATCCTCTCACCTCAAAATGCAAGCCAAACAGAAACACTAAGAAAAATTTGATCCTAAGAGTGATTTTGCTATTATGTTTGTTCCACTTATGCTATTTAAGGACTGACTCATGAACTTTAAAATAGAAGTTTTGGTGACGATTTCTTCCTACGAAGAAGGTGATCTACAAGGAAAGGTTTCAAGTATGTTATGGTGGGGGCGGGCCTTCCTCTGAAGTATGACTTGATAGAATCAACGATTTGGGTTCCTACTGTGTCGTGATCGTGTGATCACCTATAGCTTCTTCTAGGAGAGATGTTATTTAAGAATGTGTGTATTTTCAATTTTTTGATGTTTGGTAAGACTTAAAGAGAGAGAAAGAGAAAGGAAGTGCTTTTCTACGATTCATTTGTCAACCATCAGCTGGGAATGACTTCCAACGTATAGGTTTCCCTCAATTAATGTGAGCTAATGCAAAAAGTAAAATGAAATGAAATGATTTTAAAACCCAAATCAAAATGTTGAATTCGATGACACAAAAAGATGAATAGGAGAAGGGATGCTCTTTCACTAATGTGATACTAATGAAAGGAAAGAAATGTTTGTTTTAAAGCACCAAAATATGATTGATTTTAGATAATAGAAGAAGAGAAGGTTCCAGGGAGAAATTTAATGTGAGAACCTTTTAGAAAGGAAAAAAACATGCAACTTTTCACCTAGAAATGAAGAAATGCAAAGAACCTTGAATGGGTCCCACTGGCATGCCAAAATGTTTCACCTGATTCTAGATTGTTTCTTCAAATGTTGACAAAACAGATAAGGGTAAAGGGATAGGAGGAATACCTATTAAAATGTTGGTTGTAGGTTATTGTGCATGTATGACTTCTTGATCCACAACTGATCATGAGAGCTTCCTTTTTCTTGGAGGAACTACCTAAAATGGAAAACAAGACCACCAAATAAAAGTTAAATAGTATATGCAGTGGACTACCTAGCATATGCTAGATCTAGGAAGTGTGATACTCCCTAGATGGTTGTCAATCCACTATTTAAAACAACTCAATGTTAACAATAAAGGAAATCCTATTGTAGTTAAAATGATTTAGGTATCTCATTCGACTACAATAAGAAAATTCATTCACAACAAGCTAAGTTATGATTGAATTTGAAGGTCAAGATCTCTTTCAGGGTACTAGTGCTAGGTTAGGGTTAGGTTATGGGCTGTTTTGGGTATTGGGTGGAGGTTTTAAGCTCTATTCTTGGTATGAGGGTAAAAAAACAGAGACCAATGTTGGTTTGGTATGACCGATGTTGGTTTAGGTGAACCAACGACGGTTGTGGGTAACCAATGACGGTATGGTTGGGGTACAGAAACTCAATAAAAACTTGAGGTGAGGGTAGATCTAAGGCTAACTAGAAATGTAAAGGGAAATGGCAAGGTCTGTGTGGGTCTTAGGTATACTCAGGGGTAATTAAAATCTAGGTATGAGTAGTTCAATGGAGTGGGTGAAGGAATGGTCAAGTTTGCATGGAGGTAAATGGTGGGGGAATGGGAATGGGAGTAGAAACTAATAACAAAAATAAAAGAGTCTACTAAAATGACAATGGACAAGTGTTGGTTAATAAAACACTTACTATTGTATGAGCTTGATGTCTGGTTGGCAATGGCAGGGTGATCAAATGGAAAGAACTTGGTAAGGTGCTTTGGCACTTCCCAGATGCTCCTGTGAATGAAAATGGCTCTGTGATTGCTTCTGGTGCTGGTTGTGGATGATCTGATGCGTGTATGAATGTTGATTATTCTTTCCTGTAGCTCTAGTTTCATCTCTTGCTCTTATAATATGTGTCAACCTTGAAATAAGGTTTTTTTGGGGATTAAATTGTAACCGATAATGCGGTTCCGGGTTGACCAACGATTGTTTAGGGTAACCGATGTTGGTTAGGGCAAGATTTCCTAGGTTTTCTAAAATGGGAAGATCCCTTTGATTTTTTTAGAATGGAAGCATCCTTTCTAATGGGCGGAATGTGGTTAGAGGGAATGTAGGATTTGATTTTTAGGATATAGGTAGGTCTTAGTTAGTTATGGAAACATACTAAGAATAGGTCTTAGGGTGAGGTGGCTAGATGAGGTGTATAGGTGAGGTGGTGGTGTGGGTATTATCTAATTAGGATATTTAAATAATAGATATTTGTGAGATCATAAATTAATTTAATCAAATTAATTAAATTAATATTAGAGTGGGGTGAAAGGGGCCATGGTTAGGTGAGTGTGTTCGAGTTGGTTATTTGTCGAGGGACCTAGGGGAGTGTGACCCAATTTTGGTGTCTATAAGTTCCTTCGGAAAATGGCTTTTCTCGGCGTTCTCTCCTTCTCTTTGTAGACACCAAATTTTTGTCTTACGACACCTGTGCCCCGCATCTCATTTCGCAACCTAGTCTCACCACCTAAACCTTGCACAATTATTTATTAATTACCTTATAATTAATAAATCCATATCTCCAAACCTGCCACCTCATTTTGCCACCTCATCATGACCTATTCCTAACCCTAAACTAACCTAATTAAGACATATAACTTGGTCTACATCCACACCCATGACTAATTACTCCTCACATGCACCAAAATCAATCTAATAATGACTTGACCAAGCCCAAAACTAATTCCTCGGAGAAAAGGAGGGAAAGTTAGCTATTTTACTAAAAATAGCCCACTTTGACTTAATCGACATCGGTTTCTACTCGATCACCGTCGGTTATGTAACCACCATCGCCTTCCTCGTAAATGACCTCCCCAACCAAAAACAAAGGCGTGTGATTTTTCATAGGATCTGAATCTGGAATTAGAAGTCATTAGAAGGATCCGAATTCACTTGGCCGAGAAGAGACAAGTAAAGGAAAGAGAGGAGTTTGCAAAGAAGGACATCAAGCCCAAGTCTTCAACTGAGTAACCGAGCCCAGGTGACACTCATCCAAGCATTGGGAGAAAAATAGCTCATCTTAGATTTTCGATCATCCTACACCGAACCTCGCCTTCATCATCACAGTCTTTGGACCTGTATCTTCATCAGAACTAGTAAGTATCTTGTATGTACTTTTAATAACATTTCTTGAACTTCAATCATAGCAATTATAAGTCTATTCGTAGATCTACTACTCGGTAACACCCTACATCTAACTATCATTCCTCTACCCCTACACTCGCCCTAAGAACAACTCCCATACCCACCGAGCCTTCTCCATCACCCCATTACCTATCCCCAATCATTTACTAGCCTTATAAACACCATAGCCACCTTATAGCCAACCTTCACTAAAAGCCCCAAAACCATTGCCCCTACCAATATCGGTTAGTAGAAACCGATACGGTGACAATGACCGCATCGATCGTCACTTGTGATTCAAAACCAAAACTAGCCCTTTCCTCTATTGTTTTAACAAGGTAATTAAATTGTAATTTTGCAATAATTATTGTTAATCATATTAGCAGGGAACCGACCACCTTCGAAGGAAGTTTAATACTTCATGGGCCCAAGACAGCTTCCCTCATTTATTGTCTAATTAGAATCTGGTGGTCTTGTATTCTTATCACAGTAGTCCTTCCCAGACAAAAAGGAGTTCTTTGTAATCGATCTGATCTCTCTCTACGGTACGTGCACGCCCTCTCAACAGTCAATAGGTATTCCTCCTAGCCCTAACCCTTATCTATTTCTCAAAGGAATGAAAGGATAGAAGCAACTCTATTCCAGAAACGGAAGCATTCTATGTGAAACATTTTGGCACGCCTGGTGGGACCCATTTTTGGTTTATTTCTTTCTTGCTTGCTTTCATATAGGGAGCACACTTGCTATTTTATTCTTCTAAAATATTCACAAGATATTTTGTTACCTTTTGGTAAAATAATTTGTCTTGCTTTCCCATTTTTTTGCATTAGTGAAAGTCATCTCCTTGCTTCATCGGATATCATTTTCGATTTGGGTTTAAAACACGTGCATCACATTCTTGCTTGCTTGTTTTCAATTCTAGTGAACATAGATTAAATAATGTGTCGTATACATGGGGTGATATCCATGGTATTGACAAGAAATTAATATTACTTTCACCGCACAATACATACCAAATCACATCATAATCAACACAACAACTCAAACATCCCCCTTTTCCGCGGTATTCCTCCGCCCGATTGAGGTAACCTTATAAGCCAAAACAAACTTGACATTTCCCTAGGTATTTTGTTTAGGATTGATATCATCTTGCACCTAAGGCATAAGCCCACAATAATTAAAACTAATCCTAGGGTTAATGTTAATTTGCTTGTGCATCTTGCTTGTTTTTAGTTCTGTTTCTCTGTCATACACTATTTTCTGTGATCACTTCAGAACAGTTTGGTAGGCATACTAAGCACTGTTAACCCCAAATCAGAAACTTCCTACAGCTTCTTACACCGGTCCTATTATACCAACATCGGTTAACTTACTGACGCCGGCTATAACCTGACCGACATCGGTTATCTGACCGATATCGGTTACTGTCTTTCATAGTTCCCAAAACCAGCAACCTACCAATTCCAACATTTTGTTGCTGCTTCTGTTCCTGATAGATTGCATCCTTACTGTGTACTCTTGTCCATGGTTGTTGTCACTCAGAAACAAGCTGCAGCCATGGTTTCACATGCCTGCTCCATGCCTTTTCCTGAATCACCCCCTTCACATCCTATGGGGAATCCTATGGACACCAGCGAGGTTCCCAAAATCCCTGTAGGAGATAAGGAATTTGTGAAATTTTTGGATGCTAATCCTAGCACTGTACAATACTATTTGTCTCATGCCCCTGACCGTACACCCGACGGTCAACTCCTTGTTGGTATGCCTATTAGTATAGCCGCTCACTTAGCTCCTTCCCCACCTGATAATTCTACCTTGCCTTCTTCATCCTTAGCCCCGTCACCCAACTCAGTGGCTTCGGGGGTTCATATGGCATAGATTGGCTTCCCTTTGGTTAATCTGGGACCCAACATATCATTACCGCCGACTGCTCCTACCTCGTCTCTCTCGCAGACTGCTCCTTTCATAACTTGCTCTCTGCCACCTATTCACACAAGCTTTCCTTCTCAAGCTCCGCCCACCTTTTCATTTCCACACACGTATCCGGTGACTTCAACATCTTATATAGGACATCCCTATTCATTGCTTGAACCTATTCATCCTCAATACCTTATCAACATTTAGCCCCCCCATTGTCTAGTGGAGGCCCTTGGCCCAATCCTCCACCTTTTACAACAACCGCACCATCATCTCATCCCACCACTGATTTCATCAAACAAATGATGGACAAAATGCAAAATCTGGAGGCTTCTGTTTTAGGAAGCCGTAACACCCTGACATACGGGAAAGTTTGTCGGGAGCCTATTCATCCTTCTGTCCCCCTTCATTCATATCCTCCTCAATGGGAATTACAAAAATTCACTTGTTTTAATAGTAAGGAGGATCCTCAACAACATTTGCGATCATTTAGACATGCCTGCTATCTGATTGCTCATGACGATACCTTACTACTCTGCACCTTTCCCATGTCCTTATCAGGACCCACCTTGGAGTGGTACAGTGCTTTAACCCAAAGACTCAATCTTCTCTTTTAACCAATTAGCCCAATCTTTCTTGGATCATTTCTCCATTAAAATTGCAAAGAAAGTATCTATCACTCACCTCTATGCCATCTGACAATTTGAAGATGAATCTATCGCAGATTTCATTGGATGATGGTGGGGCCTTATCAACCAACTTACTTATGCCTTACCTCAGGCCAAACTTATCAAACTCTTTACGTGGGCCTGTGCTAAGCACATTTCTCCTACCCTCCAAATTCAAACTTTACGCACATCCGATCCGACGAGGCCTTTATTATGGCTTGGAAACTAGAAATTCGAGCCTTAGAGGAAGAGAAATTGCGGTTGCACAACAAAAACCCCAATTTCCAAACCCAAGACTCCACCAACAAACCTAACACCACCAATCCTCATGCATCGACTGCTTCAAAATCAAAAGGAGCTGTACATGTGGTGATGGTAAAATCCCAAACACCATCTAATACCCCGCCAAAAACCACCTATAAGTATAAAGTTGAGCCCATCAATTACACTCCTTTGGGAGAAACTTATGGTGTGATATTGGAAAAATTGCTCAAAGCAGGAGCTATTACCTTACCTCCTGTTAAACCTCACTCCGGGTTTGATTCCACCCATGCTATACCTTCTTGGTACAAAGAAAATGACTTCTGTAACTTCCACCGTGTGAAGGGACACAGTCATGAAAACTGCAAGATGTTGAAAAACATAGTGCAGGAAATGGTTGATGTAGGGGATATAACCCTCGATAATCCTAACGCCCCTACTAACTGAAATTTGAAAATCTTCAGCAAACCATTCCCAAACCACTCTTCTAACAGTAACATAAACCAAGATATCTTAGCCAAGGAGAGTGTTCATGAAATCCATGTGGTCTTTGACTCCCAACCAAACACTTCTATCGAGAAAATTCTGAATCAAGCCTCTTCACTAACACAGGGACCCGAACCCCCTTCACCACCATCAAGACAAGACGAAATCCTTGCCATTCCTTTACCCATAAAGGAATTAACCACCCAGAGTTCTCTTCTCACAGATGAGCCTTCTTACACCACATCCTTGCAAGACTGTGAGCGGATGTTATCTAACTTATCTATTTCCCAAACATCTCCTTCTACCACTCTTGTTGTACAAGAGGAAGGCTCGCTGATTTTTTTCGTCATCCTTAGACGAGAAACCCCTTAAACCAACATCACCAAATTCTTTAATCATGATGGATCCTCTCAAACATGCCCTCCTACCTATTAGTTCTTCATCGCCTAAATATTTTCAGCGACCGGTTGACCTCTTAACACCCATTGATACAGTGCCTCATTTACCCCCTGTATCACACCCACAGTGGACCGGAATCACAACCCACCTTTCTTCCATACAAAAGTTCCTATTCACATGTGAAGATTGTCATCCCTCAGAAGATAGACGAGTCCTATGGGAACATTTGAGTACACCATATTCTACTCAAATGCAGATGACCGATCCAGACGCCTCTACCATATACCCGAAGTGTTTACAAAAGCTTAAAATGCCTATGTCCTCATCTTCACCCCCCTCATCTCTACCAAATACCTCATCCACCTCTATTGACCTAACCAAACCTTCCCCTATGCTTGGGACCTCACCAATACCCAGTCTAACACACCCACCTAAATGGTTAGATTTATCCAAAAGTAAAGTCGTCCATCCACTTAGGAGACAGACCCAATCTCCTCAAGTCCAACCTATGTCTCTATCACAACTAAAACCATCACCATCACACCTACCTTCTATATTGGGACCTCATCCCTCCACCTTACATCAATACATCATACCTCCTACGTTTTCTTTACAATGACCTACACCTTTTGCACCCATACAAAGATCCAAGGGTATATCAACACCGTCACCCAAAGTATCCTGTCCACCTATCAACCCTAAACAAACTCCATCATCAAAGGATTTGTTTACTGTCACTCCTCTTTCTCTCGTGGTTGTTTTCTGCTACCACGTCATCTGACCAGCTAAACATAACTTCTGCACCGAAGAGGTCACGTTTAGTTAAACCCAATTATCAAAACCCCTTGGCTAAGCCGCCACCCATACAAATCAACCATACCCAGTCATTTCTGAAACCTACCCAGTCAATAGCCTCATCTTCCTCTGACTTTGACCCACTCAAAGGGTCTTACACCAAAATCCTTGCTATGTTGGTGGAGAATGCGACCATTTCCCTACCCCCACTTAGACCCTATGATCCATCTAAACCTCGACCTATAGGTTATGATGAGTCTAAAATCTGCGCTTACCACCGCACACCAGGACATGATGTAGAGGGATGCAAAGCATTGAAAGCCATACTTCGTCAGTCACCTCTCTCGGATAGAAAGGTTAAGAAAGATAACTTATGAAGGGAGAAATATTTAGCTTCAATCCCTCTCTCTATACCACTGTCCCCTCCTCACCAAGATCTATCATTATTACAACCCCACCTCTCAAAGACCATGACTTATCCCTACCGTCTTCCTCCTCTCGTGTTCACGAGATCAATATGATTAGTGTTGCTACTCGAGGGTAGAAAAACAATGGGAAAGCTAAAGAAAGCACACCTGCGGCCTCTCTTTCTCCATCCACCATCCCGATCGCACCACCACCTAAAGTGGTTATTCGTGGACTTGCCTACCCCGTCTCTAATGGAGTTTCCCACCGAACCATGATCAAACAGCTTCACCAATCACCTGTAAAAATGACACTGTATGATCTCATTCAGGCCTCTGAATCTCATCGACAAGCTCTCGTTGAAATCCTTCAAGGGATAGAGGTCTTACCTAATGAAACCTTGCCCATTACCTCCATCTTAACACCCAACCATGTTGCCTCTCTCACCAAACAGTCTACCACTTTTGTCCCTATACAACAAACCACTGCTATCAGTTTCTCCAAAGATGAAATTGTTGAATTTGGTGCAGAAGATCCTGACCCCGCTCTTTTCATCTCAGCTTACGTTCGAGACATCCGCGTACGTCGTGTTATGATTGATGGGGGTGCTAGCCTAAACATAATCTCTTCTAAAGCCTTCCAACAAATGAATATCCCCTCTAGCTACATGTGTGCTAACCCCACCATGCTGCGTTCATTCAACGATGTTATTACTTCTACCTTAGGCACTGTGATCCTTAACATTTGTGTAGGGCCACGTACCTTACCTGAACTCTTCTATGTCCTTGAGGGAGAATTCCAATACAACATGTTGTTAGGCTTCCCTTGGATCTGGGCTATGGGATGCGTTCCCTCCACCTTACATAGATGCATAAAATTTGAGTACGAGGGGAAGTCCTATACCGTAAAAGTTGACCCTCCCCCCTTCAAAACCTGTAATATGTTGTATCACCTTAATGATGTGCATGTACCAGTCAAGACACCCATTCATCCAACCCAACCATCCACTTCAACCACACCTTAACCATCCACCTCAACCACACCTACACCTTCAACCAATGAGACCGCTATTACAAATACCACTTCCTTTCCCCCATGGAAAACATCTCAACCTCAGACCCCTTAGTAGATGTTTTTCAACGCCTTACGCTGGGGGAGTATCACCTATATAATGTTAGCTCTTTCCATACCCCACGAGAGTACGGATAGTTGCATGCGCATCCTACCTACGACCGTCGTGTTGGGGAGGTAATCTCTTATGGACCACCTAATTGCCGCACCAACCTAACGTATGGGGGTGTCAACACATCCTCTGTTACCCCTAAACCTCCCCTTGGTGTGGTTCCCTTCCTATCTGATTTTCAATACCTAATAAATCATTGTTTCATCCTCACATTCTTGACTCACTGTGCTTAAAAAGGTTTCGGTTTTGGTCTTTATGAACAAGGCCGACATATAATCATTCCCGTGACTACACACAAACGCAAAGATCGTAGTGGTCTTGGATTTCCTAAAACACTTACACCAAAGAAAACATCACATATCCATTGTATCCAGGAAGATGACGAAGTCACCCCTTCAACCATCATCACCCATTTTGCCATTGTCACCCACAGAGTCGATAGACCCTGAATCTATCCCTCCTAACTTTTTTTTTTCATAAACACTATCTTCCTAGGTCCTCTCACTTATCAACGCAGTAATGAAGACCCATCTTCTCTTCCCCTTCGTATCCAAACATGATCGAATAAGACTCACTTCAATTAATGTTGTTGAGTGCCAGGGATGACGACTCCATCCTCATTTACCTTGGTGCGAGCGACTCTTGTATTCAACGCACCTTGCCATTTGATACTCAAACCATGTTGAATGAGTCAACTATAGAAATCAACATCCACACTAAGGAAGATCCTCACATTGTGAAGATCAGACAATATCTTACCGCATCAGAACAAACTACCTTCACTACCTTCCTCCATGCCCACAACCAAGCTTTCACTTGGTCCTATCTCTGACATGCCAAGAATTGATCCTACATTGTTTTCCATAACATTACCCTAAAACCTGATGTCAAACTAGTTAAAAATAGAAACTAAGAAAAATGCATCCACGCATTGCCCTCTTGGTCAAAGAAGAGCTTCAACGACTCCTTTCTGTTTCCTTCATCTTACCTATTGACTATCCTCAATGGATCTCTAACATCGTACCTGTTACTAAAGCAACGGGGGGACTTTGGATATGTACGGATTTCCGGACCTTAACCTCACTTTCTGAAGGATGACTTCCCCCTCCCAAGTATTGATCAACTTGTTGATCTCACTGCAGGCCATGAGATGCTTTCTCTCATGGATGGATTCTCGAGATACAATCAAATTTTGGTAGCCCCAGCTGATCAACATAAAACTACTTTCATAACTCCTTGGGGAACCTTCTGTTATCGTGTCATGCCGTTTGGCCTTAAGAATGCTGGTGCGACCTATCAGCGGGCTATGACTTACATTTTTCATGACATTATGCACACTATCCTTGAAGATTATGTCGATGATCTTCTTGGCAAATCTAAACATCACAGTGAACATCTCGATGTTTTAACCATTATTTTCGATCGCCTGTTACAATATTGTGTTCGTCTTCAACCAAAGAAATGTGTCTTTGGTGTCCTTTCGGGAAAACTTCTTGGTTTTATCATCTCTTTGCGTGGCATCGAGGTCAATCTAGCTAAAGTCAAAGCTATCCTAGAAATGCCCCCACCTACTAACCTCAACAATTACGTAGTTTACAAGGTAAAGTCCAATCTATCCAGCGTTTCATCTTTGAACTCTCGAATCGATGTCAACCTTTCCATCACCTCCTTAAAAAGGACATTGTCTTTCAATGGAGTGAAGAGTGCCACCAAGCCTTTGAGGCTCTTAAAGCCTATCTCTTGTAGCCACCTGTGCTTATCCCACCTCAGGACGATCGCCCTTTCTACCTTTACCTTTTTGCCACCGACCATGCTGTAGGAGCCATGCTCACACATCATGACTTCGAGTATCGAGAACAAGCCGTTTATTACATAATTCATACTCTCGTGGATTACGAGACTAGGTATACACATGTAGAAAAGTTGTGCCTAGCCCTATCATTCATAGCCACCAAACTCTGACACTACCTCCTGAATCACAAAACTTTTGTCATCACCAACGCAGACCCCATTCATTATATGTATGCCAAACCTCATCTAAACCAACGCATCACCCGATGGCTTATGCTCCTTGCTGACCTCGACCTTGAATTTGTACACCAGAAGTCAATCAAAGGACAAACTATCGCAGACCAACTTGTGGAAGCCCCTTTACCTGGGGAGAAATTTACCAATTTTAATTTCCCCGATGAACTCATTGCCACTCTTTCACTCAGTGAGGAGTCGTATCCAATAACCCTCTTCTTTGATGGATCCAAATGCCAGTGCGGTGGTGGAGCCAGCATTGTTCTCATTCCTCTTAATGCTGAGCCTATGCCTCTTTCATTCCATCTCGATTTCCCCTGTACTAATAATACAATGGAATACGAGGCCCTTGTTTTGGTCTCCGTGTTGCGTTACACTTAGGTGTCAAGTCTATTAACATTTTCGATGACTCCCAACCGGTAGTCAATCAAGTTATGGGCATCTACTAATGTAAAATGAGGAACTTAAAAAGTACAAACATTACGTGGATTCACTTTTGACCTTATTTACTCATTATTCTATCCAAACCATTCCCCGCTCCACTAACAAATTTGCGGATACTATGGCTTGCTTAGCCTCGCAAATTCCTACCTCACCAACTGACTCTGACATATTCATCTTGGTCCAACAACTCTTTGCCCCATCTTACTCCACCCTAGATGTTTGTATGATAAATAATGTGTCTGCTAATTCGTAGGATACCTGGTATCACCAATTTCACAACTATCTTACAACCTCTGTTCTCGCACCTGACCTTACTAGTAACGGAAAATGCACTTTTCTTAAAAGTGTTTCTCGTTATGTCATCATGGGGGGACTCCTTTATAAACGTGGCTTCGATGGCATCCTCCTTCGATGTCTAACCCATGCGGAGGTCACCTATACCATCCAACAAGTCCACGACGGTATTTATGGTGGACATTTTAGTGGCCTTCCGTGGCCAAATGAATCCTTCGCCTAGGCTATTATTGGCCTACTCTTAATAACGACTGCTACGAATATGTTAAGCGTTGTGTTATGTGTCAACAACATGCCAACCTTCAACATACTCCTAGCCATCTGCTACAGGTCGCACGAGATCTTTGGCCTTTCTCACAATGGGGTTTAGACCTTATTGGTGAGATTCACCCACCATCTTCGCAATGTCACCGTTGGATAATCACAATGACCGAATATTACACTAAATGGGTGGAGGCCATTCCACTCATTTCAACCAAAAAAGAGAAAATTGTCGAATTCATTAACCATCACATTATCTGTCGTTTTGGCGTTCCTCATCGCCTGATAACAGATAATGGAAAATCTTTCAAAAATAAGTTGTTACAAGACCTTTGTGACAAATTTGGTATCAAACTTAGCTTCTCATCACCTTACTATCCACAAGCAAATGGTCAAGCCGAATCTTCTAATAAAACCCTAACCAAAATCCTCATGAAAGTTGTTAACGATTCTGGAAGCAATTGGCCTGATCACATCCCCTTTGCCCTTTGGGCTTATCGGACTAGCATTCACACCTCCACTAATGCCACCCCATTCTCTTTGGTATATGGTACCGAGGTTGTCTTGCCTCTCGAAATACAAATACCCTCCCTAAGAATATCTCTTCAGGATATTCTCACCAATGATGATTTCCGCCAAGAGCGGTTAGCCCAATTGGAGCTTCTTGATGAGTGTCGTCTTATAACTCTTGACCATCTTCAAATCTATCAAAAATGCATCAAGCGTGCTTATGATAAGTGACTCCATGAGCGTACCTTTAAGGTTGGTGATCTTGTCCTCAAAGAGAATCAACATGTAACCAAACTAGAAAAGAGCAAATGTGGAAAATTTGCTCCTAATTGGATTGGGCCTTACATTATCACTCATATTTACAGCTTCAAGCACTTACCATTTAGCTTCGCTTAATTGTAAACCTAAGCCTAAACCCCTTAATGCCTTGCATCTCCAACCATTATACTATTGAATTTAGTGTTATATCACTTCTTATCTACCTCAAGCGCTCGTCCCTTGAGCTCATTTACTACCTCATACACTTTTGTTCCATGCATATCAAATCGAATCAAGCTCACGTGGTTTGGTCATTACCTCCTCTTAAAGATGCCTTCCGCTTTTAGTCCTGGTCCATGAATTAAAAATAAGAATTCTAAAATAAGACCTTAATTTTCCGCCTGCTTTTCTATTTTTAGAAAAGCTCGTTTTGGCATAACCGGTATCGGTTACCTAACCGATATCAGTCCACAATCTACCGACGTCGGTTAGCTAACCGATATCGGTCACATGCCTCCTTTTTCTTAAACCTGGGCCTTTTCTTTATTTTTTGTAAATTTTTGTGGCACCCACCTCTTTTTCCTACAAAATGACACCATTATCAATATTTGTCATCAAAATCACATCAATATATCATCACAATTTCATCAACATCATCTAGCTACAATAAAACAACCATCAACAAAATACGTACGACATTGCAATATCTACATCAAACCCATCAGTATATACACCATTTGGATCTAACTCATCATCTATACACATTAAATTTCAAAAACCATCGACAAAACACATAAAACATTTTATACACACCATGTGGATCAAAATCATCATCTCTATATATATCAATGTTTAAATATACAACTTCCCCTGCATGGGGGCCTCTGTCAGCTCAAAATAATACAAAGCCAGCACGCAGGCCACAATCACTATCAAAATCTCGACTCAGCTCATAGGCCGGTCTCTCATATCAAAAATATACTCGGCTCGCAGGCCGGTATCAACTATACAACCTGTACTCGGCTCGCAGGCCGGTATATACAACAAGAATGAATAAATAAATCATATGTAGGCACGCAGGCCTCTATAAACATAACCGGTTCGCAGACCGGTGTCTATATCCAATAGCAAAAAAAAAAACCATATCTGCTCCAGGGGTGTCTCAGCTCTCCCCACCACCCTCAGCCCCTCTCCCTACTAGTCTTGTGTTGGCTCTGCCTCCTCCCCTCACCACCGACCCACCGCTATGGCTACACCCCACAGGGATCTCTCGGCTCTATGCACCGCATATGGTGATAGTCAGCCCAGTACCATCAAGGAAATCCTAATAATACTGGCCTCCTCCACTCGCCTCCATATAGTGGGCCCATGCCACCATGGCTGCTGGGGCTGGTCCTCAACTACTAGTAATAGTGGCCCCTGCCCTTGATACACCTTGTGCACTGTACTGCAGTGGTGCTGCGGTGCACGTGGTTTGTGCCGCACTGTGGCGCTACCTATGGCTGTATTTGTACTGTGCTGCCGCACTCGTGGCTTCAAGCAATCGCCTGTAATACCCCCGATCTATGCTCGCAGCAGCAGCAGCTACCCCTATAACAACTTGCACTCTACCGTATATGAGCTGTCCTCTCTGCTATAACAATAAAAATTGGCCATTTGTATGGGCTGTGTTTCCTAGCTGCTCTCTTCCCTATCCACCACACAAAAATGAACCTATACACCCGGCGTCGCTCCATCAGATTGCGTCTGCTGGCCGCTCTGCTACCCAATTGGGTCAACGAGCTGCGGTGTAGGCGAAAAGTGGAGCCTCTGTCATCATCCCTCCGCATCTTATGGGAAGGGAGGTGGCTCATCCTGTCGTAGCCCCAACTTCCGTCGTACCTCTCTAGGGGTATCCGCTCATACTCTCCAAGCCTCTGTCCCTATCCAGAAAGTATACTGGATCCAGCGCATTTGTGCTCGGGCTCCTCCTCGGGGCTGATGGCCTCTCGTAGGGCCTCCATACAATGTCTAGCACATACTAATCCTCTAACATATGTCGGTAGTAGGCTACGCCCCATCCTCGCGAGCACCGCCGTGGCTAGCCCATGACCCCAACCACCTTTGAAATCCATATCTCAGTATATAACCTGTGGCCCTAGCTCTGGGGAAGCCCCTCTTCGGGTCGATACATATGATGAGCTCATATGCCCAAAGAAGTTGTAACAAAAATGTGGAGCAAATCCCAAATCACCTCATCTCGCGATAACCCCACATCTCTCTCAGTATAGTCGCACTGGATACATTGGTGCCTGCAGCATAGCACGTATGCTTTCTTCTACCATCTCATGTAGCACTCCCATCAAAGCTCGTGGGAAGTGGCCTCCCTCTCGAGTCCGGGAGGGTGAAGCATGTTATGCCTATCATCATCAACATGACAAGCCGTGTCTCATGTCTCGTGGGCGAGATACATGTCCCCATAGGTAATGCTCGCACTGTGATAAGTCAATAATGTGGCTGCATCTCCAAATACCTCAAGAATGTTGTCCATAGCCATCTCCACATCTACCCGAATACTACCTCCCCTATGATTGGTCGCTCGGATGTGATACACATCCTCGAGGGTAATAGTCATCTCTCCGGTAGGGAGATGGAAAACATTGGTCGCTGATCCCATCTCTCGATGAGGCCAACCATAAGGCTGCGGTCCCTATCCACAGCCCTATACCATTGGACTCCGCCGAGTCCCACCTCGCGCATAATGGCCCACCGCACCGCGGGACACATGTGGTCAGCATCCGTCTCAATAGCGGGGTATCCGATCTCAGTATCGTAAGCCGCCGACGTGCTGTGCAAAAAAACAACCCACTTCATTAGACCTACCCTTTAAAAACAACTACTTTAACCCTCTATACCCCCTTCTTACCCACCCGACCACACCCCAACTCTACACCCACCTATCTTACCCTAAAACATCTACGATATCCCCTTTCCTCATCTCACACCCTACCAACCACCCCGATCTACTCTCGCCATCTAACTACACTCCTACCAATTTAACGCCTCCTAATTCATACCCAACACCTAATCTATCCTAACCAAACCAACCACACAACCACCCCATTTCCCACACCCACCCCAATCCCCTTTCCCATCAACTCTACCCCTCCCTTCTTCACCCCAAACAACAAAAAAAACAAAAACACAAACAACAAACAAAACAAAACACAACAAATCTAACTAATGACCGACCTCTGCCTTCCTCCCACCTACTCTATGCACCGATGCTTATGTCAACATACGACCGACGGTGGGTCTACCTAAAATCAATTTGCACCGAATATTCCTTGACCAATGTCGGTCACCTAGTGACCAACATCGGTCACTATCCAGGTCCAGAGCCGAACCCGACACGGCCCCTAAAATTTTTTTTTTGCCTATTTCTACCCTTTTACCCACTGGAAAACCATATAAACCTACCCACCCTACCGTTTTAGCCTAACTAACTTACCTACCCACTCCATTTTTCAAATTACTTCAAGATATTCATTATTTTATTAAAATTTTGGATGCCTACCCACAACCCAAATCTAGCTTAAAAACATTAAATTCACATAATTAGAGGTTTAGAGCCTACCGGTACGACTACACGTCATCGTGGTGGGATAGGTGGTGGTGGTCCAGCTGGTCCAGCACCTCCTGCTCCTCCTGGCTGTGCCATGGCTCCAAATCTCCTCAGCTGGGTCCTCCACCAATCAAATTCTACCTCCTACTCACTGGGGTCTACCAACCACTCACTTCTCCACTCAAATAATGCCACCTCAGCCGAATTTCAAAACTCAACAATATCACTAAAACACCTCAGACAACTAAATTTGGTTTTCAAATTGACAATGTGACAATGACAGGCCGTATTTTTCTTTTTATAGGTTTTTGACCTATAACCGATATCGGTTATATTGTGCCCTAAAATACCGATATCGGTCATCTAGCCGATACCGGTCATAGCTAACCGATATCGGTTTAATCCCTATTTTACCAAAATTTCTGCCCTTATTCACCAATCTCCCTTTCTCACCACATCGCCTATACCCTCCTTTGCTAAATAGCCTTTTTTGACTTCATTGGCCACATTCACGGCCACACCCAACCAACCAGGCCCGAGCCAAGGCCGCACCCAACCAACCAGGCCTGACCCAAGGCCGCAACCAACCATTTGGCCTCGACCCAAGGCCGCAACCAACCATTTGGCCCAACCCAAGGCCGCAACCAACCAATCGGCCCGACCTAAGGCCACAACCAACCAATCGGAGTCCGACCCAAGGCCGCACAACAACCATTTAGCTCCGACCCAAGGCCAGTAATTCAACCATTTGGCCCGACCCAAGGCCGCAACCAACCAATCGAGCCCGACCTAAGGCTATAACTAACCAATCAGGCCTGACCTAAGGCCACACCACTTAAATTCCTTGCCCAAAACCCACAACTTACAATTTTATCCACCCATTATGTCACTTTTTGTTCAATTGAGCTCACCTATTCATGTTTTAGCATGATTAGGGTACTTGACTTGATCAGTCGACCAACTTTGCCTAGACCAAGACCGTGACGTTTATCTCAACCAAACCAACCATTTGGTACTGCCGAACATGCCTAAACATTCCTGTACCTTACCCGTTATATCCCCTGGAGCTACTTCCTATGCCTTGGATACCAGGATTATATCACCCTTGTTTGGATAAACTATCGACCTTTGCCTATGAATTGCTTGTTTTCTCTTCAAATCATGTACCCTGGTCACACTACTGCATTTCAACGTGCGTCTTCTTCCTTGAACTTACCCCACCATCTTACCATCATCTCAACACCATTTACCCTTTATCAACCCTATCCCTGATTTCACGTTACCTCAATCTATGATAGATTTGAGGGGGATTACCTATACCCTTAACAGGAGTAACCACTTCTTATTATTGTCAGTGCAGCTTTACAAGACAAGCTACATGACAACAAGGGGCTAATGTAGACACCAAATTTGTGTCTTACGACACCCTGTACCCCGTATCTCATTTCACAACCTAGTCTCACCACCTAAACCTTGCACAATTATTTATTAATTACCTTATAATTAATAAATCCACATCTCCAAACCTGCCACCTCATTTCACCACCTCATCATGACCTAGTCCTAACCCTAAACTAACCTAATTAAGACCTATAACTTGGTCTACATCCACACCCATGACTAATTACTCCTCACCCGCACCAAAATCAACCTAATAATGACTTGACCAAGCCCACAACTAATTCCTCAGGAGAAAAGGAGGGAAAGTTGGCTATTTTACTAAAAATATCCCACTTTGACTTAACCAACATCAGTTTCTACTTGACTACCATCGGTTACGTAATCGCCATCGGTTCCCTATAAATGACCTACTCCAACCAAAAACAAAGGCGTGATTTTTCATAGGATCTAGAATCTGGAATCGAAGTCATTGGAAGGATCTGAATTCACTTGGCCGAGCAGAGACAAGTGAAGGAAAGAGAGGAGTTTGCAGAGAAGGACATCAAGCCCAAGACTGCAACTGAGTAACCAGAGCCCAGTGACACTCATCCAAGCATTGGGAGGGAAAATAGCTCATCTTGGATTGTCAGATCATCCTACCTGAACCCTGCCTTCATCATCACAGTCTTTGGACCTGTATCTTCATCAGGAACTAGTAAGTAGTATCTTGTATGTTCTTTTAATAACATTTCTTGAACTTCTGAATCACAACAATTATAAGTCTATTCCTAGATCTACTACCCGGTAAACACCTACATCTAACTA
Source organism: Taxus wallichiana var. yunnanensis (assembly GCA_018340775.1). Lineage (NCBI taxonomy): Eukaryota > Viridiplantae > Streptophyta > Pinopsida > Cupressales > Taxaceae > Taxus > Taxus wallichiana. Next base: position 71,456,049 of record CM031240.1, read on the forward strand.
TCATTCCTCTACCCCTACACTCGCCTTAAGAACAGCTCCCATACCCGCCGAGCCTTCTCCATCACCCCATTACCTATCCCCAATCATTTACAAGCCTTATAAACACCATAGCCACCTTATAAGCAACCTTCACTAAAAATCCTCTAAACCACTCGCCCCTACCAATATCGGTTAGCAAAAACCGTACAATGGCAATGATGATCGGCATCGGCACCGTGATTCAAAACCAAAACTAGCCCTTTCCTCTATTATTTTAACAAGGTAATTAAATTGTAATTTTGCAATAATTTGTGTTAATTCATATTAGCAGGGAACCGACCACCTTTGAAAGGAAGTTTAATACTTCCCTGCCCAAGGCAATTCCTCATTTATTTTCTAATTAGAATCTCGGTGGTCTTGTATTCTTACTTACAGTAGTCCTTCCTAGACAAAAAGGAGTTCTTTGCAATCGATCCGATCTCTCTCTCCCAGTGCACGCGCACGCCCTCTCAACATTCAACAGTATTCCTCCTAGCCCTAACCATTATCTCTTTCTCAAAGGAATGAAAGGATAGAAGCAACTATATTCTAGGAATGGAAGCATTCTGCAAAACACTCTTCTATCTAAATAAATTTTAGAAAACTTAACCCCCTTTGTGATTATTATCTTTCCTTTTATATAATCTCCTTTACTTGTTAACCTTCAAAGTTATTTCCCCCAAAATTAAAAATATTCCCAAGAATATTCTCCTTTTGAAATTTCTTTCTAGAACATGGTATTTAGAAATTTCTTTCTTGAAGTTGTCGGTGTACAAAAACCAGCTTTTTCAAACAACTTCACTACTTCTTGATCATGCGATATTAATTAATATTTTATGGTGGTTTATTTTAATCATTCTTTCTTGGTATTGATTATATAATCATTTCAAACAATGTCCAACACTCAAGATAATATTGAAATGACATATATACATACTCTCTTTTCAATAATATACCTTAGGTGCCACACCTTTGCTTTATGTCTCATTATCTTAATTGCCACACATTTTTTTTTCAATCATCTTGATATACCATCTCTGATCATTCCTAACTTTTTCCAAATCCTAAATTCTCCACTATGCGAACTAAACAAAATCTCCTTCATTTCATGGGAAAGATTGCATCAAATCAGAACATATGTCTCCTTCTCATTATAAAACTTGGCTCAATTTCATTATCATCATGCCTTTCCCTTCTTATTCTGAGTATAAGTAATTTCAAAGAGAATGGTGAAGGTGCTCGTAGCTCATAACCTGAAGGATATTTCTTTAGAGGACTTAAATCAGATTTTCAATTTAAGCGGTCCTGATGAAGCTTTTTTCAAGGCTCTATTTGAGATAGAATGTGCAGCCAACACAAGAGGGCCCTTAACATACCAAAAATCTAATTATCACTTCTTACAAGGATTATCAACATGAATCATGTGTTCATATCCTTCCAAGTTATGTATTTCCATATTTTTAGATGGGAGCATATGAAAACTCCCAAAGACTTGAAAAAATACTGGGTTGAGAGAAGACCCCAGGTCTCTGGGTAGACCAATTTTCAATTTCCCTTTCTGTGTGATGAGGAATTTGTATTGAAAGAGATTCCTAAGGAATCATATGTGTTGTATGATAAATCCTCCATCGACATAGTTCCTGCTATCTCCCACAAAATAGAAGAGTTAGAGAAAAGGATCAACTTCCTGGAGAAAAGTAAGTAGAGATCGTGCCTTCACAATCAGTTTTAGCACCAAGGTCATCTTTAAGGAAAAGGAAAGGTGAACCACAATCAAAACCTCCAATTGTTATCTCAGATGGGGAAGAAGACCAATCATTGTCTTCTCACCATTCAAGGGAAGCCATTTCCTCCGCTCGGGACAACAAAGGGATATTTACTATTTGGTCATCCACCCACCTAATGCATTGTGCTCCTCAGGTAGAGCATGAATTATTGGGCCCTCAACCAATTCCTTCCCCAAAGGACAATCCACCTTTTACACGGAAATGGGAGGTTGGGTCAAGTTTGAGGCCTCATAATCAGCCCAGTCAACAACATGCAATACCTACCCCTCCAACCACTTTAGGTGTCCCCTCTCAAGAAACTCCCAATATGTTGATCCATTACAATGGTAAAAGAAATACAAAATTCTTCACAGGAGGTCTGGATCTTTTAGATTGGGTTTCATATCAACAAAAGAAAGTTGAACTGGAGCAAATCATGATTCATCCTAGAATGAATCTGGAGGCATTAATGGATATGGGAATGTCCCGGGACTCGGAAGGGTAAGTCATTTTTGTTCAAACAGAAAAAGTATCAAGTGATTTTGTGTTGAGGAAAAACAAGCTTTTGAACAAGCTCCCCTTGCTTGGAGGAAGATATGATGTAGGGTTGAAGAATGCCTAAATTTATCTTGTTTTCATTATTTCTCTTTCATGTACATATCTTTCTTTGTCATGGGTAGGGGCCCCTATAAACCCCATTACTTTTCCTTATTCAGTGTGCAAGAAACATAACAACATCAATAATTTACATGTTTACCCAAATCTATGTTAATTTCCTCAAAGTAAATAAATGAATGATAAAGTTCGAGAACAATTACTTCTAATGCAATAGAAGTGTCATTTTAAAACATCAGTTTAAAAGGATAACTATGCAAAGATAATACAGCTTCAAAGAACAATTGTCTAAGCATGTTTTTCATCCTTCGCATCTTCTTCTTCAGCTTCTACTTCGGATCTTGTTCTTTTAGTATCCTCACCACATATGAATCATATCTTTTAAGTAATGCATTAAAATCATCCTCATCCGGTCTGTATGATGATGGAAAATCAATTCTGTCTAGATATTGCATCAATACAAAGGCCCATTTTCTACTTGTATTCTAGTCACCTTGCCTTCAACTATGCAATTTTGTTTTCTATATTTCTCATGGTCTTAATGACTTCATAGGAGAAGTCATTCCTTAGAACATTATTTTCAAAAGAGTCAAGTAAGAAATAAATCTTCATGTCCCCATAACTCTTCTTGAACTTATCAATAACCATATCCTCCAACTTTAAGTCAATAGCATCGAGAGTGTCATCAACCCAATTTCTTTTGACTTCAAGCTTTCCTTTGATTCCATTTAGGGTCTTGAATCTAATTTTTGAAAAATCCTCAAGGGCATGTTGGCTTCCTTTAAATTCAGCTGGTACAATGTCCTCCTCCTCAACTAACTCATCATTGAGTGGGTAATGTGGTCCAATTTGGGAAGAATACCTTCAAAGTAGAAAATATCATTATCGCATTGTTCAATTATCTCATCAATTTCATTAATTCTATTTTTGAGATCTTCATACTTCGATCTGGCTTCCATAATTTCTTCTTTCCCCTCTTGGTCAAGTTCTCAATTCATGCATCTATTACTTGAACCTTCTTGACATCCTTGTTTACCTTATTCATTCCTTCAGGGGTGTTTATATAAGCACTTGCTTGTGTTTGACTAGTCTACCCTATCAACTGTTGTAAACAAGAACTCAAGGCCTTAACTTGCTCCTTTAATTGCCTTTTTGTCATTCCATCTTCATCAACCTTTATAGAAGATCACTCACTGCCTTAGATACCCCTTTCTTCAATTGTTCCCTTGAGGGTTTTCCCAAAGGAATAATCTGAATGTTATAATCATCAGTGTTATGTATTTTCTTGTTTTACCCTCAAAAGGGGTTGTTATTTCCAAGGTTCTTGCTCTAGATGAATCAGTGTGGGTTTTTGTGATGGTCTTGGCCCTTTTTGAGGCTCTTACTGCCTTTGGAAAAGACAAAGTAGTAAGGTCAATAACTTACATAGGGAGAACCTCTTTTTCTTCATTTGAAATCAACTCATTGATCCATCCCTTTTCTAAGCTCGTTATAGCTCTTGTTTCTTATGATTATTGCTGGATTTTCTCAGGAACAACTACCATTTTCTTGGATATTTCTTGTTCATTTTGCACCAATGATTGTGTTTGTTCTTGATAACTTATTTCAATGGTCCCCACACCAATATCACCTTGTTCTACTGATTCTTTTGGATGCTCTTTTTTGTGATCTCAGTAACTTCGATTGATCACTTTTCCCTTTAATTATATCAACATTTAGGGAGACTCCTTCCTTTCTTCTTTATTTTAAGCCATAGTGGAATTAATTTCTTCTATAACACTTTCTTGCACCACATTTTGAGTTATGGGATCCTTCTCTCTCGAATTCTGATTGAGTTGTAACCTTACCCTTTTCATGATCTAACGATGTATCTTGTAATGCCATGGTAGGTTGTTCCTATGGAAACAACTCCACATTTCCCACTAAGGGCTGTAAATTCTTACTAGTGATGATTTCTGCATCAACAATTTCATCTTGTGTTATTTTTAATCTCTCTTCAAAAATAGATTTTCCATCTTAAGGAAGCTTAACAATTTTGGTCACCTTAGCAGAAATAGATATAGCTTCTTTCATTAATAACTCAACATTAGTGTCCTTTTCAACAAACAAGTCTGGTTTACCCAATTTTGTAGTCATTTTTCCCGGGAAAGTATTTCGCTTCTGAGTCCTCTCTTCATAGTTGGTACATGAATATCTTTTTCCAATTCTTTTCTTGCTTGAATGTTACCTAGTGGTGTCAGTATTGGTTCATCTACAGATAAATTAAGTTCATCCAACATGGAAAATCCTTCACTAGCATTAACATCAATTACATCAATTTGGCACTTTACAAATTCTTGCATTGTTTTGACTAGAGGCACATTTATATCCTTGGAAACTATTTTTTATATATTTTCATACTTGGGGTAACAAATTGATTGTCTACTAGATTAAGTGTTGTAATTCCTTGGGAAACTATACTCTAAGTACATTCCATTGTTTTTTCCATAAAAATGTGAGATGGGTGTAGACACCAAATTTGTGTCTTACGACCCCTTGTGACCCACATCTCATCTCGCAACTTAACCCCATCACCTAAACCTTACAAAATTATTTATTAATTACCTTGTAATTGATAAATCCACATCACCTTACCTGCCACCTCATTTTGCCACCTCATCATGACCTAGCCCTAACCCTAAACTAACCTAATTAAAACCTAAAACTTGGTCTACACCTACACCCATGACTAAGGACCCCTTTCTCGCACCTAAAACCGACCTTCTAGTCACTTGACCAAGCCTCGCAACTAATCTCTCAGGAGAAAAGCAGGGAAGGTGGGCTGTTTTACTAAAAATAGCCTACTTTTTCCTTACCGATGTCGGTTCCTACTCGACCGCCGTCGGTTACGCAAGAATCGCCATCGGTTCCCTGTAAATTGGCTCCCCAAACCAAAAACAAAGGATCGAAATTTCATTTTTGGATCAGAGAAAAGGATTCTTTGAATCAAGAAAGAGCATCAGGAGCGATCGAGAGAGTCCAGACCTTCACTTGACCGAGCAGAGATGAGTGGAAATACCAGAAGTGTTTACAGCAAAGGAGATCAGCTTGCATCTTCGTCAAAACTAAGAGTAAGTCACATCTCGAATGTCCTCTGTTATAACATTTCTTATGCCTTTTGAATTACAGTCCTCATAAATCCATCCTGAATCCACTACCCAAAGCATGCATATTACCTCTAACTATCATTCATCTCTCTCATCACCTTATTTCCTAATACCACCTATATACAAATTTACAAACAACACAACTACCCCATAAAGTGACCAACCTACATATCCTGAACGCACCGGTATCGGTTATCAGTAACCGACATCGGTTATTAGTAACCGCATCGCCTCTCGATCAAAACTAGAAAACCAGCCTTTCCCTACCCACTCAACGAAGCAACTTAATTGATATTTTACGGTCTTTTGTGTTAATTCATATTAGCGGGAAAGCCGACCACCTTCGAAAGGAAGTTTTATATTTCCTGGGCCCAAGGCAGTTTCCTCATTTATTGTCTAATCAAAATCTTGTGGTCTTGTGTTCTTATTTGCAGGTAGTCCTTCCAAGACAAAAAGGAGTTCTTCGCAATCAGCCTGATCTTTCTCTACGGTACGCGCACACCATCTCGACATTCTACAGGTATTCCTCCTAGCCCCTAACCTTATCTGTTTCTAAAAGGAACGAAACATTCCGAGTGAAACATTTTGGCACGCCCGGTGGGACCCATCTTGGGTTTCTGTTTCTCTTGCTTATTTTCATTTTAGGAAGCATACTTGTTGTTGCTGCTTTTGTTATATATTTCGTAAAGAATTTGTCTTGCTTTCCTAGTTTCGCATTAGTGAAAGTCATCTCTCTTGCTTCATCGAACATAATTTTCGATTTGGGTTTAAAACACGTGCATTGCATTCCTGCTTGTTGTTTTTCAATTCTAGTGAACGTAGATTAAGTAACAGGTCGTACACGTGGGGGTGATATCCACGGTATTGACAGGAAATTAATCTTACATTCACTGCACAACACATACCGAATCACTTCACAATTAACACAACAGCTCAAACATCCCCCTTTTTTCCGCGGTATTCCTCCGCCCGATTGAGGTAACCTTATAAGCCAAAACAACTTGACATTTCCCTAAGTCTCTTGTTTAGGATTCGACATCATTCTACGTCTAAAGGTATAAGCCCACGATAATTAAAATTAACCCTAGGGTTAATCTGCGGATTTGTGTGTGCATCTTGCTTGTTTTTAGTTCTATTTTCTTTCTCATACTACGTCTTCGTGATCAATAATTGGACACGTATACTAAATGTTGTTAAAAATCAAATTAGCAGCCTTTTTATATGACTTCTTAAACCGACATTGGTTACCTAACCGATGTCGGCTATAGTGTAACCGACATCGGTCACGACATCGTTACTCTCTTTTCCAATTCTCGACAAACCAAAGAACCTACCAATTTTACTATCGAGTTTGTTTCTATTCTGACAGATTGAAACCGTCATCAGTGAACTCCTGTCCATGGTTGTTATCACTCAAAAGCAAGCCACCACCATGGTTTCACATGCTTGCTCTGCTTCTTTGCTGAATCACCCGCTTCACATTCTCGTGGGGAATCCTATGGATACTAGTGAGGCTCCTAAAATTCCTGTGGGAGATAAGGACTTCGCCAAGTTTCTGGATGCTAATTCTAGAGCTGTACAATACTATTTGTCCCATACCCCTGACCGTACGCCTGATGGTCAGCTCCTTGTTGGTATGCCTATTAGTATAGATGCTCATTTAGCTCCCACTGCTGATAATACCGCCTTGCTTCTGCATCTCTAGCCCCGTCTCCCAATCCGACAGGCCTTCGAGGTTCATACGACTCAGTTGGCTTTCCGTTGTTTAACCTAGGACCCCACATATCATTACTGCTAACCGCCCCTACCTCATCTCTCTTGCATCGCTCCGCTCATGACTTGCTCTCTGCCACCTATCCACACGAGCTTTACTTCTCAAGCTCCGCCTACCTTTTCATTCCCATACACGTATCCAAAGACCTCAACATCCTATATGGGACATACCTATTCGGTTGCCTCAACATATTCATCCCACACACCTTATCAACAATTAACCCCACCAGGTCTAGCAAAGTGGTCCTTGGCTCAATTTGCCTCCATTTACCACAACCACACCATCATCTCATCCAACTACTAATCTAATTAAACAAATGATGGACAAAATGCAAAACCCGGAGGCTTCTGCTTTGAGAAGTCGTAGCGCCTTGACATACGAGCAAGTTTGTCGAGCCCATTCACCCTTCGTACCCCTTCATTCATATCCTCCTCAATGGGAGTTGCCGAAATTTCCTCGTTTTAATAGTAAAGAGGATCCTCAACAACACTTGCGATCATTTAGACATGCTTGTTATTTGATTGCCCATGATGATGCCTTGTTACTCCGCACCTTTCCCATGTCCTTATCAGGACTCGCCTTGGAGTGGTACAGTGCTTTAACCCAACACTCAATCTTCTCTTTTAACCAACTAGCCCAATCTTTCTTGGATCACTTCTCCATTAACATTGCTAAGAAAGTATCCATCACCGACCTTTATGCCATTCGACAATTCAAGACGAATCTATCGTGAGATTTCGCTCAGGGACGATGGCGCGGCCTTATCAACCAACTTACATATGCCTTGCCTCAGACTGAACTTATCGAACTTTTCACGCGGGCATGTGCTAAGCACATTTCTCCTACTCTCCAAATTCAAACTTTCCGTACATTCGATGAAGCCTTTACTATGGCTCGAAAACTAGAGATTCGAGCCTTAGAGGAAGAGAAATTGCGGTTGCGTAACAAAAACCCCAATTTCCGAACTCCTGATTCTACCAATAAACCAAATACCACCACTCCTCACGCGTCCACTTCTTCTAAATCAAAAGGAGCTGTCCACGCGGTGATGGTTAAATCTCAAACACCGTCTAATGCCCCACCAAAAACCACCTATAAGTATAAAGCAGAGCCCATCAACTACACTCCCTTGGGAGAAACATATGGTGTGATATTGGAAAAATTGCTCAAAGCAGGAGCCATTACATTACCTCCTGTTAAACCTCATTCCGGGTTTGATTCCACTCGCGCCATACCTTCCTGGTACAAAGAAAATGACTTCTGTAACTTCCACCGCGTGAAGGGACACAGTCATGAGAACTGCAAGATGTTGAAAAACATAGTGCAGAAATGGTTAACGCAGGGATATAACCTCGATAATCCTAATGCCCTTGCCAACCAAAATTTGAAAATCTTCAACAAACCATTCCCGAATCACTCTCCCAACAGTAACACAAACCAGGATATCTTAGCCGAGGAGAGTGTTCATGAGATCCATGCAGTCTTTGATACCCAGCCCAAAGCCTCTATCAAGAAAATTTTGAATCAAGCCTCTTCACTAACATAGGAGCCCGAACCTCCTTTACCACCATCGAACAAAAGCGAAATCATTCCTTTACCCATAAAGGAGTTAACTGCCCAAACTTCTCTTCCCATCGATGAGTCTTCTTATACCACATCCCTACAAGATTGCAAACGGATGTTATCTAACCTATCTATTTCCCAGATTTCCCCTTCTACCCCTCTTGCTGCACAAGAGGGAGATACGCCACTCCTTTTGACATCCTTAGACGAGGAATCTCTTGCACCGACATCACCAAATTCTTTAACCATGACGGATCCTCTCGAACATGCCCTCTTACCTATTAGTTCTTCATCGCCTAAATCTTTTCAACGACCGGTTGACCTCTTGACATCTATTGATACAGTGCCTCGTTTACCCCCTGTATCACACCCACAGTGGACCGGAATCACAACCCACCTTTCTTCCGTACAAAATTTACAATTCAAACCTGAAGACTGTCATTCTCCAGAAGATAGACGAATCTTATGGGAACGTTTGAGTACTCCCTATTCTACTCAAATGCAGATGACCGATCCCGATACCTCTACCATATACCCAAAGTGTTTACAGAAACTCAAAATGCCTATGTCCTCACTCTCACCCCCCGTATCTATACTCAATATCCCATCCACCTCTATCAACCTAACCAAATCTTCCCCTACACTTGGGACCTCGCCAATACCCAGTCTAACACACCCACCTAAACGACTAGATTTGTTCAAGAATAAAGTCACCTCGCCACTTAGGAGATACACTCAACCCGTGCCTCTATCACAATCAAAACCATTGTCGTCATACCTACCTTCCATATTGGGACCTCATCCTTCCACCTTACACCAATATATCATACCTCCTGCGTTTTCTTCAAAACAATCTACGCCTTCTGCACCCATACAGGGATCAAAGGGTATATCAACATTATCACTCCGTGTATCCTGTCCACCTACCAACCCTAAACAAATTCCATCATCAAAAGATTTGTTTTCGGTCACTCCTATTTCCCCATGGTTGTTTTTTGATACCACACCATCTGTGGCCTCATCATCCAATATAGCTTCTGCTCCAAAGAAACCACGTTTAGTGAAAAACACGTATCAACACCCCTCGGTTAAACCACCACCCATACAAACTAACCATGCCCAAACATTACCAAAACCCATGCAATCAATACCCTCATCCTCTTCTGATTTTGACCCACTTAAAGGATCTTACGCCAAAATCCTTGCTATGTTAGTAGATAATGCGACCATTTCCCTACCCCCACTTAGACCTTATGACCCGTCTAAACCTCGACCTATAGGATATGATGAGTCTAAGATCTGCGCTTATCACCGCACACCAGGACATGATGTGGAGGGATGCAAAGCTTTAAAAACCATCCTTCGTCAGTCACCGCTCCCAGATAGAAAGGTTAAGAAAGACAACTTACGAAGGGGGAGACCTTTAGTTTCCATTCCCTCTCCTATACCATCTGTCCCCGCCTCACCAAGATCTGTCATTATTACAACCCCACCTCTTGAAGACCATGATTTATCCCAATCATCTTCTTCATCTCCGGTCTACGAGATTAATATGATTAGTGTTGCTACTCGAGCGTAGAAAAACAATGAGAAAGCAAAAGTAAGCACACCTGCGTCCTCTCCTTCTCCGTCCATCATCTTGATTGCACCACCACCCAATGTGGTTATTCGTGGACCTTCTTACCCCGCTCTAATGGAGCCGCCCATCGAGCCATGATCAAACAGCCTTCACCAATCACCTGTAAAAATGACACTATATGATCTCATTCAGACTTCTGAATCTCATCGACAAGCTCTCGTTGAAATTCTTTAGGGGATCGAGGTCTTACCTAATGAAACCCTGCCCGTTGCCTCCATTCTAACACCCAATCACGTTGCCTCTCTCACCAAACAACCCACCGCCCCAACCACTTCTGTCTCTGTACCACAAGCTGCTCACGCTTGTCAGTTTCTCTGAAGATGAAATTGTTGACTTTGGTACAGAAGATCCTCGACCTCGCCTGCTCATCTCACCTACGTCCTGGGACATTCGTGTACGTCGTGTTATGATTGATGGGGGTGCTAGCCTAAACATCATCTCTTCAAAAGCTTTTCAACAAATGAATATCCCTTCTAGCTACATGTGTGCCAACCCCATCATGTTGCGGTCATTCAATGACGCTATTACCTCTACCTTAGGCACCATGATCCTCAACATTCAGGTAGGACCACATACTTTACCCGAACTCTTCTATGTCCTTGAGGGAGAGTTCCAATATAATATATTTCGGGTCGCCCTGTAGATCTCGGCCATGGGATGCGTTCCTCAACATTACATAGATGCATAAAATTTGAGTACGAGGGAAGTCCTACACCGTAAAAGCTGATCCTCCCCTTTAAAACCTGCAATATGTTATACTTGCCCTAACGATGTGCTTATACCAATCAAGACACCCATACATTCAACCCAACCATCCTCTTCAAATGTACCTCAACCATCCACCTCAACCGCGCCTACGCCTTCAACCGATGAAACCACCGTCGCAAAACTACTTCCCTTCCTCGCAGCTAACATCCCAACCTCCGACTCCTTAGTAGATGTTTTTCAACGCCTTACGCTGGGGAGTACCGCCATATAACGTTAGTTCTTTCCCTACCCCGCAGAGTACGGACAATTACATGCACATCCCACCTACGACCAGTTGCGTGGGGAGGTAATCTCTTATGGACCACCCCATTACCGCACCAACCTAACATATGGGGGTGTTGACGCATCCTCCATTACCCCCGAACCTCCTCTTAGTGTGGTTCCCTTCCAATCCAATTTTCGCACTGCGACAAATCGTCGCTTCGCCCTCACCTTCTTGACTCGCTGTGCTTGGAAAGGCTTTGGTTTTGGTCTTTATGAACAAGGCCGACATACGCTCATCCCCATCACCACACGCAAACATAATGATTGTAGTGGTCTCAGATTTCTGGAAACACTTACATCGATGGAAAATCGCGTCAGTTGTCTTCTGGAAGAAGACGACGTCACCCCTACCAAACCATCATCACCCACTTTGCCATCATCACCCACAGAATCTATAGACCCTGAATCTATCCCTCCTAACTTTTTTTTTTTTTTTCATAAATTCTATCTTCATAGGTCTTCTCACTTATCAACGTGATAATGAGAACCCATCTTCTCTTCCCTTCGTATCCAGACATGATCGAAGAGGATTCACCTTTGATTAATGTTGTTGAGTGTCAGGATGATGACTCCATCCTCACTTACCTTGGCGCGGATGACTCTTATATTCAACGAGCCTTACCATCGGAAACCCAAACCATGCTGAATGAATCTACTATAGAAATCAACATCCACATGGAGGAGGATCCTCACATTGTGAAGATCGGACAATCCCTTAACACATCAGAACAAGTCACCTTTACTACTTTCCTCCGTGCTCGCAACCAAGCTTTCGCTTGGTCCTACGCTGACATGCCAGGAATTGATCCTACCATTGCCATCCATAACATCACTCTAAACCCCGATTCCAAACCAGTCAAACAAAAACTAAGAAAAATACATCCACGCATTGCCCTCTTGGTCAAAGAAGAGCTTCAACAACTTCTTTCTGTTTCCTTCATCTTGCCTATTGACTATCCTCAATGGATTTCTAACATCGTACCTGTCACTAAAGCGACGGGGGGACTTCGGATATGCACGGATTTTTGGGATCTTAACCTCGCTTGCCCTAAGGATGACTTCCCCCTCCCAAGTATTGATCAACTTGTTGATCTCACTGCAGGACATGAAATGCTTTCTCTCATGGATGGCTTTTCAGATACAACCAAATTTGGTTGCCTGTCGCCGATCAACACAAAACCCTTCATAACTCCTTGGGGAACCTTCTGTTACCGTGTAATGCCATTTGGCCTTAAGAATGCTGGTGTGACCTATCAGTAGGCTATGACCTACATTTTTCATGACATTATGCACACTATCCTTGAAGATTACGTCGACGATCTTCTTGGCAAGTCTAAACATCGCAGTGAACATCTCGATGTTTTAACCATTATTTTTGATCGCCTGTTACAATATTCTGTCCATCTTCAACCAAAGAAATGTGTCTTTGGTGTCCTTTTGGGAAAGCTTCTTGGTTTAATCGTCTCTTTGCATGGCATTGAGGTCGATCCATCTAAAGTCAAAGCTATCATAGAAATGCCCCCACCTACCAATCTCAAACAATTGCGTAGTTTACAAGGTAAGCTCCAATCTATCCGACGTTTCATCTCCCAACTCTCGGATCGATGTCAACCTTTCCATCACCTCCTTAAAAAGGACATTGAATTTCAATGGAGTGAAGAGTGCCACCAAGCCTTTGAAGCTCTCAAAACTTATCTCTTGCAGCCACCCGTGCTTATCCCACCTCAAGACGACCATCCTTTCTACCTTTTTACCTTTCGCCACCGACCACGCTGTAGGGGACGTGCTTGCACATCGTGACTCTGAAAATTGAGAACAAGCCGTTTATTATATAAGTCATACTTTGGTGGATTATGAGACTAGGTATACACATGTAGAAAAGTTGTGCCTAGCCCTATCATTCGTGGCTACCAAGCTCCGACACTACCTTCGAATCACAAAACTTTCATCATCACCAACACAGACTCCATCCATTACATGTATGCCAAACCTCATCTAAACCAACGCATCGCTTCGATGGCTCATGCTCTCGCCGACCTTGACCTTGAGTTCGCCCACCAAATCAATCAAAGGAAAACCATCGTAGACCAACTTCATGGAAGCCCCTTTACTTGGGCAAAAATTTACCAATTTTACATTCCCTGACGAACTCATCGCCACTCTTTCACTCAAGGAGGAGTCGTATCCAATGACTCTCTTCTTCGATGGATCCAAATGCCAACGCGGTGGAGGAGCCGGCGTTGTTCTTATTCCTCTCGACACCGAGCCTATGCCTCTTTCATTTCGACTTGATTTCCCTTGCACTAATAATACAGAAGAATACAAGGCCCTTATTCTGGGTCTCCAGGTTGTGCTGCACTTAGGTATCAAATCTATCAATATTTTTGGCGACTCTCAATTGGTAGTCAATCAAGTTATGGGCATCTACCAATGCAAAAATGAGGAACTTCAAAAATACAAACACTACGTGGATTCGCTTCTAGCCTTATTTACTCACTATTCTATCCAAACCATTCCCCGCTCCACTAACAAATTTGCGGATACTATGGCTTGCTTAGCCTCGCAAATTCCAGCTTCATCAACTGACTCTGAATTATTCGTCGTGGTCCAACAACTCTTTGCCCCATCTTATTCAGCCCCGGTTGTTTGTACGATAAATACTGTGTCTACTAATTCGCAGGATACTTGGTATCACCAATTTCACGACTACCTTACAACCTCTGTTCTCCCATCTGACCTTACTAGTACTGGTAAACGTGCTTTTCTTAAACGTGTTTCTCGTTATGTAGTTATGGGGGGACTCCTTTATAAACGTGGCTTTGATGGTATCCTCCTTCGCTGTCTAACCGGCACGGAGGTCACCTATACCATCCAACAAGTCCATGATGGGATTTGTGGTGGACATTTTAGTGGCCTTGCCGTGGCTAAACGAATCCTTCGCCTAGGTTATTATTGGCCTACTCTCAATAACGACTGCTACGAATATGTTAAGTGTTGTGTTATGTGTCAGCAACATGCCAACCTTCAACATACTCCTAGCCACCGCTCCAGGTCACTTGAGATCTTTGGCCCTTCTCACAATGGGGTTTAGACCTTATAGGTGAGATTCACCCATCCTCTTCACAATGTCACCGATGGATAATCACAGCCACCAAATATTACACAAAATGGGTGGAGGCTATTCCACTCATTTCCACTAAAAAGGAACAAATTGTCGAATTCATTAACCATCACATTATCTGTCGTTTTGGTATTCCTCATCGCCTAATAACAGATAATGGTAAATCTTTTAAAAACAAGTTGTTACAAGACCTTTGTGACAACTTTGGTATCAAACTTAGTTTCTCATCGCCTTACTATCCACAGGCCAATGGTCAGGCTGAATCTTCTAATAAAACCCTAACCAAAATCCTCATGAAAGTTGTCAATGAATCCGGAAGAAATTGGCACGATCACATTCCCTTTGCCCTTTGGGCTTATCGTACTAGCATTCGTACCTCTACTAATGCCACACCTTTTTCTTTGGTATACGGTACCGAGGCTATTTTGCCTCTCGAAATACAAATACCCTCCCTTAGAATATCTCTTCAGGATATTCTCACCAACGATGATTTCCGCCAAGAGCGGTTAGCCCAATTGGAGCTCCTTGACGAACGTCATCTTACAACTCTTGATTACCTTCAAATCTATCAAAAACACATCAAACGTGCTTATGATAAGCGACTTCATGAGCGTATTTTAAGGTTGGTGATCTTGTCCTCAAAGAGAATCAACATGTCACCAAACTAGAAAAGAGAAAACGTGGAAAATTTTCTCCCAATTGGATTGGGCCTTACATAATCACTCACACCTATGGATCAGGCACTTATCGTTTAGCTTCGCTTAATGGTAAGCCTGAGCCTGAACCCCTTAATGCCTTGCATCTTCGACCATTCTACTGTTGAATTTAGTGTTATATCACTTCTTATCTACCTTCCGCTTGTCCCTTGAGCTCACATACCACCACATGCACTTCGTTTCCTACACCTCATAATAAAAATCAAGCTCACATAGTTTGATTCTCACCTCACCTAAATGATGCCTTCCCCTTTTTAGTCTAGTCCATGATTTCAAAGTATTAAAATAAGCCGTATTCTTATGGGATTTTCTTGAGTCAAACTTCCTACCAAACTAGATGCTTCACACCAAAAGAACATCTGGCTATCTAAATTATATATAGACTCCCTCGAAGGACAGCTATATGCCAAATTATTGCTTTCTATTCTATATATTCGCTCCCCAAGAAGGACAACTATGCACTAAAATCATATCTCACAGCTACTATAAATAGATCGCTCCCTCAAAGGACAGCTATACATAGTCAGCCTTTATCGAAATCTTCTCACATTGATCAGCTTCGTGAAGACCTCAAGAATAGCAGTCAATATCCTCAGTAGACTTCTCGTGATCGATCAGTCTATATTCAGAAAATAAAGGCCTCATTCAAAATAACTTTTTGGGTCATGGACTTGTCTATTTAGGGTAGGTTCTCTTTCGTCAGAACACTCACTTTGTAATAAATTCTCTGTACCTCAGCTATATCATCCACCTCACCTCACCATTTGTTTCAACTCAAGGGACGTGACGTTCACCCGATATATTGTGATCATACAACTCTTTTCACCTATGGACTTCTCGTCTATGCACGGTACCTAGGGCTTCAAGCTCGTTCTACATTTGGTGGTTTGTTTAGCTCTTTTCACCTACGGAGCACTCTTTCCGCTTTGCCTCGCATCTAGGATTGTGTGTTGATCTTAATCAGGACATGGTTCCCTTCTACTTGGGTAGGCTAACTTTCGCTTCCCTTATACCTTTTACAACATCACCAATTCATTTCCGACACCAACAACCTTACCTTACCAATATTAATATCAATATTCTTACCAATCAACCAATTGCCTAAACCGTACCAAATTGCTCGAATTTGCCTCTCCCTGATTCTAAGGGAGAACTACATCGGTCTGAGGCCCCTCCTTGCTTTGTGCAAAGGGCTATGTAGGCAGCACTTTGGAGACATGGGGTCTCCCAAGGTTAGCTTGACCATCCCCTACCATAACCTATCATGTGTGGTAAATATAAATATTTTTGTGTATTTCTATTTAATCACATTCCTCTTTATCCTTTTTCAAAACACCGAAAGTCAAAACGAAAACATTCTTATTATTATAACTCAAATCAACATACATATCTCGTTTTATTTAGATGTTAAACAAATACATCTTCTCTATCATCGACACGCAGGTCGGTACTCTTATTTATTCTTATACCTTGCTAACATTTATTTAGACCCTCACGCCTCATCCCGAACTAGGCGATGATCGTGATCGTCGACCCCTCTCGCCAGGCCTCTCTGTCCTCAATGGTACCATGGCTATTGGTACCGCCCACTGATCTACCAATCTCTCCTGTAACATATGAATACGCCCTCTCGCATGGAGGACTCCAGCCTCTAGTCTCTCCGCCCGTGACTCCGCAACCACTAACAATCCTCTTGTCTCATTCACCTGCGTTTGGAGCTGCTGAACCAAATGCTGCAGATGATCCCTCTCTGCTGTAATCACCGCTATGTCAGGACGATCACGTACACCTCACAGTTCTGCTACCCACCATAATCTATAGGCCTCTGTCGTTCCTGCATCCATTACCCTGCGATCGGCTGCTACCTCTTCAGGCCCTTCTGGAGGTGTTGGCTGGGGAGGTGAGAATACTGCCTCTGCATCGATCCTCATATAGGGTCTATAAGCCTGGGGTATATCCTGCACAAATCCAAATTGTCACCGCACGCGATCTAGAGGAATCCTCTCATACTCACCTGGCCTGTGCCCTGCGATCCACCTCAATCGCTCTACACCCCTCAACTCCTCAGCTATATTCTCTGTTACCATATAGTTTCCGTAAGGCCTCCAACAGATATCCACAATCATCACCATCTCCCATACCTACCTATAATACTCAATGTCACCCGTCACGGCCTGGGATCTTGCCTCTTGTTCTGTTTGGACCCATCGTCAATCCCAACCTTTGTACTCGGTCTCTCTCGATTTGGATGGATCGGCCTATTGGTCGCACACAAACAATGTGCTCATAGGCCCAACAGTGTAATAAGTATGAACAATCCAGTGTCGTTCTGTGATTTCACCTACAAGCCCATAAACCCCTGTATAGCTCCGCCAAATATGCAGGTGCCCATGCAAACGTCACGTTCCTTTCTATCATCTCCCAAATAACACACATCAATGCCTTTGGAAATCTTCCCCCTTCTGCCCTCGGTAATGCATAATACCCTACCGCTATCATTAATATTACTGCTAACCTTGTCTCCTCAGGATGTGCTGCATACATTATCCCATACGTAAATGACAAACCTCGCTGTGTTAAATCTCGTGCGTATGGACCAAATACTGCTGTTATCACTCCTAGGTACGTGCGCATGCTAGGTAATGCCTAATATCTTGGTTTTCCTGTAATTGGGAGTCTCAAAATACGGAACACATCTTCCAATGTTACTGTCATTTCCCCTGTTGGCAGATAGAAGGTATTTGTCTCAGGATTCCATCTCTCAATCAACGCCTGTAACATAGCATGGTTACGTGCGATTCGTGAATAATAGCGGATTCCACTTAACCCCAAACGATTTATCAATGTCCATTCAGCTGGCGTTACATCCGCTCGGATTCGTGACAACAGCGCTGGTACACTATCATTCATCCTCAACCCTGCCTCTGCCTGCATACATCCAAATAACAAAAAACCATTCAATTCCTCCAATCCCCGGTTTTTTCTCAAATTCTGAAATTTCTACAAAGAACCGTGGGGTATCGTTTAACATACTAACCGGTACCGGTTGAGTAACCGAACGATACCGTTATCCCTAACCGATATCGGTCCTTTGCTACTTTCATACACCTTGCCTAAACAACCACCTACGACAATAAATTGCTCGTTTATTCCTCTCTGTATACATAGACATACCCAAAACCCTTGATTACCTACCACGTAACACTCACCTCATTTATAACCCTTGTTATCATCTTTTCTTTCTCATATCTACCCACTTACTCTCCCTCAGCTTATTCCCAAAACATGCAGTAGTCAAATTACAAACAAAACGTTACCTCTTGGGTTGCAGTAGCTTGAGGTGGCCCTTATCTTCCCTCTTGTCCCTGCCTGCTGGATGTTTCTCCTCGTCCTGCCATTATCACCACCTTTTTCAAACCTACCTTTCTGTCTTCTGAATCTCAGATCACAATCACTTTCCCTGTCTCTTTACTCCTAATCACTCAAATCTCTCATGCAATTACCTGTCTCAGTCGTCAAAAAGCGTCGCGTTCACGTATTTAACTTCTTGCATGGCTCTCAAAATTAGAACTTAAGTTGCCACCCTAGCTTTTTTATTTTTAGAAAAGCTCATACCTAAATAACCGGTATCGGTTATGTAACCGATATCGGTCTACTATCTACCGACGTCGGTTATCTAACCGATATCGGTTATACACCTGCCTTTTTGAAACATGGTTCTTTTCTTCGTTTTTTACCTAATTTTTGTCGCGCCCACCTCTTTTCCTGCATCTCATCACCATTATCCATATTTGTCCATCCACCACACATATCATTACAATTTCATTAACATCATCTATTTTACAAAAACAAACAAGTCATCAACTAAGGATACCAAAACAAAACAAAAAACTATCTATCTATACATCATTTGGATCCAACTCATCATATACATATATAACAATGCCATAAAAGTAGCCCAAAACATGCAACATTTCATCATATAACACATCATCCATATATCAACATGTCAATTAAACTCATCATATATTCTATACCACAAACCATTGACAAAATACTTAAAAACATTTTCAACACTGCATATGGATCAAAACATCATCTATATATATATATATATATATATATACAAGTTTTCAAATATACACTGTGCCCTACATCGGGGCCTCTGTGATCTCATAATCCAACAAAGCCGGCACGCAGGCCGCAATAACTATCAATACTCTTGACTCGGCTCGCAGGCCGGTCCCTCATATCAAAAATATACTCGGCTCACAGTAGCCGCACCAACCAGAGCTGTCTGACCCGTACTCGGCTCGCAGGCCGGTATACAATAAATGAATGAATGAATAAATGAGTAATATGTAGGCACGCAGGCCTCTATAAACATAACCGGTTCGCAGACCGGTGCCCATATCCAATATACAAATACAAAAACAATGCAGGGATCCCTCAGCTCTCCCCACCGCCCTCGGCACCTCTCCCTGCTGGTCCCTGTGGCGCCTCTCGCCTCCTGCCTGTAACAGACACGCCGGCTGTGGCTGCACCTCCCTGCGATCTCTGACTACGTGAGGTCTCCGCTCGGTGTGCCGCATATGGCTGATACTCAGCTCCGGTACTATCAAGAACATCCTGATAGTACCGGGCCTCCGCTCTCACCTCCATGTATCTATCCCGTGCCACCGTCGGTACTGGGGCTGGTCCCCGGACTCCTACTGCCAGTACCCCCTGTGCCTGTGCTGGTGGTGCCTGTGGCTGTGCCGCTGCTGGCAGTGGTATCTGTACCTGTGCCTGGGGTTGTGGCTATCTTTCTTCTTGCTTGATGCAGCTACTGTGCACTGTACTGCACTGTGGCTGTCTTTGCTGGTGGTGGTGCTTTGCTGTGCTGTGCTGAGCTGAGCTCGCTAGCTTGCCTGTAAGACCCCTATCTGTGCCTGCGCAGCAGCAAGCTGCCCCTGTAAGAGCTGCACCTGACCCCTGAGCTGATCTCTCTCTGCCGTCACAGCTGCCAAGTCTGGCTGTGCGGGCTGTGCTACCCTCGCCGCTCTCTGACCAGCCCACCACACCATGTATGCTCCTGTACAACCAGCATCATCTACTGTGTCATCTGCTGGCCTCTCAGCAACCCAATCTGGATCCAAGGGCTGTGGTGCAGGCAGTGGGGCCTCTACATCATCCCTCCTGTACTGAGGGAAGGGAGGTGGCTCGTCCTGTCGCAGCCCCATCTACCTGCGTACCCTCTCTAGGGGTATCCTCTCGTACTCTCCGGCGTGTCTGCTTTATCCGAAAAGTGTACTAGATCCAATGTAACTGTACTCGGCCTCCTCTGTGGGTGATGACCTTTGTAAGGTCTCCATACGATATCTATCGCTGTCAGGCCCTCTAACAAATACCTGTAGTAGGCAACGTCTCTCCCTGCAAGAACTGCTCGTGGTTGCCCCACGACCCCCAACCACCTCTGAAAGCCATATCTGTATATAACCTGTGGCCCTGGCTGCTAGGGTAACCCTACTGGCCTGATGCATATGATGTGCTCATATGCCCAACAATGCAGCAAAAATGTCGAACAGATACCGAATCACCTCATCCGTGATAACCCCAGAGCTCTCTGTATAGCTGCACCAGATACACTGGTGCCCACGCATAGCAAGTATGCTCCTCAATCATCTCAAGCAACACCCCCATCAATGCCCGTGGAAAGCGGCCTCCCTCTGAGTCCGGGAGGGCGAAGCAGGTGATCCCAATCATCATCAGCACAGCCATATGTCTCATGTCGATGCGCACGGTACATGTCACCATACCCAATGCTCACGCTGTGATAGGTAAGTAGCGCGGCTGCATCTCCAAAAACCTGTAATATGCTGTCCATGGCAGTCTCTGAATCTACCTGGAAGACTGCCTCTCCCTCGATAGGTAGTCGAAGGATGCGATACACATCCTCCAACGTGATAGTCATCTCCCCAGTCGGGAGATGGAACACATTGGTCACCGGATCCCATCTCTCGATGAGGGTGACCATCAGGCTGTGATCTCTCTCTATCGCTCTGTACCTCTGGACTCCACCGAGTCCCACCTCGCGCATGATCACCCAGTGAGCTGCGGACACATGTGGTCTCATCCGCACCAACAGCGGGGGCATCCTATCCCGCATCGTCAACTGCTGACGTGCCTGCAAAACCAACCCACATCCTTAGACCTACTTTTTATCACAACATCTACTTTATCCTCTAAACCCCCTTTTATCCCCCCGACCACACCCCGACTCTCTACCACCCCACCCAAAACCCAAACTCACCCCACCTACAAACCAAACCCACTCCACCTAAAAACCAAACCCACCCCACCCAAACCCCTACCCGACCCAAAGCCCAAAATCTACCCAAATCCAAACCCACCCAACCCCAAAACAAAACAAACCCAACCCAACCCACCCCAACCAACACCCCACCCCACCCAACACCCAAACCCACCCAACCCAAAACACAAAACACGCCCAACCCAACCCAACCCACACTCACCCAAAACCCAACCCAACCCATACCCATACAAACCCTAACCGACGCGGCCGACATACGATCGACACCCCAAATTGCACACACCTGTCCACACAATTTGTGACTGATGCCGATTGCGGTCATTGCAGAATGACATCGGTCATTTGTAATTCAATGAGCCGAACCCCCCGCGCCCCCCGCCCATATTTTTGCATTTTTATACTTATCTACCCACCCAAACACCATAAAAACCTACCCACCCAGCCGACTTGCCCTATTTTACCCATCTATCCTCTTCATTTTTCAAATTACGTCAATTTACTCATTATTTCCTAAAAAATGTAAATTCCTACCCAAACCCCCAATTTCGCTTAATACCATTCAAATGCACAAAATAAAGAGTTCCGAGCCTACCCGTACGACGACACGTCGTCGTGGTGGGATGGGTGGTGGTGGTCCAGCTGGTCCAGCCCCTCCTGCTCCTCCTGCCTATGCCATGGCTCCAATTCTACTCTGCTGGGTCCTCGGCCAATCAACTGCTGCCTCCTCCTCACTCGGGCCCGCAAACAACTCCCTCCTCCAGCAAAATAGCTCCACCTCAATCAATAAACCTCCAATCTCAACTCTCCACGTCAGACAAGTCAATTTGGTTTTCAAAATAACAAAGTGACAATGACAAGCCGTATTTTTCTTTTTATAGGTTTTTCGCCCTTAACCGATATCGGTTTCATGTTGCCCTAATGAACCGGTATCGGTCCCTTAACCGATATCGGTCACGTAGAATCGACATCGGTTTTTTCTTCCAACTTTCCCCCAATTTTTTGCCCTTATTTACCATTTGCCCCTTTTTAACCACATATCGCCTATATCCACCTTTGCTGAACACCATTTGTTAACAAACCGGCCCGACCCAAGGCCTCGCCCTACCCTACCGGCCCGACCCAAGGCCTCGCCCTAACAAACCGGCCCGACCCAAGGCCTCGCCCTACCCTACCGGCCCGACCCAAGGCCTCGCCCTAACAAACCGGCCCGACCCAAGGCCTCACCCTAACAAACCGGCCCGACCCAAGGCCTCGCCCTAACAAACCGGCCCGACCCAAGGCCTCGCCCTACCCTACCGGCCCGACCCAAGGCCTCGCCCTACCCTACCGGCCCGACCCAAGGCCTCGCCCTACCCTACCAGGCCCGACCCAGGCCTCGCCCTAACAAACCGGCCCGACCCGAGGCCTCACCCTACCCTAACGGCTGACCCAAGGCCTCGCCCTACCCTACCGCTGACCCAGGCCTCGCCTAACAAACCGGCCCGACCCAGGCCTCGCCCTCCCCCTACCGGCCCGACCCAAGGCCTCACCCTACCCTACCGGCTCGACCAAGGCTGCACCCAACAACTCGGCCCAACCCACGGCCATATCACTCCAATACCTTACCCAAAATCAAAACCATCCACTTTTATCCACCCATCCTGTAGGTTTTTGTTCAATCGAGCTCACCTATTCGTGTTTTAGCATGATTAGGGTCCTGGACTTGATCTGTCGACCAACTTTGCTCAGACCTAGACCGTGAAGTTTATCTCAACCAAACCAACCATTTGGTACTGCCGGACATGCCTAAACATTCCTGTACCTTACCTGTTATATACCACGGAGCTACTTCCTATGCCTTGGATACCGTGGATTATATCACCCTTGTTTGGATAAACTATCGACCTTTGCTTCACCTTGCTGGTTTGCTCGTCAAATCATGTACCCTAGTCGTACTTATTGCATTTTACCATGTGTCCGCTTCCTTGGACCTATCCCACCATCTTACCATCCCCTCTACCCCATTTACCCTTTATCAACCCTATCCCCGATTTCCCGTGTTCACTCAATCTGTGATAGATTTGAGGGGATTACCTATACCCTTAACAGGAAACCACTTCATATTATTGTCCGTGCAGCTTTACAAAATAAGCTACACGACAATAAGGGGCTAATGTAGACACCAAATTTGTGTCTTACAACCCCTTGTGACCCACATCTCATCTCGCATGACTTAACCTCATCACCTAAACCTTACACAATTATTTATTAATTACCTTGTAATTGATAAATCCACATCACCTTACCTCGCCACCTCATTTTGCCACCTCATCATGACCTAGCCCTAACCCTAAACTAACCTAATTAAAACCTAAAACTTGGTCTACACCTACACCATGACTAAGGACCCCTTTCTCGCGCCTAAAACCGACCTTCTAGTCACTTGACCAAGCCCGCAACTAATCTCTCGGGAGAAAGCGGGAAGGTGGGCTGTTTTTACTAAAAATAGCCTACTTTTTCCTTACCGATGCCGGTTCCTTCTCGATTGCCGTCGGTTACGCAACCACCATCGGTTCCCTCTGTAAATGGGCTCCCCAAACCAAAAATAAAGGATCAAATTTCATTTTTGGGATCGGAGAAAAGGATTCTTTGAATCAAGAAAGAGCATCGGGAGCGATCGAGAGAGTCCAGGACCTTCACTTGACCGAGCGAGAGACGAGTGGAAATACCAAAAGTGTTTACAGCAAAGGAGATCAGCTTACATCTTCGTCAAAACCACTAAGTCACATCTCGCATGTCCTCTGTTATAACATTTCTTATGCCTTTTGAATTACAGTCCTCATAAATCCATCCTTGAATCCACTACCCAGCATGCATATTACCTCTAACTATCATTCATCTACCTCTCATCACCTTATTTCCTAATACCACCTATATACAGCCTTACAAACAACACAACTAGCCCATAAAGTGACCAACCTACAGATCCTAGAACCCACCGGTATCGGTTATCAGTAACCGGCATCGGTTCCTCTGATCAAAACCAGAAAACCAGCCTTTCCCCTACCCAGTTCAACGAAGCAACTTAATTGATATTTTACAGTCTTTTGTGTTAATTCATATTAGCGAAACCCACCACCTTCGAAAGGAAGTTTTATATTTCCTGGGCCCAAGGCAGTTTCCTCATTTATTGTCTAATCAAAATCTTGTGGTCTTGTGTTCTTATTTGCAGGTAGTCCTTCCAAGACAAAAAGGAGTTCTTCGCAATCAGCCTGATCTTTCTCTACGAGTGCACGCACACACCAGCTCGACATTCTACAGGTATTCCTCCTAGGCCCTGACCTTATCTGCTGCTTTCTAAAAGGAACAAAACAATTAGTGAAACAATGGGATTAGAGGATCTGATTACTCCAAATGTGGTAGTGATGCATCATGCTACTTTTCAGAAACATTACTTCTTTCAGAATTTGGGGGATCAATTACAACATCCTAGTGATTTAATTTTGTAGGCATATGGGTGCCTACTCTTACCAATACTGGCTGGTGAATTTCCTTATCTTTTTTGTGTGTCCTCTCAAACCTTATTAAATCTAGTGCTTCCTTTATTTCATCCTTGTGTGGCTTTCACTGAATGTGGCAACATGCAATGGCCCTACTCATCAAATTTTCAACACTATGCTACTTTGGAAAAACACTTGGGTGGACCACATGTGATGCCAAACCTTTCCCCTTTTCCTGAATATTTTTTGTAAAACTAATGGGGGCATTCTCCATATATTTTAAAAGCTTCTCTTTAGTATTTTTCTTGAGAACTGACATAGAAGTGATAGTTCTGCTAGTAGCTAATGTCCACTCATTAATTAATTCAGAGTTAGGTATTTTGGATGGAAATTGAGGGGACTTTTCTCCTAGTGGGTCCTTTCTATCTACGTCATCCCTTATGAGTGGAATATCCTCACTCGAGGTTTCTCAAACTTCTAAAATTGTTTAGGATTTTTATATTCTAGAGTGAAAGATCAATATTTTTAGGTTAACCAGTTTACAATCCTCCTTATTACATCAATTATTCTTAAATAAGGATCATCAGATTCTACCTCATTCTAGTCTGGAGGAGATACAGGTTGATCCCCACCTTCTGATCAATATAAAATCTTCTCACTATGTGTGGATCATCCATAATCCCCTTTGGGATAACCGTAATTTTGTATTCTATTATCTATGACAAAGTCATTCTAGAAAAATCCCTTAACCTGACTTCTTCCTCATCCTGTAGTTCATCCAGTAATCCTCGAAATGGGGCTCATGCTCAAAGGTATTTGTAATGTTGTTAAACACCCATCTAATGTCATAATTAGGCCTGGCCTCAAACTTCTCCATATCAAATTTCTACATTTCCTCTTCAATCAATCTAGCCTTTATGATGGAAGGACATGAATACCTTCCAATTTGAATAGGAAATTTGATATTTGTTTTATGCCTCCCAACAATTATTTTATGCATAGGTGTCAACTATCTTACCAGTTCCCATAAAATCAATTTATCATCTACATACCTAGGCAACTTATATGGCTTTCCCTCAAAACCACTAACTCTTATGTAAGTAAACCTTTTATATTGGATAAAGCAGCATCCATATTCAAAAATTACTTGTCTATCTTGTTCAAACATCCTATATTGTCCCCACTCTGGCTTAAAAAGAAAAATGATAGGGGCAAAGAAAGTGTCATTAACTAACCTTACATTCCCACTCCAGTTGATCAATTGTAGTTGGGGAAATATCTCATGCATTTGACATTTCTTAAAATTTACACATGGTGACAAACCTAGGAAATGTTTGTGCCTTGCAACATTATAAATGAGATATGCCATCATATAAAATTCAAGGTCTGCAATATCTCCCATTTCAATTTTTGCTTCTAGAGTGACCATGTGATCATGGAGTGCATCTGCAATAAAGGTGGCCCAAAAAATGCTCCCTTTTTCTCCAGAATAATCCATATGTATGTAGTCATCCATTCTTTGAATTCATTTGTTGTTTCTAAACCTACCATTTGACTTAGCAACACAATGAAATCCTCAACCTCCTCTACAAACTATTCCCTAACCAACTTCTTAGGGATTCTAGCCATTATCCTCTTCGTGATAAGCCAATTTTTATTTATCATCTTGACATAGTCCTTATTTGTTTCATAATCTTTCATAGAACAATTGATGCCAATGGTAATTGGGTTTGTGACTATAGGAAATTTTAACATTATTCTGATGGCCACTGGTGTTAGTGTTAGTACTGCATCCCCACTCCCATCCAACACCTCCCTCTTTTCTAGATCATAGTTCATAGCACAATGCCACACTAATTCGGAGAAATGAATAGAGGGTGGGATGGCACCAGCTAGAGCAATAAAAATTTCTTGAATTGCTTTTAAGGATTCATTCTGATGGGGACTTTTTAACCTTTGGAGGAATTCATCTAGATCAGCACCCATTAAGTCTATGTCTGTAATCTTATCTAGATCACTTGTGATTCTGACATGAAATGAGAACAAAGATGGCATAGTCTTCATTGTTCAAAAAACCCTAAATTTCTGTTAAACTAACCTTTCCACTAAAAGAGAAATATATGAGTTTTGAATCTCTTACCAGTCAATCCACAAGTACCTAAACAATTTAAACCCAAATCAACAACTCCTTAAATCCTCAGGTTTGCAATTTGAGCTCCACAACTAATGACGCGATAATTCTTCATGTAAATCACAAAGGCAACAACAAAAATCAATCCAATTGGTAAATAAATATGAAAGCATTCAAAATCTTTAAAATGTCCTTGATTTACGTAGAAACATTAATGGCGGTAGAAATAAATGCACTACATCGAGACCGTTTAATCTGTCATTCACAATTTTAAAAATGAACCATCCATATGGAATAAATCTTTTCACTATCATGGGCTTGGGGGCACCTTTTGTAATTTTGTAGCTTTAGAGACTTTACACACTTTTGGAAAACTTGACCCACCCATCCACCTTTTGGTTTTCAATATTGGCTCGACACGTGGTCACATTTGAGTGATAGCGGGGTTGTGGCTCTTTTTTCAATTTTACTCCTTTTTCCAATTAAAACCAAAGGTATCAAAAATATCTGGTGACTTGTTTCCCCACTTCCTTTATAAAAAATACCACATGTCCTTCTGGGCCTCGAGACCCTTTTTCACTTTTAACACCTTTTATATTTAAAGTGCAAAAATACAATTATGCACCACTTCCCCATATCCACTCATCTTGAGACATGTGTACACCTTTGGGGCGGAAAGAAAAACTACTTGTGCTGCTTTATGGTCGCAAATATTCAAGGAATATTCATTGGGTCGCGGGACCAATTTTTAATTTGTGAATGCCATAGAAAAATACAAGTTTACAAATTGGACCCACCATACCGCATCCAATTTAAAACCGCCACATATCAATGGGAGATAGAAGATAAAATTCACATACAAACATTATCCTTGATCAAAGAAAAGGAAAGACTAGACAATACACATAAAAAGCATAGAGCCAACTCACACCTCAATAGGGAAAGAAAAAAATAGAATAGACATCGATGGTAAAGCTTAACCCAATAAGGGTGAGATCAATTCAAGTAGCAACACCGGCTCTGACTCGAGGATGAGAACTCCCTATGAGTGCCTCAAGAACAAACCATGGTGAAGAAAAAAGAATACCATGTTCCAAAATCCATTGGGCCACAGAGTCAAAAAAACCAGTGCATAGAAATGAGGTGATAAAAACCAACCCCTCAAAAGGTAAACTGAGAGTCCCAAGGTCCAAAACCAACGGTCACTAAGGACTGAGACAAACATGAACAAAAAACCAAAAATTAAAGAAACCAACAAAAAAACTATGCATTGTACCATAGTAAGTACCTTTTCTTTTGAGAGATAAATCAAGAAAGTGCTTTAAGTGCCTGCCATTAACAAAAACTCAAGTAATTATCCATCTAAATACTTTAAGAAAAAGTTATTCTCATCAAATTCTAATGTCAATGGAGTAAGGACCCATCCATAATGCATCAAAATTTCTATGTTTTCCCTTGTCCTCATGTCTACTATCCCATAGTAATACAAGGTCTCCTATACTAGAACACTCAAGGGGTCACCTTTTTATCAAATATTTTTTCAAATTTTCCTGAATTTCAAGTGTCTCTGATGGGACTCTCTTCTTACTTCATCTAATTCAAAAATCTGATTTATTCTTGCATCATATGGACTAACCTCCTGATCCTTAATTTTTTGAAGAAATTGGTATGAAGATAATTACATATGTAGGGGAAGGAGGGATTGAGTTCCATACACCAATTCAAAGGGGCTCTTTCTAGTAGCTCTCTTAATAGTAGTTCTATCATCATCCGATACAACGAACTTCAATTTTTCACCTAGCTTCATCCTCAAAAGTCCTCCTGATTATTTTCAACAAATTCTTATTACTTGATTCCACTTGCCCATTACCTTGGGGATTGTAATTAGATGCATATGTGAGATTTATTCCATACTCCTGACACATGGCTACTAAGGTCTTAGCTCAAAATCTCATAGCATTATCAACAATTATTTTAGCAGGCACTCCAAATCTATAGATTATGTGATTTAAAACAAAATCCATAACAACCTGGTGAGTTGCCTTCTTCATAGGAATTGCTTCAACCCATTTGGTGAAATAATTAGTAGCCACCAATATCCATCTATGGCCTGCACTTGAAGGGTATGATATTTCACCAAAAATTCCATACCCCACTATTTAAAAGGAGCTTCAACTGATATTGGTTGTAAAGGGAGAGCTTCTGAAGATTTCAATCTTCCTAAGAAGCATTGAAACTCTCACATCTTCTAACTAATAGAGTTGTATATTTAAAAGCATAGGCCACTAATAACCAGCTCTTAAAATATTATGAGAAGTTACCCTTCCAACAAATTTCCCCCCACAAACTCCTCTGTGAAACTCAACAATTAGTTTAGAGGATTATCTTCAATAATGCATCTCAAGAGAATCCCTTCACGATTCTTCCATGCCAGTCTAAAATCAGTGATAATATATTTTTGGGAATCCAACCTAAGTGCTCTCTTCTAATTTTTACTCAAATGTCCAAGACATTCCAAATTACTAAGATAGAACATGATGTCTTTGTACCAAGCTGAATTGAGAAATATTTCATGGACATTTATATCTTCTCCCTCAATTTCATTTATTTCCATTGCTGCAGTTTGTTTTCTACCATTAGATTTGCCAACCCTAAACCCCTAACTAACTTAGTGGTTTGGATATCCATGTTATACTCTTGTATTTTTTTCACTCACCAAAACCCTTTGCTTGATATTTCCATTTCTGATAGAATATCCTTGACCATAGTATGAGGAACATAGGCCATGATATTGGAGCTCAAAATATATGGTCTGAAGACTTTTGTCTCTCTTACCAAAGAGAAAGCATGTTTCTCCATGATAGTATATCTTAATTCTCTCCTTGAAGTGCCTTACTAAAGAAATCAATTGTCCTTTCATTTCCTTCGTCATCTATTTGCAATAGTAAAGAGGAAATAGTATTTTTAGAAGAAAAATAAAACATTTCAAATTATTTCTTGTAATCATGGGCTACCAAAACAGGGGCATTCTTTAATGCTTCTTTAATCCCAGAAAAATCTTGGATATATTTTTCCTCCCATTTGATAACCTGATCCTTTTTTAGCATACTCATAATGGGGATAGTCATTTCAGAAAAGTTAGAGATAAATCTCCTGATGAAATTTATTTTTCTGAAAAAGGATTGAATTCCCTTTTGGTTTTGGGTATAGGGACTTTGCCAATAGCTTCTACTCACTCAGGATCTATCATAACCCCTTCCTTAGATACGATGTGTCCCAACAACTTTTCCTTCTGAACCCCAAAGTGACATTTTTAGGATTCAGTGAAATACCATACTCTCTGCACCTTAACAACATTTTCTCCAGATGTTGCAAATGATCACTTCTCCTTCTTGAAAATATTGTCACATCATCTTGGTACATAGAAATGAAATCATTTATATATCCTGAGAATGCTACATCCATAGCTCTTTGAAAAATTTCTCCAACATTCATTAGACCAAATGGAATTCTTACATACACATAAGTACCCCATGGAGTGGTGAAAGTGGTTTTAATTCTTTCTAACTACTTTACCACCACTTGATTATATCCTAAGAATCCATCTAGAGTAGACAATAATTCAGAGCCAGTAACTAACTACAACATGTTATCCATATTGGGAAGGGGATAATTATCTTTGATTGATTCTTTATTCAAGTTCCTAAAATCCATGCACAACCTTATATCTCCATTCTTTTTTCGAACTGGCACTAAATTTTCCACCCATGAAGAATACCTTGTGGGTTGTATAATACCTCCATCCCTTAAATTTTTTAATTCTTCTTGCATTTTGAGGGAGACAAGTGGATTGATCGGTCTTTTATTTTTCCTGAATGGCTTTGCATTAGCTTCCAATGGTATTTCATGCTGGAAAAGGTCTTCCCTATATTCCTTCAACTCTTAATATGACCATGCCAAATAGTCATGGTACTCTTTCAACAGTTGGAAATATGATCCCTTTTCTTCTTTATTCAAGTTACTACCTAACCATATTCTCCTAGGTTTGTTTTCCATCCCCAGGTTTTGTTCTTCCACATCTCTCGAAGTTGACATATGCCTACAAATAATGTGATTAACATTATCAAACTTTGACTCGAGCATAACCAAACCTCTTAGAATGGTATTTTTTTCAACTAAATAATATCTTTACCACATAAGGTTTCTCTTCCCTCGTTAATATAGACCATTGGCTCCCAATCCACATGTTTATCTATGAATTCCTTTGTTTTCAATTGAATAAAATATTTGAATTTGGACATCATCTTCAAAAACTTTCCAATGCTTGACATTGTCACAGAATGACAGTCTTGTCAGCACCTTAATGTCATATTCATAATATGGAGACACTTTGTAATTTTCAAACCTAGACCCTAGTACTACCAATTTTTCTGCTATAGTATTTTGTTTTCTCTCATGGTACACTATATTGAAGGAGTCAAACATTTCAATGAAATCCCAAATTGCATGCTTATATTGCTTCATTCTCTGATTCTTTGTTGCATATAGCTTGCAGACTTTCTTGACCACTAATTTGAATCTCCTTTAACAATAATGTTTACCATATCTCCAAGAAATCCTTAAACCCAGAAGAAATGCTTCATACTCTACAATATTGTTAGTGCATTCAAAGATTTTAAAAGAAAAGTTAAACTCTTTCTTATCTGGGAATATCAATACAATACCTACACCATTTCAAAAATTAGAACAAGCTCCATCAAACATAAAAGTCCAAGGGAAACCAAGTTTCTTAGGGAATTTTCATTTATCGAGTTCATGTTCCTTGAAATCTACATAACCAATAAAATTTTCAACATCTACATTTGTATATAATACTTCATATGAAGCATTGTTTGGATCTTCGATCAGATGTAGCATCTTCTTTTCACCATATAACTTCACAAGATTTCCTTCCAATGGTATGGTTGCATATGACATATCCATTTGCACACTTCCACCCACACTAGCATCCCATTTCCTTGATAAGAGCATGCCCCATTTGGTTGGGAAATCCACAATAACCACATTCATAGTTAAGGATTTTCCAGGGTAAGATATTAATTGCACTATTAATCCCTTGACATATCCAATTATAGGAACTTCCCTTGAATCCATAGTTGTGCATTTTCCAAAGGTTGTTGTCACTTTGATGTTTAATTCATTCATCACTTCAAGAGGCATCACATTGCATGAAGCTCCTAAATCAAACATACAGTTATGCACCAACCTATCCTTGATAATCAAAGTGGTGTAAAAAGGATCAACATCAAGTTGAGATTCCACAAGTGAGGTGCCCAAGTATACTTCTGGTGATTCTCCCAATTCTTCCAGGGCTTGTGGTATCTCAAGATCTATAATGATAGGAGGAAGATCCACACCATTCACATTATTTCCTTGTGTTGTTATCTCTTCTTTAAATCCCAAATACTCAAATGCCCACTTTCTATGCTCAAGAATTCTGAGCAATTCAACAATAGGTATTGTGACTTTGATTTGACTCAAAATATGGGCTATATCACATGGAGCATACTTAGCTAAGGAAGTGTTGGATGGAATATTTATGATTCCCTCTGTTGGTATAATAGTCTTTAACTTGGGCATGAGCTAGGGTACAAGTTTTATTTAGAGCAACATGACCTTTTTTAGTGTATCTTTTTATGGGTTTCCTGTGGATATTAGTAAGCATTGGAGTTTTTGGTTTGGCCTAAGCACCTCCACTTTGATAACTCCACTTCTTGTATTACGTTCCTTTTCTTGTGCAATAACGCATTCATCAATAGTTTCCTATCTTCTTGAAGGTATTCCCCCATCATACTTCTTAATCATAAGGGCCCTTAGGTATTCAAAATCATGATTAGGTAAATCAAAATCCTACACCATATCAATCTCAACATCATCATCATGTGAGAGAGGTAATACTCGGTGAATGCAATCCCATAAACTCTGAACAATCCTAAAACTTATTAGATCAGTTGAAGTAGCCCTCTGTTGTGAATTTTCAAGGCATTCCATCATGCACACATCACCATAAGCTTCATCATCATTTACCTCTTCAACCTCCTTACTCAAATCACATGGGGAGTGTGGTAGGAAAAACTTATCACACCAATCAATAATGTGGGCTTCTTCCACTATAGAAACCCTGACAGTCAAAGGATCTGGGACCAATTTGTTCTCTCTAAGTTGTGGTTTCTTATTACCTAGATCCCATGGGCCCCTTTCCTCTGTCATTTAACCTATGATAATTCCTAGGATGATTTCCAAATCTATCCTAATTTTTTATTTTATGTTGACCTTGAGAGCTCTTTCCTATCCCTTTTACTCTCTCTTTCTAACTTATACGATATTTCCTTAACCGCCCCAGCAAAGGTCTTCATGACCTCCTTTAGATCAACTGCTTTACTCGCCTAAGGTCTATTAGGGTTAATTAGTTTGACACCTTCTCTCTTAGGAGGTTTTCCAACTACCTTGATATTATTTTCAATTTGCAAGGCCATAGTGAAATCCTGCCTTAATGTCCTAGGGTTCTTGTCTCTTAAGTAGTACACAACCTTTTTGTCAAAGGCATCAGAATATTTGATTAAACAAGACTCATCACTTGGCCTCAAGATTATGGGTAATCTATTTAGAGTCTTATTGAATATGGTATTAAAATATTAGACAGGATCATTAGGATTCTTTTTAATATTTTCAAATTCAGATAAAAGGAACCTTAGGTTTGTCTTATCCCCATACTTTGTAATTTGAAGGCATTTTCATCTTCATCCATGAGTCTATTGAATTGTCCTAGTAAAGCCTTATACCAGTCACATGCATCTTCTTCGAAAGTATGAATGAATAATTTTATGTACACATCCTCATACTCAATCTCAAAATATTCCATCATGTTAACAAAAAGTCTCAAATGTTGATCCCTAGTAATGGAATTATTTCCCTAAAATTTAGGTATCCGTGCCTCTAAAATTTATTGGTCCAAAAGTATTGACAACAAAAGGTAGCCGAGATAGAGGTGAGCCATATTATCTTGAGGAGGAGATCTTACAGGAGAATCAAAATGATAGGAGACCAAGGGCCTTTTGAGCATAAGAGTATAACTTTCCAAGTGAATATTGTCTAATGATTCAATTTTGTAAAACACCTATCAGTCCTAGATGATGAAGGGAAAAAATAAGGGATACGTTTTTCAGACACAAATGATGGCCCTTCACCAGTTGGAGAATTTAGTTTTTTACAAGGGCTATTTGATTCAGAATTATCTGAAGATGTAGGATAATCCTCAACTATAGGTTGATCATCTTCCAACACTGGTACTACCTTTTCTTTTGACTCTTGACTTCCCAACACTCTCCAGACTCATCTTCCTTCTGAATTTTCCTTCCATAGCTCTGGAAATAAATTTCTAGTAGGATCCCTAGTGAAGAAAGATCTTCTTCCTTCCATATTTGTAAATATTAATGACAAAACTTCTTGATAGAAATTTAGACACTAGTAATAACCAGAAATTGTAAACTAACATGGAGTCGCCACCAAGGATTTTCACCTTAGATATCCTAAAGCACTGTAAGTAATCTTTCAACTATTTATCAACACTTAATTTCTATAAATATTAACAGATTTGATCATCCTTTGTCGATATTTATCAATATCCAAACAATTTAGTGCAAAATTTACCAAAACCATAAAATATTACACAAAAACTCCCGATCTCACACAATTCTCACAAATTTTAACAAATGATGATATATAAACAACATATTTTCATACAAATCATTACCAGAGGTTGATTTGCATATGTATTTACACAAATAGTCCCAGTAATGGTGTTAGATTGGTGTTGGTACCCAAATTGATCCTTCCTTTGAAACCAAGCAACATCACAATTTGATTAGGATGCTTAGAGACAAACAAATCATAATAGGATTCATTTTGTAGTTGGGGATGGATTTTAGATGACTCTTTATCACTCTATTTTGGAAAGGATTGGGTATCACCATGCTAAGAGTTTGACCTACCCTTACTACTTTAGGTTGTGTTGTAGACACCAAATTCGTGTCTTACGACCCCTTGTGACCCGCATCCCATTTCGCAACCTAACCTCATTACCTAAACCTTACACAATTATTTATTAATTACCTTGTAATTGATAAATCCCCATCACCTCACATGCCACCTCATCATGACCTAGCCCTAATCCTAAACTAACCTAATTAAGACCTAAAACTTGGTCTACACCTACACCCATGACTAAGGACCCCTTTCTCGCACCTAAAACCGACATTCTAGTCACTTGACCAAGCCCGCAACTAATCTCTCGGGAGAAAAGTAGGGAAGGTGGGTGATTTTACTAAAAATAGCCTACTTTTTCCTTACCGATGCCGGTTCCTACTCGACCACCGTCGGTTACGTAACCGCCATCGGTTCCCTGTAAATGGGCTCCCCAAACCAAAAACAAAGGATTGAAAATTTCATTTTAGATCAAAGGGGAAAGGATTTTTGAATCAACGGAGATCTTTGGGAGCAAAAACAGTCCAGATCTTCACTTGACCGAGAAGAGACGAGTGGAGATACCCGAAGTGTTTACAAAGAAAGGAGATCAACTTGCATCTTTGTCAAAACCAGGTAAGTCACATCTTACATGTCCTCTGTTATAACATTTCTTATGCTTCTTGAATCACAGTCCTCATAAATCCATTTCTGGACCCACTACCTAGCAATATATCACATCTAACTATCATTCATCTACCTCTCATCACCTTATTACGTAATATCACCCATATACAGCCTTACAAATAACACAGCTACCAAACAACACAAACACCCCACAAAAACAACCAACCTACAGATCCTAAACCCTACCGACATCGGTTACCAGTAACCGGTATCGGTTACCCAGACTACAAACCAGAAATCAGCCTTTCCCCTATCTGTTCCAAATGAAGTAATTTGATTGATATTTTACAGTCTTTTGTGTTAATTCATATTAGCAGGGAAACTGACCACCTTCGAAAGGAAGTTTTATATTTCCTGGGCCCAAGGCAGTTTCCTCATTTATTGTCTAATCAAAATCTTGTGGTCTTGTGTTCTTATTTGCGGTAGTCCTTCCAAGACAAAAGGAGTTCTTCGCATCGGCTGATCTTCCTCTATGGTACGCGCACACCATCTCGACATTCCACGAGGTATTCCTCCTAGCCCTAACCCTTATCTGTTTTAAAAGGAATGAAAGGATAGATGCAACTCTATCTCAGTCGTCGAACATTCCAAGCGAAACATTTTGCACACCCGGTGGGAGCCATTTTGGGTTTCTTTCATTTTGCTTGCTTTCATATAGGGAGTATACTTGTTGTTTTCTTCTTTTAAAAAGATATTCAAAAGGTTTTGTATTATTTTGATAAAAGAACTTGCTTTGCTTTTACATCTCGCATTAGTGAAAGTCATCTCTTTTGCTTCATCGAATATCATTTTTGATTTGGGTTTAAAACACGTGCATTGCATTCCTGCTTGTTGTTTTTTTTTAATTCTAGTGAACATAGATTAAGTAAGTGTCGCACACGGGGTGATATCCACGGTATTGACAGAAATTAATCTTACATTCACTACACAACACATACCGAATCACTTCACAATTAACACAATAGCTCAAACATCCCCCTTTTTCCTCGGTATTCCTCCACCCGATTGAGGTAACCTTATAAGCCAAAACAAACTTGACATTTCCCTTAAGTCTTTTGTTTAGGATTAGACATCATTCTACGTCTAAAGGCATAAGCCCACAATAATTAAAATTAACCCTAGGGTTAATCTCTAGATTTAACGTGTACATCTTTCTTGTTTTTAGTTTTGTTTTATTTCTCATACTCATTACATGATCAATAATTGGACAAGTATACTAAACGTTGTTAAAAATCAAATTAGCAGCCTTTTTATATCTTGTTAGCCCAGACTTCTTACACCGACATCGGTTACCTGACCGGCGTCGGCTATAGTATAACCGACATCGGTTATTAGACCGATATCGGTTACTGTCTTTCCCAATTCCTGACAAACCAGCAACCTACCAATTTTACGATGCGGGTTTGTTTCTATTCCTGACATTGAAACCCTACTGTGAACTCCTGTCCATGGTTGTTATCACTCGAAAGCAAGCCGCCACCATGGTTTCACATGCTTGCTCTGTTTCTTTGCCTGAATCACCCCCTTCACATTCTGTGGGGAATCCTACGGATACCAGCGAGGTTCCTAAAATTCCTGTGGGAGATAAGGACTTTGCCAAGTTTCTAGATGCTAATTCTAGCGCTGTACAATACTATTTGTCTCATACCCCTGACCGTACACCTGATGGTCAGCTCCTTGTTGGTATGCCTATTAGTATAGCTGCTCATTTAGCTCCCACTCCGCCTGATAACACCGCCTTGCTTCCTGCATCTCTAGCCCCATCTCCCAATCCGACAGCTTCAGAGGTTCATATGACCCCGATTAGCTTTCCTTTGGTTAATCTTGGACCCCACATATCACTACCACCGACTGCCCCTACCTCATCTCTCTTGCAGACTGCTCCGTTCATGACTTGCTCTCTGCCACCTATCCACACGAGCTTTCCTTCTCAAGCTCCGCCTACCTTTTCATTCCCATACACGTATCCAGTAACCTCAACATCTTATATGGGACATCCCTATTCGGTTGCCTCAACATATTCATCCTCCACACCTTATCAACACTTAACCCCACCAGTGTCTAGCGGTGGTCCTTGGCCCAATTTGCCTCCGTTTACCACAACCGCACCATCATCTCATCCAACCACAGATTTCATCAAACAAATGATGGACAAAATGCAAAATCTAGAGGCTTCTGTTTCGGGAAGTCGTAGTGCCTTGACATACGAGCAAGTTTGTCGGGAGCCTATTCACCCTTCTGTCCCCCTTCACTCATATCCTCCTCAATGGGAATTGCCGAAATTTACTCGTTTTAATAGTAAAGAGGATCCTCAACAACATTTGCGATCGTTTAGACATGCTTGTTATTTGATTTCCCATGATGATGCCTTGTTACTCCGCACATTTCCCATGTCCTTATCAGGACCCGCCTTGGAGTGGTACAGTGCTTTAACCCAGCACTCAATCTTCTCTTTTAACCAACTAGCCCAATCTTTCTTGGATCACTTCTCCATTAACATTGCTAAGAAAGTATCCATCACCGACCTTTATGCCATTCGACAATTCGAAGACGAATCTATCGCAGATTTTGTCAGACGATGGCGTGGCCTTATTAACCAACTTACATATGCCTTGCCTCAGGTTGAACTTATCAAACTTTTCACGCGGGCATGTGCTAAGCACATTTCTCCTACTCTTCAAATTCAAACTTTCCACACATTTGATGAGGCCTTTACCATGGCTCGGAAACTAGAAATTCGAGCCTTAGAAGAAGAGAAATTGCGGTTGCGTAACAAAAACCCCAATTTCCGAACACCTGATTCTACCAATAAACCAAATACCACCACTGCTCACGCGTCCACTTCTTCTAAATCAAAAGGAGCTGTCCACACGGTGATGGTTAAATCTCAAACACCGTCTAATACCCCACCAAAAACCACCTATAAGTATAAAGCAGAGCCCATCAATTATACTCCCTTGGGAGAAACCTATGGTGTCATCTTGGAAAAATTGCTCAAAGCCGGAGCTATCACCTTGCCTCCTGTTAAACCTCACTACGGGTTTGACTCCACTCGCGCTATACCTTCCTGGTACAAAGAAAATGACTTTTGTAACTTCCACCGCGTGAAGCGACACAGTCATGAGAACTACAAGATGTTGAAAAACATAGTGTAGGAAATGGTTGATGCGGGGGATATAGCCCTTGATAATCCTAACGCCCTAATCGAAATTTGAATATATTCAACAAACCATTCTGAATCATTCTTCTAACAAAGAACGTAAATCAAGATATCTTAGCCGAGGAGAGTGTTCATGAGATCCATGTAGTCTTCGATACCCAGCCAAAAGCCTCTATCGAGAAAATTTTGAATCAAGCCTCTTCACTAACACGGGAGCCCGAACCTCCTTTACCACCATCAAGCCAAAGTGAAATCATTCCTTTACCCATAAAGGAGTTAACTGCCCTTGACTTCTCTTCCCATCGATGAGTCTTCTTATACCACATCCCTACAAGACTGCAAACAGATGTTATCTAATCTATCTATTTCCCAAACTTCTCCTTCTACCACTCTTGCTGCACAAGAGGAGGGTACGCCACTCCTTTTGACATCCTTAGATGAGAAATCTCTTGCACCGACATCACCAAATTCTTTAACCATGACAGACCCTCTCAAACATGCCCTCCTGCCTATTAGTCCTTCATCGCCTAAATCTTTTCAACAACCGGTCAACCTCTTAATATCTATTGATACAGTACCTCATCTACCCCCTGTATCACACCCACAAAGGGACCGGAATCACAACCTACCTTTCTTCCATACCAAATTTACAATTCAAACCTGAAGACTGTCATTCTCCAGAAGATAGATGAATCCTATGGGAACGTTTGAGTACCCCTTATTCTACTCAAATGCGGATGACCGATCCCGACACCTCTACCATAAATCCTAAATGTTTACGAAACTCAAAATGCCTATGTCCTCATTCTCACCCCGTATCTACATACCTCCTGCGTTTTCTTCAAAATGACCTATGCCTTACGCACCTATACAGAGATCTAAGGGTATATCAACATTATCACCCCATGTATCCTGTCCACCCATCAACCCTAAACAAACTCCATCATCAAAGGATTTATTTTCTGTCACTCCTTTTCTCCGTGGTTGTTTCCGCTAACACGTCATCTGTAGCCTCATCATCTAACCAGCCCGAACGTAGCTCTGCTGCGCCAAAGAAACCACATTTGGTGAAAACCACGTGTCAAACACCCCTCGGCTAAACCACCACCCATACGAACCAACCACGCCCAAACATTACCAAAACCCGCACAACCAATACCCTCATCCTCCTCCGATTTTGACCCACTCAAAGGATCTTACGCCAAAATCCTTGCTATGTTGGTGGAGAATGCTACCATTTCCCTACCCCCACTTAGACCTTATGACCCGTCTAAACCTCGACCTATAGGTTATGATGAGTCTAAAATCTGCGCTTATCACCGCACACCAGGACATGACGTAGAGGGATGCAAAGCGTTGAAAGTCATACTTCGTCCGTCACCTCTCTCAGATAGAAAGGTTAAGAAAGACAACTTACAAAGGGAGAGACCTTTAGCTTCAATTCCCTCTACTATATCATCTGTCCCCGCCTCACCAAGATCTATCATTATTACAACCCCACCTCTTGAAGACCATGAGTTATCCCAACTGTCTTCCTCATCTCAGTCTACGAGATTAATATGATTAATGTTGCTACTGAGGGCGGAAAAACAATGGGAAAGAAAAGAAAACACACTGCGGCATCTCTTTCTCCGTCAAACATCCCGATTGCACCACCACCTAAAGTGGTTATTCGCGGACCCGCCTATCCCGCTCTAATGGCATTACCCACTCGAACTATGATCAAACAGCCTTCATCAATCACCCGTAAAATGACAATGTATGATCTCATTTAGACTTCTGAATCTCATCGACAAGCTCTCGTTGAGAGCCTTCAAGGGATAGAGGTTTTACCTAATGAAACATTGCTGTTACCTCTATTCTAACACCCAATCATGTTGCTTCACTCACTAAACAATCCATCTCCCCACCACTTCCGTCTCTCGTCAAGAAGCCACACTGCTTTGCGGTTTCTCAAGACGAAATTATCGACTTTGGTGGCGAAGACTACGACCACCGCTTCTTTTCATCTCCGCTTACGTCCGGGACATTCGGGTACGTCGTGTTATGATTGACGGGGGCGCTAGCCTAAACATCATCTCTTCAAAAGCCTTCCAACAAATGAATATCCCTTCTAGCTACATGTGTGCCAACCCCATCATGTTGCGGTCATTTCATGACGCTTATTACCTCTACCTTAGGCACCGATCCTCAACATTCGGTAGGACCACGTACTTTACTGAACTCTTCTATGTCCTTGAGGGAGAGTTCTAATATAATATATTCTTTGGGGTCATCCTTGGATCTGGGCCATGGGATGTGATCCTCAACATTACATAGATACATAAAATTTGAGTACGAGGGGAAATCCTACACCGTAAAAGCTGATCCCCCTTTAAAACCTGCAATATGTTATACCGCCCAAACGATGTGCTTGTACCAATCAAGACACCCGTTCACTCAACCCAACCATCCTCTTCAACTGTGCCTCAACCACCCACCTCAACCGCACCTACGCCTTCAACTGATGAAACTACTGTCGCAAAAACCACTTCCTTTCCCGCAGATAACATCCTAACCTCCGACCCCTTAGTAGATGTTTTTCAACGCCTTATGCTGGGGGAGTATCACCTATATAACATTAGTTCTTTCCATACCCCACAGGAGTATGGACAGGTACATGCACATCCTACTTATGACCGTCGTGTGGGAGAAGTAATCTCCTACGGACCACCGCACTACCATACTAACCTAACGTATGGGGGTGTCGACACATCTTTCGTTGCCCCTGAGCCTCCTCTTGGTGTGGTTCCTTTCCAATCCGATTTTCAACACCTGACAAATCGTCGCTTCGCCCTCACCTTCTTGACTCGCTATGCTTGGAAAGGCTTTGGTTTTGGGCTTTATGAACAAGGCCGACATACGCTCATCCCCATCACCACACACAAACATAATGATCGTAGTGGTCTCGATTTCCGGAACACTAACATCGATGAGAACCTCATGTTAGTTGTCTTCTAGAAGACAACGACGTCACCCCTACTGAACCATCATCACCCATTTTGCCTTCGTCTCCCATCGAGTCGATAGATCCTGAATCTATCCCTCCTAACTTTTTTTTTTCATAAATGTTATGTTCCTAGGTCCTCTCACTTATCAACGCGATAATGAGGACCCCTCTTCTATTCCCCTTCTATATCCGGACATGATTGAAGAGGAATCCTTTAATTAACGTTATTGAGTGCCAGGATGATGACTCCATCCTCACTTACCTTGGCGCGGATGATTCTTATATTCAACGAGCCTTACCATCTGAAACCCAAACCATGCTGAATGAATCTACTATAGAAATCAACATCCACACGGAGGAGGATCCTCACATTGTGAAGATCGAGATAATCCCTTAACGCATCATAACAAGTCACCTTTACTACTTTCCTCCGTGCTCCCAACCAAGCTTTCACTTGGTCTTACGCTGACATGCCAGGAATTGATCCTGACATTGTTGTCCATAACATTACCCTGAAACCTGATTCCAAGCCAATTAAACAGAAATTGAGAAAATGCATCCGCGCATTTCCCTCTTGGTCAAAGAGGAGCTCCAACGACTCCTTTCTGTTTCCTTCATTCTCGCTTTATTGACTATCCTCAATGGATTTCTAACATCATACCATCTACTAAAGCGATGAGGGTACTTTGGATATGCACCTGATTTACGAGACCTTAACCTCGCTTGCCCCAAGGATGACTTCCCCCTCCCGGTATTGATCAACTTGTTGATCTCACTCATGAGCCATGAAATGCTTTCTCTCATGGATGGTTTTTCGAATACAACCAAATTTTGGTTGCACCCCCGATCAACATAAAACCGCTTTCATAACTCCTTGGGAACCTTCATTTATCGTGTCATGCCGCTTTGGCCTTAAGAATGCTAGTGCTACCTATCGCGGGCTATGACTTACATTTTTCATGACATTATGCACACTATCCTTGAGGATTATGTCGATGATCTTACGAGTAAGTCTAAACATCGCAGATGAACATCTCGATGTTTTAACCATTATTTTCGATCGCTTTGTTGCAATATTCGGTCCGCTTCAACCAAAGAAATGTGTCTTTGGTGTTCTTTCGGGAAAACTTCTTGGCTTTATCGTCTCTTTACGTGGCATTGAGGTCGATCCATCTAAAGTAAAAGCTATCCTAGAAATGCCCCCACCTACCAATCTCAAACAATTGCGTAGTTTACAAGGTAAGCTCCAATCTATCCGACGCGTTCATCTCCCAACTC
This sequence comes from Taxus wallichiana var. yunnanensis, assembly GCA_018340775.1. Classification (NCBI taxonomy): domain Eukaryota; kingdom Viridiplantae; phylum Streptophyta; class Pinopsida; order Cupressales; family Taxaceae; genus Taxus; species Taxus wallichiana. The sequence continues at coordinate 71,499,498 of CM031240.1, forward strand.
TCGGATCGATGTCAACCTTTTCATCACCTTCTTAAAAAGACATTGATTTTCAATGGAGCAAAGAGTGCCACCAAGCCTTTGAAGCTCTCAAAACTTATCTCTTACAGCCACCTGTGCTTATCCCACCTCAAGATGACCGCCCTTTCTACCTTTACCTTTCCACCACTGACCACGCTATAGGGGCCATGCTTGCACATCGCGACTCTGAAAATAGAGAACAAGCCGTTTATTATATAACTTGTACTTTGGTGGACTATGAGACTAGGTATACACATGTGGAAAGGTTGTGCCTAGCCCTATCATTCATGGCTACCAAACTCCGGCACTACCTTTTGAATCACAAAACTTTCGTCATCACCAACACAGACCCCATCCATTACATGTATGCCAAACCTCATCTAAATCAACGCATCGCCCGATGGCTCATGCTCCTCGCCGACCTCGACCTTGAGTTTGTCCATCGAAATCAATGAATCTCTTCTTGATGGATCCAAATGCCAACGTGGTGGAGGAGCCGGCGTTGTTCTCATTCCTCTCGATGCCGAGCCTATGCCTCTTTCATTCCGACTCGATTTCCCTTACACTAATAATACAATGCTAGGAATACGAGGCCCTTATTTTGGGTCTCCAGGTTACGCTGCACTTAGATATCAAATCTATCAATATTTTTGGCGACTCTCAATTGGTAGTCAATCAAGTTATGGGCATCTACCAATGTAAAAATAAGGAACTTCAAAAATACAAACACTACGTGGATTCACTTCTAGCCTTATTTACTCACTATTCTATCCAAACCATTCCCCGCTCCACTAACAAATTTGTGGATAGTATGGCTTGCTTAGCCTCACAAATTCCAGCCTCATCAACTGACTCTAACATTTTCGTCTTGGTCCAACAACTCTTTGCCCCATCTTATTCAGCCTTGGTTGTTTTTATGATAAATACTGTGTCTGCTAACTCGCAGGATACTTGGTATCACCAATTCCATGACTACCTTACAACCTCTGTTCTCCCTTCTGACCTTACTAGTACTGGTAAACGTGCTTTTCTTAAACGCGTTTCTCGTTATGTAGTTATGGGGGGACTCCTTTATAAACGTGGCTTTGATGGCATCCTCCTTCGATGTCTCACCGGCGCGGAGGTCACCCATACCATCCAACAGGTCCATGACGGTATTTGTGGTGGAAATTTTAGCGGCCTTGCCAGTGGCCAAACGAATCCTTCGCCTTGGTTATTATTGGCCTACTCTCAATAATGACTGCTACGAATATGTTAAGCATTGTGTTATGTGTCAACAACATGCCAACCTTCAACATACTCCTAGCCACCCGCTCCAGGTCGCTCGAGATCTTTGGCCCTTCTCACAATGGGGTTTAGACCTTATTGGTGAGATTCATCCATCCTCTTCGCAACGTCACCGATGGATTATCACAGCAACCGAATATTACACAAAATGGGTGGAGGCTATTCCACTTATTTCAACTAAAAAAGAAAAAATTGTAGAGTTCATTAACCACCACATTATCTGTCGTTTTGGTGTTCCTCATCGCCTGATTACAGATAATGGCAAATCTTTCAAAAATAAGTTGTTGCAAGACCTTTGTGACAACTTTGGTATCAAACTCAGCTTCTCATCACCGTACTATCCACAAGCAAATGGACAAGCCAAATCCTCTAATAAAACCCTAACCAAAATCCTCATGAAAGTTGTCAATGAATCCGGAAGAAATTGGCATGATCACATTCCCTTTGCCCTTTGGGCTTATCGTACTAGCATTCGTACCTCTACTAATGCTACACCTTTTTCTTTGGTATATGGTACCGAGGCTATCTTGCCTCTCGAAATACGAATACCCTCCCTCAGAATATCCCTTCAGGATATTCTCACCAACGATGATTTCCGCCAAGAGCGGTTAGCCCAATTGGAGCTTCTTGACGAACGTCGTCTTACAGCTCTCGATCACCTTCAAATCTATCAAAAACGCATCAAGCGTGCTTATGATAAGTGACTTCATGAGCGTACCTTTAAGGTTGGTGATCTTGTCCTCAAAGAGAATCAACATGTAACCAAACTAGAAAAGAGCAAACGTGAAAAATTTGCTCCCAATTGGATTGGGCCTTATATAATCACTCACACTTATGGATCAGGCACTTATCGTTTAGCTTCACTTAATGGTAAACCTGAGCCTGAGCCCCTTAATGCCTTGCATCTTCGACCATTCTACTGTTGAATTTAGTGTTATATCACTTCTTATCTACCTACTGCTCGTCCCTTGAGCTCATTTACCACTACATACACTTTGTTTTCTACATCTCAAAATAAAATCAAGATCACCTCTCACCTCCCCTTGACGATGCCTTCCCCTTTTTAGTCTATTCCATGACTTCAAAGTATTAAAATAAGCCGTATTCTTATGGGATTTTCTTGAGTCAAACTTCCTACTAAACTAGATGCTTCACGCCAAAAGAACATCTAGTCATCTAAATTAAATATAGACTGCTCCCTCAAAGGACAGCTATGTGCCGAACTATTGCTGCTATTATAAATAGACTGCTCCCCCGAAGGATAGCTATGCATTAAAATCATATCTGCTACTATAAATAGACTGCTCCCTCGAAGGACAGCTATACACAGTCAGCCTTTATCAGACGCTTCTCGCATTGATCAGCTTCGTGAAGACCTCAAGAATAAAACAATCAAAATCCCTTGTAGACTTCCCGCATCGATCAGTCTATATTCAATAAAATAAAAGCCTCATTCAAAAGAACTTTTGAGTCATGGACTTGTCTATTTAGGGTAGGTTCTCTTTCGTCCGAACACTCACTTTGTAATAAGTTCTCCATACCTCAACTATACCATTCACCTCACCTCACCATTTGTTTCAACTCAAGGGACGTGACGTACACCTGATAGGATGTGATCATACAACTCTTTTCACCTATTGACTTCTCGCCTATGCATGCCTGCATTACCTAGGGCTTCACATTCATTCTATGTTGTGTGATTCGTTTTGCTCTTTTCACCTATGGAGCAATCTTTCCTTTTTGCCTCGCATCTAGGATTGTGTGTTGATCTTAAGCAGGACATGGTTCCCTACCACTTGGGTAGGCTAACTTTCGTTTCTCTTATACCTTTTACAAACCTCACCAATTCGTTACCAACACCATCAACCTTGCCTTACCAATATTACTATCAATACCTTTACCAACCAACCAATCACCTAACCATACCTAAATTGCTCGAATTCACCTCTCCTGGTCCTAAGGAGAACTACATCGATCTCGAGGCCCCTCCTTGCTTTGTGCAATGGGCTATGTAGGTAGCACTTCGAGACATGGGGTCTCCCAAGGTTAGCTCGACCATCCCTACCATAACCTATCATGTGTGGTAAATATAAATGTTTGTGTATTTCTATTTTATAACATTCCTCTTTATCCTTTTTTCAAAACACCGAAAATCAAAACGAAAAAAATCTTATTATTTTCATAACTCAAATCAACATACATATTCAATTTTTTTAAATGTTAAACAAATACATCTTCTCTATCATCGACACGCAGGTCGGCATCCTTATTAATTCTTATACCTTGCTAACATTTATTTAGACCCTTACGCCTCATCCCGAACTAGGTGAGGATCGTGATCGTCGACCCCTCTCGCCAGGCCTCTCTGTCCTCAAAGGTACCACGGCTATTGGTACTGCCCACTGATCTGCCAACCTCTCCTGTAACATATGAATACGCCCTCTCGCATGGAGGACTCCAGCCTCTAGTCTCTCCGCCCGTGACTCCATGCAACCGCTAACAATCCTCTTGTCTCATTCACCTACGTTTGGAGCTGCTGAACCAAACGCTGCAGACGATCCCTCTCTGCTGTAATCACAGGCTATGTCGGGTGATCACGTACACCTTGCAGCTCTGCTACCCACCATAATCTATAGGCCCTTGTCTTCCCTCTCATCCCTTCTCGCTAGATGCTTCTCCTCGTTACGCCATGATCACCACCCTTTTTAAATTCACCTTTACGCTTTCTGAATCTCGAGCACATTCACTTTCCCTGTCTCTTTTCTTATCACCTAAATCTCTCATGCAATACCCTGTCTCTTTTCTCCTTATCACTCAAATCTCTCATTCAAATACCTGTCCCAGTCGTCAAAAAGCGTCGCGTTCGCGTATTTAACTTCTTGCATGGCTCTCAAAATTAGAACTTAAGTTGCCACCCTAGCTTTTTTATTTTTAGAAAAGCTCATACCTAAATAACCGATATCGGCTATGTAACCGATATTGGTCTACAAACTACCGGCGTCGGTTACCTAACCGATATCGGTTATACACCTGCCCTTTTGAAACATGGTTCTTTTCTTCGTTTTTTACCTAATTTTTGTCACGCCCGCCTCTTTTCCTACATCTCATCACCATTATCCATATTTGTCCATCCACCACACATATCATTACAATTTCATTAACATCATCTATTTTACAAAAACAAACCAGCCATCAGCTAAGGATACCAAAACAAAACAAAACAAAACAAAAAACTATCTATCTATACATCATTTGAATCCAACTCATCAGATACATATATAACAATGTCCCAAAACCAGCACCAAAACATGCAACATTTCATCATATAACACATCATCCATATATCAACATGTCAATTAAACTCATCATACATTCTATACCACAAACCATTGACGAAATACTTAAAAACATTTTCAACACTGCATATGGATCAAAACATCATCTCTATATATATATACAAGTTTCAAATGTACAATGTGCCCTGCATCGGGGCCTCTGTGATCTCATAATACAACAACAAAGCCGGCACGCAGGCCGCAATAAATATCAATCACCTCGACTCGGCTCGCAGGCCGGTCACTCATATCAAAAATATACTCGGCTCGCAGGCCGGTATCAACTGTACAACCCGTACTCGGCTCGCAGGCCGGTATATAATGAATGAATGAATCAATACATGAATAAATGTAGGCACGCAGGCCTCTATCAACACAACCGGTTCACAGAATGGTACCTATGTCCATATACAAAAACTATGTGGGGATCCCTCAGCTCTCCCCACCACCCTCAGCTCTCGCCACCACCCTCACAACCTCTCCCTGCTGGTCCCTGTGGTGCCTCTCACCTCCTACCTGTAACGGACATGCCAGCTGTGGCTGCGCCTCCCTGTGATCTCTGACTATGTGAGGTCTTCGCTCGGTGTGCCGCATATGGCTAATACTCAGCTCCGGTAATATCAAGGACATCCGATAGTCTGGGGCCTCCTCTCGCCTCCATGTATCTATCCCATGCCACCGCTCGAGCTGGGGCTGGTCTCTGACCCTACCGCCCGATACCCCCATGTGCCTATCTTTGGTGGTGCTCAGGGTGTGCCACTTGCTAGTGGTGGTATTCGTACTGTGCTGGGTGCATGGGTGTGTCTGCATTCTTTGGTGGTGGTGCTGTGCACATGCTGTGCTCGCATTGCTGTGCTGGGCTAGCTGCCTGTAGGAAACCTATTCACGTGCGTGCGTGACAGTAGCCAACCGCTGTAATAATTACACCTAGCCCCGAAGCTGATCTCGCTCTGCTATCACTGCAGCCAAGTCTGTGCAGGCTGTCTTGGCGATCTTAGTCTATTTCCTAGTTACTCTCACCAAACCCATGAATGCCATGAATGCCCCCGTACACCCAGCATCATCTACACCATCATCTGCCGGCCTCTCAGCAGCCCAATCTGGATCCACGGGCTGTGGTGCAGGTAGTGGGGCCTCTACATCATCCCTCCTGTACTGAGGGAAGGGAGGTGGCTCGTCCTGTCGCAGCCCCATCTGCCTGCGTACCCTCTCTAGGGGTATCCTCTCGTACTCTCCTGGCCTCTCCGTCCTGCTATCCGGAATGTGTCTTGGATCGGCACAATCAGTAAGCGGGCTCTTCGCTGGGGGTGATGACCTCTGTAAGGTCTCCATACAATGTCTACCGCTGTCAGGCCCTCTAACAAATGTCTATAATACGCCACATCCCGACCTGCAAGAACTGCTGGTTGGCCCATGACCCCCAACCATCTCTGAAAGCCATATCTGTATATGACCTATGGCCCTGGCTGCTGGGGTAACCCTACTGGCCTGATGCATATGATGTGCTCATATGCCCAACAGTGAAGTAAAAAGGTAGAGCAAATCCCAAATCACCTCATCGGTGATAGCACCATAGCTCCTATATAATCGCACTGTATATCTTTGGTGCCCAAGCGCATGCAAATTGTGCTCCTCCACCATCTCAAGCAAAGCACCCCCATCAATTCTCATGGAAAGTGCCCTCCCTCCGAGTCCGGGGCAAAGCGGTGATCCCGATCATCATCAACACGGCTAGCCATGTCTCATGTCGATGCGCACGGTACATGTCACCATACCCGATACTCGCGCTGTGATAGGTAAGTAGCGCGGCTGCATCTCCAAAAACCTGCAGGATGCTGTCCATCGCCATCTCCGAATCTACCTGGAACACTGCCTCTCCCTCGATCGGTAGTCGAAGGATGCGATACATATCCTCCAATGCGATAGTCATCTCCCCAGTCGGGAGATGGAACACATTGGTCGCCGGATCCCATCTCTTGATGAGGGTAACCATCAGGCTGTGATCTCTATCAATAGCTCTGTATCGCTGGACTCCGCCGAGTCCCACCTCACGCATGATAGCCCAGTGTGCCGTGGATACGTGTGGCCACATCCGCACCAACAGCGGGGGCATCCTATCCCGCATCGTCAACTGTTGACTTGCCTGCAAAATCAACCCACAACCTTAGACCTACTCTTTATCACATCATCTACTTTACCCTCTATACCCACCTCCAAACCCATACCAACCCACCTCCAAACCCATACAACCCACCTCTAAACCCATACCAACCCACCTCCAAACCCATACCAACCCAACCCCAAACCCATACAACCCACCTCCAAACGAAACCCATACCAACCCAACCCCAAACCCATACAACCCACCTCCAAACCCATACCCTCCCAACCCAAACCCAAACCCACACAAACCCCCAACAAACCCACACAAACCCCCAAACAAGCCCACACAAACCAAATCCAAAACAAACCAAACAAAAACAAACAAAACCAAACAAAAACAAACAAAAAAACCAAAACAAAACAAAACAAAAAAACAAAAAAAACAAAACAAAAAAAAACAAACACTACGGACCGGTACGGTCCCAAACAACCGACCGCGGCCCTCTTCCCATCGATTCCGGTCAACTACCAACGACGCTGGTCAACCACACGAACCCAGCCCCTAAATTTTGACCGATGCGGTCACTTAGTGACCGACATCGGTGTCATTATTTCCCGAGCCGAACCCCCGCGCGGCCCCCAACCTACCTTTTTCCAATTTTCTACAAACATACCCACCCAAACACCCTAAAAACCTACCCACCTAACTGCCTTAGCCTATTTTACCTATCTACCCTCTCCCTTTTTCAAATCATTTCCATTTTCTCATTATTTCCTAAAAAATGTAAATTCCTACCCAAACCCCAAATCTAGCTTAATACCATTCAAATGCACAAATTAAAGAGTTTCAAACCTACCCGTACGACGACACGTCGTCGTGGTGGGATGGGTGGTGGTGGTCCAGCTGGTCCAGCCCCTCCTACTCCTCCTGCCTGTGCCATGGGTCAAACTTTGCTTTGCTGGGTCCTCTACCAATCAAATGTTGCCTGCTACTCACTCAGGCCCACCAATCAACTCACTTCTCCACTCAACTAGTGCCACCTCAGCCAACAAATGCACCACTATCCAAAATCCACCTCAGACAACTTAATTGGTTTCCAAATTGCAAAAGTGACAATGACCGGCCGTATTTTTGTTTTTATAGGTTTTTACCATTGAACCGACATCGGTCAGATCGTGCCCTAAAGAACCGGCATCGGTTACCTAACCGGTACCGGTCATCACTAACCGATATCGGTTTTGTCTTTATTCACCCAACTTTCTGCCCCTATTTACTAATCGCCCTTTCTCCCAACATCGCCTATATCCACCTTTCTGAACATCATTTATTCACCCTACCCATTTGGCCCGACCCAAGGCCTCACCCTACCCATTTGGCCCGACCCAAGGCCTCACCCTACCCATTTGGCCCGACCCAAGGCCTCGCCCTACCCATTTGGCCCGACCCAAGGCCTCGCCCTACCCATTTGGCCCGACCCAAGGCCTCGCCCTACCCATTTGGCCCGACCCAAGGCCTCGCCCTACCCATTTGGCCCGACCCAAGGCCTCGCCCTACCCATTTGGCCCGACCCAAGGCCTCACCCTACCCATTTGGCCCGACCCAAGGCCTCACCCTAACCATCCGGCCCGACCCAAGGCCGCCACCCAACAACTTGGCCCGACCCAAGGCCTCACCCTAACCATCCGGCCCGACCCAAGGCCGTAACCCAACAACTTGGCCCGACCCACGGCCGTATCACTTCAATACCATACCCACAATCAACGTTTTATTTTATCCATCCATCATGTACCTTTTGTTCAATCGAGCTCACCTATTCGTGTTTTAGCATGCTTAGGGTTCTTGACTTGATCTGTCGACCAACTTTGCCTAGACCTGACCGTGATGTTTATCTCAACCAAACCAACCATTTGGTACTTGTCGAACATGCCTAAACGTTCTGTACCTTTACCCGTTATATACCCTAGAGCTACTTCCTATGCCTTGGATACCGGATTATATCACCCTTGTTTGGATAAACTATCGACCTTTGCCTATACATTGCTTTGGTTTGCTTGTCAAATCATGTACCCTAGTCGTATTATTACATTTCAACATGCGTCTCGCTTCCTTGGACCTACCCCACCACCTTCCCATCCTCTCTACAACATTTACCCTTTATCAATCCTATCCGTGATTTCCCGTTCACTCAATTTGTGCTATCTTTGAGGGGGATTACCTATATCCTTATGAGGAGAAACCACTTCATATTATTGTCTGCGTAGCTTTACAACACAAGCTACACAACAATAAGGGGCTAATGTAGACACCAAATTTGTGTCTTACGACCCTTGTGACCCGCATCCCATTTCGCAACCTAACCTCATTACCTAAACCTTACAAAATTATTTATTAATTACCTTGTAATTGATAAATCCCCATCACCTCACATGCCACCTCATGATGACCTAGCCCTAATCCTAAACTAACCTAATTAAGACCTAAAACTTGGTCTACACCTACACGCATGTCTAAGGACCCATTTCTCACACCTAAAACCGATATTCTAGTCACTTGACCAAGCCTCGCAACTAATCTCTCGGGAGAAAAGCGAAAGGTGGGCGATTTTACTAAAAATAGCCTACTTTTTTCCTTTACCGATGCCGGTTCCTACTCGACCGCCGTCGGTTACGTAACCGCCATCGGTTCCCTGTAAATGGCCTCCCCAAACCAAAAACAAAGGATCGAAATTTCATTTTGGATCAAAGGGGAAAGGATTTTTGAATCAACGGAGATCTTTGGGAGCGAAAAACAGAGTCCAGATCTTCACTTGACCGAGCAGAGACGAGTGGAGATACCCGAAGTGTTTACAGCAAAGGAGATCAGCTTGCATCTTCGTCAAAACCAGTAAGTCACATCTTGCATGTCCTCTGTTATAACATTTCTTATGCTTCTTGAATCACAGTCCTCATAAATCCATTTCTGGACCCACTACCTAGCAATATATCACATCTAACTATCATTCATCTACCTCTCATCACCTTATTACGTAATATCACCCATATACAACCTTACAAATAACACAACTACCAAACAACACAAACACCCCACAAAAACAACCAACCTACGAGATCCTAAACCCTACCGACATCGGCACAAAGAACCCAGTATCGGTTACCCCTGACTACAAACCGAAAATCAGCCTTTCCCCTATCTCTGCTCCAAATGAAGTAATTTGATTGATATTTTATAGTCTTTTGTGTTAATTCATATTAGCGGGAAACCCGACCACCTTCGAAAGGAAGTTTTATATTTCCTGGGCCCAAGGCGCTTTCCTCATTTATTGTCTAATCAAAATCTTGTGGTCTTGTGTTCTTATTTGCGAGTAGTCCTTCCAAGACAAAAGGAGTTCTTCGCATCACCTGATCTTCCTCTACGTACGCACACACCATCTCGACATTCCACGGGTATTCCTCCTAGCCCTAACCCTTATCTGCTTTCTAAATGGAATGAAAGGATAGAAGTAACTCTATCTCCGTAAGTCGAAACATTTCGAGCAAAACATGTGCCTTCAACTAGGGTGAGAGGACCCACTTTTTGACATGTATTAGTGGAAATTGTCAATGGATTAACAATATTTGACTCTCCTTTGCAAGTATTTTAAAGGATACCTTAAGAAAACATGGGCAATACAATGTAACATAACTCTTACGAGTTATCACCTTAGAAAATGAATATGTTCTCTAGATAAGGCCCAAGTCGCTAAAGACAATGATAAAAACTGATTACACTTGCATATTTTATTAAAGGATGGACAAATTGAGTGACCTTCTTTAGCATTTATGGATATACAAAGTGTAAATAGGGATGGTTCATATATGATATATCATTGAATATGAAATTTATGGTTGGGAAGTTAATGTAGTCATTTTTACCCCCATCACAAAGGAAATAAATCCCAAGTGTGCCGGCCTATCACCCAACTGGAACTGGGCGCTCACCCAAGGCACATGTAGGCACCGAGTCTCTCTTTTATGTGATTTTAATGGGAAACATCATCTATGATTTGAGTGTGAGATATTTTGAAAGGAAATAAGACATACAAGCACCATAGAGCTCAGAATGGCTTCTAGATCCTTGCAGTTATTCTAGACATAAAGTACTTTAACAGATAAAAGAAATTACACCAATACAGAAAGGAAATCATACAAGAATTCATACTAGTTCATAAACATAAATGAGAAATAACTATGAAGAAGGATGTATGTATTAGAACCATTAATGCTCATATTCATATCAATTGGTAACCTTATTACATTCATTAGGCCATTACAGAATGTCACAGAAAGGCAGACCGTAGTCATGCATTATAACTAGACTCATATAACTGGGCCTACAAAAGAAAATTTATAATTCCCAACCCCTGATACATTCTTTCCTACCCTTATTTTCCCAAACTAGTAGAGTCCTTGCAGTATTTCTGCAGAGCTCTGCCCTTTCTCTATGTGTTCAGGTGTGTCTTTTACTTCTGCAGGCACTTGTATATATATATCCTCTTTGATCTACCAACTCATTCTCCTACTGACCTCAGATCTATTGCCAAGTGTCTAAATGTGGTCCTCCAGAATGCATGCTAATCCAGCCTCATCTCACCACTCTGTGCCATGATGTCCTTCTAGAAACCTCTACCGCATAGGGCATATTCCTTCCTGGGCCAACCTGTCGCTAGGATGGCACCTTATCCACTCCGCATGCACAGTCAGGTCATGTTTTCCTCATATCCTACCCAAAATTCCCAATATGGCTAAGTCCTAGAACCTTGGCTTTATCCACACATGCTCCACAGGTTTCCTTAAACCCTTCCCTAAACCCTCTCCTACGTGCCTTCTCCTTGCACGCCTTTCTTCAACTAGGCCTTGCACGCCTACGCACCCTTTTGTACTTAGCCAATATTTCAGGGGCCCAACATCACCCCACTACTACACACATTCTCCATCTCTGTGATAACACTTCTTAAATGAATAAGGAATCATAGCAGGCTTATGCCTTGGAAAAATAATAAGGGGATGAAGAATCGGGAAAGAAGAAAGAATGGGATAGTGATGGCATCACTATAATAAAATAGGAAAATATTTTTGTAAGTTAGCCTCCAACTTGTTCCAGGACATCGACTTCATTCTGCACTCTCTGGAAAATATCACCCACCAAGGCACTCACCTATTCAAAACCTAGCCCATCCCCTTATGCACTCATGGTGTCAACAATATTTTCTAACTCCTTGCCTACATCTTCCAGTGCATCCATCCTTTGTGTAATCCATGGGTATAGTTCCTTTAACTAGTTTTTGATTAAACCTCTTTAGTCGTCCAATGGCCTCGATTTCTATTTGACCTTGGATAGGATCTTTTCCCACTCCGCTCTGTTTCCCTTGTTTTTCTCTTGGAACTCTTTAAGTTCCACTTCATCCTCATGCGACCAGTATGCTCACCAAATTTTCCCTATCTACACAGTTGTCGTATGCGGCCTCAGCATTCCGAGAGGCAATCTTCACATCAGCATGGACCTTGCTATATTCTGCTATGAGTGCCACAACTTTTAATTTGTCCTCCTTTTCTAAGTGCGTGGCCACCTCTTCTGTAGACTCCAAAGCTAGTGGCTGCCTCTCCATGGTGAGGGCTCTTGTTAAGTCCTCCAGAACTCTAGGGCATTTGCATACTTCCATGTGGTAGGTGCTAGGTCTAGATGCTTCAACACTATGGCATCTGTAATGGACTCCACCTTTTTGTAAACTTCACACACTCTAGCCTTTTCATCCCTTAACTCTCGCTACCACTGGGTGCTGATCAACTTCTCTTGGCTTAGCTCTTTTGTCCTTGCAGCTAGCTCTTCCTCTTTCTTCTTCAGCTCATCCTCCAAATCTTTGATTTTATCATTTCACCCAAAGAGTCTAGCTTTGACCTCAACAGAGACCTTGTTGCACGTGATTGCATAGTTTCTCATCTGAGAGTTGCTAAGCATTCACCAATGGGTTGTCTCCTTTTGATTCTAGAAATGTTATGATTTCCCCATTGCTTACTTCAAATTTTGGCTCATCAAGATGGGACTCAAATTCCCATGAGAGCATCTTCCTTTTCTGTGGGTAAGTAGCCTCCTTATCAAAGATGACATCGCCACGAGCTCCTCTGTTGGAACTGTGCTCTAGAACTACACACACAACACTTTGTTGGGGTCATTAATATAACCCATCCCTATCCTCTCCTCCTTCATACACCTTCCTCCCATGTTCATTCCCTTAGGAATAACTATAGTTAGCGTGGGGCCTCTAGTGATGTCGTGGTCCTTTTCCGTACTCTCTTCCTTATCCTCATTCAATACTAGCTCAGCGTTGTGTTCCAACTCCTCTTCCACCAAGGTCTCCATGATATTTGTTGCTTCTTCTTCTGTTGCCTTGGTTATCTGCTCCTACATAAGGCTTGGAGTCCTCTACTTCTGCGCACCAACCTCCTCACTTCTCCCTATGTCCTGGGTGCCTTCCCCCTCCTAGCTACCCTTGCGCCGCATGAAACAAAACCCCTATTCTTCTTCTCTACCTTCTTCTTCTGAGTCATGCACGTCAAAGATAGGTGGCTCTTGATCTCTTCTAGGATCATCTTCTTCACTGCCATCTTCCTCATCATCATCACCCTTTTCACCTATGTACCTCTCCAAACTCTCGGTTTCTTCCGAGGTAGTTTCTTCTTCTACCCTCTGCTTCTTCCTAATCAGGGATTCTGGTGTGGGTGACTCTATCTTTTCTTCCTCCAATGACTCCTTGTCTAATGGATTTTCTGGCTCTGAGTCTTCTCTTTGATTATGGACTTCTTCTTGCGTGAGTACATGTTGGTTCTGGTGCTTGTCCCAGGGGAGCCTATTACCTGTGTTTCCACCACACTTGGTATTTTCTTCTCTAGCTCTTTTTCCTCCCACCTGTGTGGGCCTCTTCCTGCCAGTTGGGTCCTCAGGTATGGATATCTCATTCTCTAGGTATGCACCCTTCTCATCTTTGGGTCTTATATGGAGGTATACATGTGTTGTGGATCCTCTTGCAATGGGCAAGGTCATGGGCCTCACCATTTGGACCTCATGTGACATGTACCTCTCCATGTATGCATGCTTGTTGGGGTAGACCAACCCTTTGCGCATTTCCCTATGGTCTCGGTCTAGATTTCCAAGGTCCAACCTCAACTTCTTGGATTCTCTAAATCTATTCACCCCGCTTGGAAATGTTAAGTTGTGAAGGAAAAGGGGAGCTTGCACCAAGGGTTCCATGTCTCATCTATTAGTTTGAATCTTCCTAGGCAGAAATGTTGGTATATAGCAAACTCTGCCTCTCCCTTGGTGGCCACTGGCAGTTATTTAGGAATCCTCCATTCTACCCCGAATGTGTTCCTCAAGCACGTATACCATTTCTCCAAGTGTGCCTTGTGCACGACCGTCATAGTGTCATAGGAATACTTTTCAAATATCTTCGTGGGTGAAGGGTCCTCAACAGGGTACTCCCACACAAATTTTTCCGAAGCATCCAATACTCCAATCTCTAAAAACACAATGGTTAGTAGGACAATACCGAAAAGGATTTTTTCACCTTCCTTCACATTGCTAACAATCTCATCTGCAATGAATGTAGACAAGTTATAGATGGTGCCCTCTAAAATTTTCTTGTAAACATGCAACCAAGCCTTGTTAACTTGGGTCCATCTCTCTAGCCATAGAGCTTTTTTCTAGGTACGCGACCATCTTCATCACTGGGTCTTTGATGTCCATGATATAATAGTACATCAACCCCTTTTTGTATGCATAGGCAGTGATAGTCTCATTAATTTCCTCTTTGTCACTTAAGTCATCCTCAAAACTATCTTCTTCACGGATGAGGCACGTGAAATGTGAAATGATCTGGGGTAATGTGCATCTTACGCAATGTGAAGTGGAAGTAGTCTTCATGCATGCATGACATCAAAAATTTGTAATAACCCTGGCTTCTAAAACTTGACCTTTACATCATCCTCATAGATTTGAAGACCATCTGGTGTCCTCTTATTTATTGCACATACTAACTCCAACACCATCTCCTTCTCGATTGTGCTCAAATGATGATTGTAATCATTTACAAACATGCTTCTCAAATGGGACTCCCACTCCTTTCCCAAAGAATACTCCATCTGGGTATTGCATTTCTGCATACCACTCTTCATTTATTTACGTGATAGTTTCTTGTTTCTTTCCCTTGCCCTTTCCCTTCTTAGGTGTGCCAACTGGTTTCTTGGGTGCCATTTCTTAGGCTCTCTTATCACTTCAATCACTTGTTGTTACTTTGTTCTTCCACTCCCTCCAACCTTAGATCTCAAACTTCTGAAGAAAACCTCTTAAACCTATGACTGATTCTTCAAACCCTAATTGGGATAGTTCCTTTGAAAATGGTGTCTTCTTACTTTTTCTCTTACGTCCATGATATCCCTTCTCTCGGTTCACAAATCCAACTACTCACACTCACACTTTTCAATTTTTTCTTCACACAAATTTGTTTTGGAAGAGCTAGTTTGCAAAGATGCTATAAGCACTTCTTTCTTCTCATACACAAAGTGAATAATGAAATGTCTGAGCCTTTACTTATAGTTTTTCCTACTTTTAAGCATTAAATGCTACTTCACCTACCACCATAATTTTTACATTTAAAGCAACTTTTTCAAACAAAGTTGCACCCTAACTTATGGGGCCAACCTATGTGAATAATCCCCAACTTTTTAATGCCTAAACAATCAGTATTGAATGGAGACTCTTACCCATGCATCACCTACGCCGAAGGCACTTCTTCTGTCATGATTTTTTCTCTTTCCTACCTCGTGTTGTTTATGCACTTCTTCCATCTATGTACATGGGATCTAAAATTAGCCTTATCTTGTCAACCACCATCCTTTTCCCCCTTTTCTTTCATGCACCTCTTTCAATAGGGCCATTCAACCAGGATTTTCAATAGAATCCTCCTTGGTACTTTACTCATGTTTTCCTTCACATCTCTCCACACACTTAAATAATGTGCGGCCCTCTGCACATTTAAAAACCTCAAAAATAAACAAGGTTACTAGCTCCCAAGGTGCAAAACAAAACAACAATGTGAAAGGAAAAATCAAGAAAAAAAAATGCATAAAGGAAATTCTAAAATTATCTGACAAAACTACCTTATTTATAAACACCAAGAAGCCTTATTTATAGTAGGGATTCAACCTACTCCCATTGAAGTGTCTAGGAAATTTCGTTCCATCCAGTGCTTGTAACTAGCACGTGCCTGAATCAAGGATGTATAAGATTGTGTAGGGACCCAACCAATGGACTTTCAACTTCCTAGGATGGCACAAAAACTTAGAATCATACAGTAAGACCATCTGCCCAACCTCAAATTTCTTGTTTTTAATGTGGTGATCATGTCATGCTTTTTCTTTACTTTTTCTGTTGTTTGGCTCCACCTAGCGAGTGATCGTATTTCATCCAGCTTCATCAATTCCTCAATTCTCTCTTCCAGCACTTGCTCATCAGCTAGCCCTCCTCTCGTACGCTATTTGCAGAGAAGGTATCATGAACTCAACTGGAAGAACAACTTCCATGCCAAACACCAATTGAAATGGTGTGGCTTTGTTTAGCCTTTTATAAGTTTTCCTATAAGCCCATAATATGGTTGATACCTTGTCATCCCAATCTTGTCTTCCAACATCACATTTTTTTATCAGGGTATGACTCAGTATTTTGTTAAATGCTTCTACGGTTCCATTTTCTTGTGGGTGATAAGGTGTAGTCTTGTGATGAGCCACCATGAACTTTGCTAACAGGATCCTCATGGTCTCATTCAAGAAATGTGTACCCCTATTGCTGGTTAAACTTAAAGGGCATCCATACCTTGTGATAATGTTTTCCAACAAAAACCTTGTTGTTGTAGCTAGTTGTGCAGTCTTTAGTTGGGGTTACCTCTACCCACCTTGTTAAATAGTTAGTGCAGTGATTACGTAGCATGATCTAGTCCTACGCACCGCTTTGGTGCAATAGGGCTGCAAATTTTATTTCCCATTTCTCAAAAGGTTCAGTGCTATGGATAGGGTGCAAAGGAATTTCATCTCTTCTTCCTTGTTTTCCAATGCGTTGACAGTGGTCATGCGCTTTACAATAGTCCTTACAATCCTTATAAAATATTTCCCACCACAAGCTTGCCATTAATATTTTACGTGTGGTGGTGTCACCTGCATAATTTCCACCTACACTTCCTCTCGTGTGCTTCCTCTATGATGGCAAGGTGCTCATGCTCTAGTACACACCTATGCAAAACTTCATCATGCCCTAATTTGTATAAGTCCCCACTAATCAACATGTAGGGCGTGACGTGTATGGCTAGTTACTTCTTCTCTAATGTCTTCATCCCTTCTGGTGCCACACCTTCTTTTAGAAATACTGCAATCTCCTCCAAATCCGAGGGTGCTACTATAACCTAAACAATTGCACATTTGGCATTGTCTCTTCAATCCTTGACAATTGCACATTTGGCATTGAGGGTGCGTCTTATAACCTAAACAATTACACATGTTTCCTCCCCTGAATCAATCCTTGACAAATGATCAGGTCCACAATTACTCTTTCCCGGCTTCACAACTACCATGAATTCAAATTCTTGGAATAACAACACCCACCAACATATGCGCCCTTGTAGAATGGGCTTGTTCACCAAGTACTTTAACACCATGTGGTTGGTGTAAAACACAAAGGGAGTTGCCAGTAGATACTATCTAAACTTGTGAAGCATGTAGATCATTGACAATGCTTTGCGCTTGGTCGTAGTATAATTTTGTTCTACTGGTGTCAAATTTTATCTTGTAAAGCATAGGGTATGATCAACAATTCCCTCACCAGGTTATGTAAGCACTACCCCAATGGCTATTCCAGAGGAATCTACATGAACATAGAAGGGCTTATCCTAAGAGGGAAAATGTAATATAGGCGCGGTGACAAGCCTATCCTTTAATGTATCAAACACCTTCTGCTGCATTTGTCCCCAATGGAAGGAACTTTTATGTCTGAGAAATTATTCTAAAGGCACGGTGATCTTGGCATACCCCTTGATGAACTTCTCGATAGTATCCCACGTGTCCAAGAAACCCGCACACTGTGCTCTGGCTAGTAGGTTCTCCCAATCCCACAATCACAACAACTTTGGTAGGATCTACTAGCAAGCCCTCCTTACATATGATATGCCCCAATAACGTTCCAAAGGGGGTAGCAAAGACACACTTCTTAATGTTGAGGGATATCCTCAACTACCGACACCTCTCAAACATCAACCTCAAATTATCACAATGGTCCTTTACTAGCCCATACACCATCCAATCACAAGATAGAGCTGAATAAATTTATGGATGAAGTCCTAGAACAACTATACCACTATGCGTGAGAAAATAACAGATTGCATTTTTCAACCCAAAGGGCATGATCGTGTATGCGAAACTTCCCCATTCAATGGAAAAATTTGTCTTCTCCGGGTCTTCATTTGCAATCCAGACTTGGTGGTACCCCAAAAATCCATCTATAAAGGAATAGATTTCATGCCAACAACTCCCTCAAAAATTTATTCAGTGAAGGGTGTTGGAAAAGGATCGATGAAACTCACTGCAATCATCTCCCTATAATCCACACAGATCCTAATCTACCCATGGTTCTTGATGTTGGTTACCATCGGACTTATCCACTATGATTCTTCTACATATTCAATGATCCCACATGCTATCATTTTTTCTATCTCTTCCTTTACCTTCACGGGTAAATTGGGATTTATTCGGTAGGGTCTCTTCCCGACCCGTGCACGCACACCCTTTAGCTTTATCCTCATTTACCCCAAGGAATGGTGGATGCCTTTGAGCTCATGGTACCGAGTGGAAATAAATCTTCAAATTCATGTAAAAGATCAATGATCTTAGAGACTTCCTTATCTAACCAGTAATCTCCAATGATAGCTTCCTTAGGTTCTTCTCTTGAGCTGATATTAAAAATTTTAGTTTTTAAGGGTTCATGGTAGGTGTGCACATGATTATCAGCAATTTCCACTACCTCATGCATCCCTACAGAATGGTTAACATCCAAAATTTTTGTTTCCTCCCCATCAATCACATAAACAAGCTTTCCTTTCTCCTTTTTCACACACATGCACACAAACTGATCCTCATCTGTTTCCTCTTCTTCAAAGTTCTTCCCCAAACTAGGTTCACCAAGCAAGTCCAACAACCTATCTTTAGTCATGGCATTGTCCCCATGGTAAGGTGCTTAACAACCTACAATGCCTTATCAAATGATGGCTTGGTACTTTGATACTCAAATGTTTGAACTAGGTCATCTGCTAGTTCTTGCCAATTTCCTATTTGGTGGCATGTTTCAGAATGTATGTACCATGCACGTGCGCAACCCTGTAGTGTAGAATATAGTTTGTGCACCCAGAGGGATGGTGGCAAAGCTTCCACACCTTCTCCCTAGGTTCTTTCACAGGCTTGGACGTGGAAAGAGGTGGGCTCCTTACCATGGTAGTCCTTGATGGTGGTGGGCACATTGCTTCTAGAGAAATGAACACAGAAGGCAATTCTCACTTTGCGCCATTCCAATAGATTATCTGATGTGTTTCCCACCAGCGTGTAGTAGTTCCTAGTAGGATGTAACTTAACATTCATCTTCTTTCAATTTATTCCTTCCACTAAGCTTCCATTCTCTACAAAAAGACCTCAGGGGAGGCCCCTCTTGAGTAATTTGGTAGCTCTTTACCTCCTATGCACCAAACTATGCACACCTTTGTCACCTTTGTCACCGATCCTCTTAAATGTCATCTCGATCAATTCATAGGTCTCGTGCACCCAATTATTACATACTAGACTAGTGGTGTCATTTATCAAATGAGAATAATCAAAATAGATAACTCTATCTCGTAGGATGGATTATCACCGCATCCCCGATTGATTCCACATATATTCTATCCAGGACCTCTTTTCCTAAGGGTTTAGTATAGGGTGTTGACTTCCCATCGACAAGGGTATGATGAATACCTCCTCATTTACAAATATGATGTACTCTTTATTGAACCAAAGATCCACATTGTTCTTGTATCACCATGGGTGCCCAAGTAGTGATGGGAAATTGTCTGCCTCGGCGAGCATGAAGACTTTGAAGTCCCCAGTAAAATTCACTCCCTGAATGGTGATAGCCACATATTTTAAGACACCAATGGGAATTTCCTTTGTTTTTTTTGCCATATACAACACATTCAAATATGTATATAATGCATGCCTTCCCATTTGATGCCAAGCATCTAGTGTGAGAACATTGACCTCCGCGCCTGTGTCAATGAGGATATTACTCAATAGCCATCCATCCACTACTACATTCAACATGATCTCTCTATCATAGTCAAGGCTGTGAGGGGGAAGGTTTACATGTAGGACCTACCTCTCACGCTCTTCTCCGGTGCATGGTACCTTCTCCCTCAACCATGCTCCTAGCAAGGGAATAAAATTCTCTTACCTCAGCATCTTACATACTTCCCTGACCTTGTCCAAGTCATCTCTTGGTGCCTCAACCTTCCTCCTTTTCTCCTCCCTCCTAGACTACTCCTTTAGACATTAGATTTCTCCTTGTAAACTCTAAATGACATCCATGGTATCTTGATATACCTCCTTTTGATGAGCAAGATCTAGGTACTTTCCTTGCACCACTTCTTCTCTTGAAACTAGAGTCCTCTACCTTGGTATTTCCTTTATGCGTGTGGCCTCTTCTCTTGTTGTTACTAAATAAGTTCCAAGCCTACATCACGTGTCACCCGTGGAATCTATTCAAAGTGTTTATCTTCCTAATTCTTACCATTGAAGTGCCCTTGTCTTTCCATTGCTACTTCTTGATTCATGTGCTCAAATAACTTAGGGCACTCCTCATACTTGTGTTTATTTCTACACCATGAGCACTACAATAGGTCTAGGTACTCTCATTTGTAATGCTCTGTAGACCCACAATTAAAATAGGTTCTATGTGGGAACTCACTTCTTCCTTTGTGGTTACCATGACTGCAGAATCCTCCATGAAATCCCCTTCTGTGTGCACCTCCATCTACGCACTCCTCATAATGGTGATCATCACCTTTAGAATAGCTGGCAACACTAGTCTGACATACCCCATGATCAATGGCCTCATGGATCTGATCAATAAGCCTACAATCCTTAGTATCATGGGTTGTAGAGGTGTAGATATTACAATAGCAAGACACATTCTTCTAAATTGCATGTTATAAGAAGGTTCATCTTCTTGCATCATGGTCCCCATAAAAAATATCACAGTCTATTGTCATGGTGCATACTATCCTCCGGGGGAAACTATCCTTGACATACCCCTCTACTTCACAATCTATACACCATAAACCACTGCGAGTCTCATGGGCTGAGTTTGCAAATAAATTTTCCAGCTACTTAGCCATAGCAGTAATCTGAGCCTCCAAAAATAGGCTAATACTAGTGTCAACACTACCAACAACCTTTGTGTGCAAAGAAGCTTCTAGCACCTCGCATGATCTCGTGAAATTTTTATGAGATAAGGCCCTTCTAAAAGGCAGTGATCAACCCCCAACAAACCACTTTGAGCATTGTGTGAAGGGTGAATATCATATGATAATTTTGATAAGATAGTTTTGAAGTGTGCATCATACTTCTACACACTCTCTACCATTCCCTATTGAATCTCCTTCAGGGTGATGATGCTCTTTTGTTCAAACTCGGGGATGTCAAATTCTACCAAGAAGGTGTTCTTTAAAGTAGTATAATCCACTAATATTTTATGAGGGTCATATTTATTACACCAGCTTATGTGTGCACCCCTACAAAGTCATTACAAACTAACTAGCCTTCTACTCCGAGGTTGTGATCCGCTTTGCGTGCCATAATAGCTCACACTTATGAACATGTTCTGCAACATCTTCAATACCTAGGTAATCTGGAAAATGTAAAGACATCTCAAAGAACACTTGAGGGGGTGGTCAGTGGCCCTTTTCCTCCTAAGCCAAAGCCTTGGTTCCCTCCAATGTTTCCTCCACCGCCCAGATCCACTAGGTCCACCGTGTCTTTTGACTTCGAGCCACCAAATCCACCAAAACCACTAGGTCTGTAGTAGTCATGCCAAAGGTCCCCAAGGTTATAATGAACTATGTGTTGAAGGTCTATGATAATGCCCCACTACCACTATTATACCCCATGCCACTCCCAAACGTGAGAGCCAAGGCTTGTATACTTTCTCCTTGTCCAAAGATTCCTCCAAATATTGGAATATGCATATCCATAGAAGTGGGAACTAAAAATTTTATCGCCTAGGTGTAGGTATATCACTTCCGTTGATTCCAACTCACTCAAAGATACTCCTTCCTTGATCTGGAAAACCAAGCACCAGGATTTGATCATTGCGTGGGTTCGATATATGCCAATGAATCTTCTCTCTCAGTGTGATGAACTCTCATCAGAAGCTGAAGGGGTCTCTCTTACGTGCTTGCCAAGATGGGGTATCATAGACTACTCAGGTTCCATGTCCTCTGCGTGAACCTCAACTCCTCGCAACATCTACCTCTATAGATCCATCACACTTCCATCCCCGCATCATCTAGCAATCTCCCTTTCATGCATGTCACTATAGTTGATCTATCTCTCCTCCCTTTCTTTCTCTATCATAATATCTTCCATCTTCCTCCACCCTAGCTTCTTCGTCCAAGGTGCTCAAAATGGTTTAGCCGGCCATTGGTAATGCCTCTAAACTCAAAGTAACAATCAAGATCTTCATTTCTAGAGGGATAGCATGTAGAAATGATCCTCTAAGCTCCTATAGAAATTCAAACTTAGCAACTTCCAGACAAGAATATGTGGAAATAGCGTACTCCAGAGTGTAGCTAGCCAACACACCCTTCCACCAATGATCCACAATACGAGTCCACATCAGATCTACATCCTGCAACCTCTGGTATTCTTCTTGGGTCCACACGCATGATCTATAATACCATCTTGATCTAGATGCATATGTTGAGAGCCATTCATAGAGTTCTACTAGGAAGCAATAGAAAAAAAATTCATATAAATCATGGTAGATGTTCTCTTCTACCCACGTGTGAGCATTAAATTCAAGTCCAGTCTTTGAATCTCTGAGAAAAATCATTCTTCATGCTCTTGAACCATGATTCAACAGTTTCGAGAATTAAACATTTTTTCATTACTCATTAACTGTAGATCATGATGTATGTCATTTTTCACTACAAATATGAAAAGAGGTCCTGCAATGGAACCAATATGTAGTCATTTTTATTAATGGGAAACATCATCTATGATCTCGAGTATGAGAGATTTTGAAAGGAAATAATACATAAAAGCACCATAGAGCTCGAAATGCTTCTAGATCCTTGTAGTTATTCTAGACATAAAGTACTTGTTATCCAAAATGAGCTCCTCGCTTAATTTGGCTAACTTTCCTTCACTCTTTCCTTCTTTGCCTCGCCTACATTTTTTCATTTTAGGCTCTCAAAAGTTCATAGATATGGCTTCATCAGATAGATAATTTTCTCCCCTTTCCAGAAAGGTAAATAAGTCCTCCTAACTCCTTGTATTTTGCAAGTTATGGCTCGACGAGTTTGGAGGGGAATTTTTCCCAAGACGGGCCCACGGGAAAAAAATTGGCACTTAGCCTTTTGGGGAAAAAGCGTAAAATGGAAAATTTGGGCCCAAAATCCCACAAGCAAATGAAATGGGACCACCTATTAGGTCGAGTGGTGGGGTTGGAAGGACTTCATGTTTTTGGCATTTGGTCAAAGTGCATCAAAGGGAAAAATACAAGCGCATCTCTGCCGAGCAATGAGATGGTGCCACGTGTCCTGTCAACAACGGGAGTCAGTGCAGTGGAATGAATTTGGAATTTTCTCTAAAGTGGTGAAAAACACAAGGGTAAAAATGGAGCACATCCCAAAAGTAACCAGATGAGGTGCCACGTGTCCCAGAGTGGTGGAGGCGCGAGTATTTTTGGAAAATTTTCCAATTTTGTGAAAGGGGAAAAATGATTGTTTAAGCCCACAGATCAACCAGATGGTGCCACATGGAAGCAAAGGTCAGGCTGGTGGATTTTTTTGGAAAATTTTCCCAATTATAAAGAAGAAGGAAAAGTTCAAATTTCGGCCCGCGAACCCTAATTTCACTTGTTTTTCCCTAAATCTTCAAAGGGCCATATATTTTGATCCAGAGCTCGATTTTCACATTTTTGGTATCATTGGAAAGATGTTGAAATTATCCACATGATGGACTATTCAATTTTTATTTATGGATGATTTTGTGGGAGAAAAACAAAGAAATGTCCTTGGTATGGGAAAAATGTAGAACCAACCCCAACCACCAAAATTGATGAAGTATGGCACTCGTTTCTTCTCTAGCATGGCCAAATGCATCAAAAATGGATTTTTGAGGGTGCCCTTGATGTTTTAATGAATCTTGTTAGTGGTTGGAGATCTCAAATCAATTTTCCCATGTTTTTACTTTTTTCATTCTGATTCATCTTTAAAAGCTAGATTTGGGTCATTTGTAAAGGGTTGGATGTTTTTTTCTAGCAGACTCCCCTCTTCCCCTTGGCACATGAATTCATGGAGTTTTAGGCCTCTCAGTGGGACTGCAATACATTTTTTTCCCTCCTTTCCATTGTAACACATTGTATCAAAAACTAGAAATGTTAAAGCATGATCTGTGAATGAATTTTCAAACCTTTCTTACGTTTTTTTTTCTCTTCTGATCCTTCATTACATTTTGGTAATTTTTTCCATTTTATAGTGTTTCACTATTATGATATATTTCTATTTGAAAAAAATAGAAGTCCATCACTCCTTTGGTGTATCACCATTTTTACTTAGTTTTGTTTATTTTACATCTTTTAACTCTCTTTCCTTGGAATCTAGAGTAGGATTTAGCATTGAAACTCTGAAAAATTCATGCATGCACCTAAACAGAGGGTAAGAACAATATTTCTCTCGTAGAATTATCTCACCTTGCAAGGTCCCACACCTTGGAGAGAACTCAATGTTGTGCAATCACACTAAATGACCCAATTCTGAACTGCATATCTGAAGGTCATTTAGGGGGTGTTGTAGATTTACACTAACAACTTTGGCACACCTAGAGGGACCTTAGAGGTATTCATCTTATTTACAACAAAGTTGATGTGTAATTGTTGTAAGTTTCTTACTTGAAAGAGCCTTTATTTTCACATCTGGTGACTCCAAAAGGATAGAATCAATTGGTTTCAAAAGTCCAAGCTTGAATATTCATGAGAAGGATCCAAACAAGGTCAAGGAACAAAGAAGAGGGACTGTTTAACTATCTATAATTATCCCCGGAAAGATTAGAAAGAGGAATAAGGATTCAAAGGTCTCCATCTCCACCAAAGAGTTTTCTATCAATTCGTCCACCTGGTAGACCTTTCATCCAATCAACAAGGGTTCTCAGAGCGATCAACATGGCACAACCCAATCCATATGTCAACTTTATTGAAAGTAGCCCACTTTCTCTCAATGCACAAAACCAAGTTCCAATTACACCATTGAAGAACATCCCATACTTTACTAGAGAAAATCAGACCAATCCTGGTGATCATGTCAAGGAAATTGCTAATGTTTGTGTAATTCATGAGATTTTTGAGATGGAGATTGTTGTCAAATTTTTGGCATCTTCATTCAAAGAGAAATATTTCTAATGGTTCAGAGCATTGATGCTAGCTCTATCTAAAATTGGAACCAGTCATGCACATCCCTCTATAACCAATTTGGAGAGAAAGAGGACAACTTGTCTCTATTAGAGTAACTGGCAACTATCAAGAGATCTCCCAATGAGTAGTTGCCAGACTTCAATTTCAGATTTCAAATAAAATGGTTTGGAATCCTATTGGTAGTGAGGCCATCAGCTCAAGGTGCTTTCTTATACTTTCTCAAGGCCTTAAATTCTAACATTTCTATGTTGATCCAATCCATGGGAGGTGCAACTCTACTTGCAACTTACAACATAACCATTAGGGCTGAAAATTGTTTGATCCAAGCTGGAAAACTTGCACCTAGGCCTTCTATGCCCTTATATCCAGAGTTGGGAAGCCCAAATACTAGTAAATTACTTACTTTAACTCTTATTCCTACTCCTAGAAATCAGAGTTCAAATGAAACTTCTACTTCATCTTATAGTGCCTCAAATGAGCTTCAAGAAGTTATGAAACAATTGCAAAATTTGGGCAATGATCTGGTTATGCTCAAGAGATAGCAAGCTCAAAATTTTAGGCCTTCTTATCAGCCTCAAACTCAGCCTAATAGACAACCATATTAGCCCAATAGGCCATCCAACCCAGATGAAAATCAAAATCAAGCAAGGCCTCCTGCCAATAGACCATTTCATCCCTATAACCCCAATGTTGCATCCACCTCTAAAGCCTTAGTGCCAGTGCAAAATAATATAACTCAAGGGTATGACTCGTGTTTCACATGTAGTGAACCTCAAAACCAATCTATGTGCTTCAATGTTGCTTTGAACCAAGATTTTATGGTGATAAAAACTATTTTAGAGAGTGAGGTGAGTCACAAAAAAAACCAACAACAAGGGACATCTCAACAAGATACAACTCAAATGAGACTACACTTGTGAATTGCTAGGCAGAATATTTTTGTGGTATGAATCAAACACCTTCTCGAGTGTAGCAGCTTACACATGGTCAAAGAAGAGGAATACTGGTGAAGGGAATCCATTAGATCTAAGTGATTCACAACCTTCCATCACTCCATAAGGTGTTGGCAAGAAAATTGCAGATCCAAATGTGCAAGGACAACACAAGCCACCTTCTAGACCAGCTCAAATGCCATCCATTGTGTCCCATGTACAAGAAAATAATATGCAAAATAAAGGACAATAAAGAGATGGTTCATCCCCATTTAACATCATTGAACAAATGAAGAAGACCAATGTGAACATATCTATGTGGGAGTCATTATCCATCCTAGGACAAAGGGATCTCCTACAAGCTACCATGAAGAATTGGTCAACCTCAAATCAACAAGCCCATATGTAAGAGAAGGTACTCATAAATTCTACTTAGCTTTGAGGGAATCATGGAGAACAACAAGGTAAAATTTTGAAGCCCTCTCCATTCTATGTTTCATTGATCATTGGGGATAAACTAGTACATAATTGTATGATTGATTCTAGGGCAAGTAGTTCCATGATGCCCAAGCATATACCTAATCAATTGGGCCTTCAATATGAGGTCATATCCAAGGGGGTGGTAAAATTATATGGGACAGATAGCCATAGTTTGGGTAACTAAAGATTTTAGCCTTACTTTGCATGCATGCCCCAATGTCACTATTTTTCAAGATGTGTCTGTGATAGATTTTCCAAACCACTTTTTTCCATATGTTTGTCAAGAGATTTCATAGCTAGAATTACAAGCTACCTATCTACTAATTGGTCACACCTGTTGTTTAGGACAAGTTACTGAGCCAAGGACACAATCAGGTCTGAACCTATTGTGAACTCTCACATTGAGCCTCATACTCCAACACCAATCAATTCCAACTATTCAACGTTTGATCAAGAGGACTATCCAAGCACACATGAAGCTGAAACCAAAGTTAGAATCATTATAGATTTGACTCTTGATGAATGGGCAAGAAAGTTATATTCTTTTGATCTCTATAAGGAAATAGAGGAATCTGAACTAGGAGTCTATTACATACATGAAGAAAATCAGCCTCTTCCTAACATCACCAAGCCGGACCCTAAAGATGAAAATAAGGTATGGCAGTTGTTCTTTGATGGATCAAGAAGTAGACAAGGTGTAGGAGGAGGAGATATGTTTGTTTGACCTCAAGGAATTAAGTATTATTCAGCTTTTAGATTTCAGTTTGCATGTTCTAACAACACTTTGCTGAATATAAAGCATTGATACATGGATTGCATTGGTCAAGGAAAAGAGGCATCAAAACTCACAAGTATTTGGTGATGGTGAGATGATTATTAACCAAGTTAAAGGACAACATGTTGCCAAGAATGACCTACTCAAGAGTTATAACAATAGGGTGTGGGATCTCATTTATGATTTTGAGGGATTTGACATCAACTCCATCCCTAGGGAAGAGAACCAAGCTATTGATAGGCTTGTAGAATATGGAGAAACTTTTTATATCATGGAAAGTATAAAAATAGATAAAATGCAGCCAAAAATCCATATGATTGTGATGCCATCGGTTCCAGATAATTATACAAGTTTGCAAGTGTTTGAGAGTGACCAAAAAATCATCAATTTCTTGCAAGAGGAAGCTGATTTCTCAACCAAAATTTAGGAAAATTTAGAACAATAGTATGGTGATCAAGTGGTGCAGTGAGAACAAAAAAATACCAGAAGGACTTATGAATTTAGACTCTATATTTAATCCTAATGATCAATTTAGGAAGGAGAAATAAAACATCCAAGTCAAGGGAGAAGATTCAAAACCCATCTCAGTTGGAGAAGGCAAGTCACTTCAAATTGGTAAGGTGGCAACCGAACAAGAAACGCATGAGTTCATGTAACTTTTCCAAGATTTCCTAGATGTATTTTCTTGGAGCTATGAAGAATTGAGAGGTTTCAATCCCAAGCTAGCTCAACACATAATCAAATTAGATCCAAGTGCTAAGCCCATCAGGTAAAAATAGAGACCGGTCAATCCACACATTGAGCCTCTCATGAAGAATGAATTGAATAAGTTAATGGAGGCAAGTATCATATTCCCCATCAAGCATTCAAGGTGGGTTGAAAACTTGGTTATAGTTAGAAATAAGAGTGGAGAAATCAGATTTTTGTAGACTTTAGAGATTTGAATAGATCATCCCTCAAGGATCACTACCCACTTCCTTTTATGGAGCAGATTTTGTAAGTTGTTGATGGATCTCGAGAGGTTTTCATTGCTAGATGGTTATTCGGGGTATAATCATATCATTGTAAAGGAAGGTGATCGAGTTCAAAATAGCCTTCACCACCAAATGGAATGCCATTTGTGTTGTCTAACTCTGAAGCTACTTTCCAAAAGGCAATGGATATGGTGTTCAAGGGATTGATCAACAAAATAGTGGTGATATACCTATATGATATTACTTGTATTTTCTAAAAATGCAGAGACCATCTATTTCATTTGAGACAAGTGTTCCAAAGATGTAGAATATTTGGGGTATCCTTGAATCCCAAAATTGCATTTTCTAGCTCATGAAGGCAAGCTTCTAGGCCACATTATTTCCAAAGAAGGGTTAGTAATTGATCCAAAGAGGGTTGAAGCAATAAGAGCACTTTGCCATTACCAAGGAATAAGAAGGATCTTCAAATTTTCTTGGGAAGAATCAATTTTTTCCTAAGGTTTGTTCCAAACTTTACAACCCTTTTCATGCCAATAACTATGATATTTAAGAAAAGTGTGGCATTAAAATGGACATCTAAAGGTAAGGCAAGTTTTGAAGCAATCAAAGAAGCTATCTCATGGGATCTAACTCTCATTAACCTAGATTTCTCCAAAGACTTCATCCTTTATGCATTTGGCGGTGATGATACAATTTCTACAATTTTAGTACAAAAGAATAGAGAAATTGCAGAGTAGCCAATTTCCTTCTTCATCCAAAGCTTGGAGGACTATGCGAAGTAAGGTATTCATTCATTGAGAAGCATGTTCTTGTAGTGATTAGGAGCTTGAAGAAATTTAAGCATCTAGTTTCAAACAACAAGGTTTAACTCGATGGTTTCCCATGTGGGAGTTATAGACTTCATCCTCAACAAAGATCTAAATGAAAAATGTGTAGAGTGGATTACTCGTGTCATGGAGTATGAAATTGAGATCAAAGTCACCAAGCTGGTTTGAGGAAAGGGATTGTGTGAGAAATTGGCCTTGAGTCAATCAACTGAAGCAAGAAAAGAGAAGAATGTTGTTTTGGTGTTGCAAGACAGCGAAGAACAAAGAGATGTTCAAGAAAAAAATGGTGATGTGCTCACTTCTTACTAGACCTAAGACATAATGCACTTCTTACAAACAAGCCTATGCCCTCCGAGAGATGAAAAAGTCAAAAGAAGACACTTCATATTGCGGGCTATTCCGTATGCACTTGTTGATGGCATCTTGTTCAAAAAGGATATCAATGGAGTGTTGCTAAGATGCATTAGAACAAATCAGATTGAGAAAATGTTATAAGAGTTCCATAATGGATCAGTTGGGGGTCATTTTGCTCCAAGAGTGACAACCCTCAAGATCATGAAGGATGGTTATTATTCTCCCAAAGTGTTTAGTGATTGTTATGCATGGATCAAGAGGTGTAAGAGTTGTGCATTCTTCATAGGAAAAGAGTGGTTAGCATCACTTCCATTTCACCCAATCTTAGTTGACCATCCTATAGACACCAAATTTATGTCTTATGACACCCTGTGCCCCACATCTCATTTCACAACCTAACCTCACCACCTAAACCCTAGACACTTATTTATTAATTACCTTATAATTAAAAAATCCACATCTCCAAACCTGCCACCTCATTTTGCCACCTCATCATGACCTAGCCCTAACCCTAAACTAACCTAATTAAGACCTATAACTTGGTCTACATCCACACCCATGATTAATTACTCCTCACCCGTGCTAAAACACACCTAATAATGACTTGACCAAGCCCACAACTAATCCCTCAGGAGAAAAGGAGGGAAAGTTGGCTATTTTACTAAAAATAGCCCACTTTGACTTAACCGACATCGGTTCCTACTCGACCGCCATCGGTTACGTAACCACCATTGGTTCCCGGTTCCCTCATAAATGGCTGCCCCAACAAAAAAAAAGGATCGAAAATGAATTGGAAAAGATCAGGAATTCACTTGAAAGGGCGGAGACAAGTGAAGAAAAGAGAAGAGCATCGAGCTGAAGACTGAACTGAGCCACTGGATCACTGCCACCCCCATTCAAGCATTGGAAAAGGCTGAGGATAGCTTCATCATCTCATTTTCCAATACCAGATCATCCCAACTGAGCCTTACTCATCACTAACACATTCCTTGGACATGAATCTTCATCAAGGATGAGTAAGTAGTGTCTTGTATGTTTCTAAGCACCATTTCCTGAGTCTTTTAATTTATAAGTAATTCCCACCTGCTAAAGCACCCTACACTTAACCTTCATCCATACATCCTTGTATTACCCGTAAAGACAATTTTAGCACACTCGAGTCTTCCCCGTCATCTCACTATTCCCCTTAGCCATCCACCAGCTTAAAAACCCCAAAATCACCCCCAACCAACCTCTATCCAGAGCACCTAGATTACGACCCCACCACCGGTGTCGGTTATCCCCTCCGGAAGCGGTTCTCTAATCTGCGTCGGTTATCCAATGTGATCGCATCGGCCATCAGACTTATACCCAAAACCTTCATCTCACCTATTTGTCTCCTAACAACCTCTCGATCCAGTCTGTTTATCCCTATAACTCGAGCTGAATGTATCAACGACCATTGACCAAAAAAACAACGTGACATTTTATTATTGGTAGTTTAGTCTCTATTGCTTTGTAACGAGGTACCTAAATCGTGATTTCGCAATAGCTTCTTTATTATCATTAGTGTTAATTCATATTAAAAGGGGAATTGACCACCTTCGAAAGGAAGTCTAATATTTCCTGGGCCCAAGGCAGCTTCCTCATTTATTGTCTAACTAAAATTTGGTGGTCTTGTATTCTTACTTGCAGGTAGTCCTTCCTAGACAAAAAGGAGTTCTTCGTAATCGATTTGATCTCTCTCTACGGTACGCACACACCCTCTCAACATTCAATAGGTATTCCTCCTAGCCCTAACCCTTATCTGTTTCTCAAAAGAATGAAAGGATAGAAGCAACTCTATTCCAGGAACGGAAAATTTTGTGCGAAACATTTTGGCACGCCCAGTGGACCCATTTTGGGTTTCTTTCTTTCTTGCTTGCTTTCATATAGGGAGCACACTTGCTATTTTCTTCTTCTAAAGTATTCGCAAGATATCTTGTTATTTTGGTAAAATAATTTGTCTTGCTTTCACATCTTTGCATTAGTGAAAGTCATCTTCTTTGCTTCATTGAATATCATTTTCAATTTGGGTTTAAAACACGTGCATCACATTCTTGTTTGCTGTTTTCAATTCTAGTGAACGTAGATTAAGTAACAGGTTGTACACGTGGGGGTGATATCCATGGTATTGACAAGAAATTAATCTTACTTTCACTACACAACACATGCCAAATCACATCATAATTAACACAACAGCTCAAACATCCCCCTTTTCCACGTGGTATTCCTCCGCCCGATTGAGGTAACCTTATAAGCCAAAACAAACTTGACATTTCCCCTAGGTCTTTTGTTTAGGATTGACATCATCTTGCGTCTAAGGCATAAGCCCACAATAATTAAAACTAATCCTAGGGTTAGTCTCTTGATTTGCTTGTGCATCTTGCTTGTTTTTAGTTCTATTTCTCTGTCATACACTATTTCTGTGATCACTTCAGAACAGTTTGGTAGGTATACTAAGCATTGTTAACCCCAAATCAGCAACTTCTTACAGCTTCTTACACCGGTCCTATTCTACCGACATCAGTTAACTTACCGACGCCAAGCGCTAGGCTGATCGACCGACATCGGTTACCTGACCGATATCGGTTACTATCTTTCACAGTTCCCAAAACCAACAACCTACCAATTCCAACATTTTGTGGCTGCTTTTGTTCCTGATAGATTGAATCCCTACTATGTACCCTTGTCCATGGTTGTTATCACTTGAAAACAAGTTGTGGCCATGGTTTCACATGCTTGTTCCATGCCTTTGCCTGAATCACCCCCTTCACATCCTATGGGGAATCCTACGGACACCAGTGAGGTTCCCAAAATCCCTGTAGGAGATAAGGAATTTGTGAAATTTTTGGACGCTAATCCTAGTGCTGTACAGTACTATTTGTCTCATGCCCCTGACCGTACACCCGATGGTCAACTCCTTGTTGGTATGCCTATTAGTATAGCTGCTCACTTAGCTCCTTCCCCACCTGATAACTCCACCTTGCCTTCTTCATCCTTAGCCCCATCTCCCAACTCAGTGGCTTCGGTGGTTCATACGGCACAGATTGGCTTTCCTTTGGTTAACTTGGGGCCCCACATATCATTACCACCGACTGCTCCTACCTCATCTCTCTCGCAGACTACTCCTTTCATAACTTGCTCTCTACCACCTATCCACACAAGCTTTCCTTCTCAAGCTCCGCCCACCTTTTCATTTCCACACACGTATCCGGTGACTTCAACATCTTATATAGGACATCCCTATTCGGTCACCTCAACATATTCATCCTCAATACCTTATCAACATTTAACCCCACCATTTTCTAGTGGTGGCCCTTGGCCCAATCCTCCTCTATTTATGACAACCGCACCATCATCTCATCCAACCACTGATTTAATCAAACAAATGATGGACAAGATGCAAAATCTGGAGGCTTCTATTTTAGGAAGCCGTAGCACCCTGACATATGAGCAAGTTTGTCGGGAGCCTATTCATCCTTCTGTCCCCCTTCATTCATATCCTCCTCAATGGGAATTACCAAAATTTACTCGTTTTAATAGTAAGGAGGATCCTCAACAACACTTGCGATCATTTAGACATGCCTGCTATCTGATTGCTCATGACGATGCCTTACTACTCCGCACCTTTCCCATGTCCTTATCAGACCCACCTTGGAGTGGTACAATGCTTTAACCCAGCACTCAATCTTCTCTTTTAACCAATTAGCCCAATCTTTCTTGGATCATTTCTCCATTAACATTGCCAAGAAAGTATCTATCACCGACCTCTATGCCATCCGACAATTTGAAGATGAATCTATCGTAGATTTCATTGGACGATGGTGGGGCCTTATCAACCAACTTACTTATGCCTTGCCTCAGCCAAACTTATCAAACTCTTTACGCGGCCTGCGCTAAGCACATTTCTCCTACCCTCCAAATTCAAACTTTCCGCACCTTTGATGAGGCCTTTACTATGGCTCAAAACTAGAGATTCGAGCCTTAGAGGAAGAGAAATTGTGGTTGTGCAACAAAAACCCTAATTTCCGAACCCAAGACTCCACCAACAAACCCAACACCACCAATTCTCACGCATCGACTACTTCAAAATCAAAAGGAGCTGTACACGCGGTGATGGTCAAATCCCAAGCACCGTCTAATACCCCACCAAAAACCACCTATAAGTATAAAGCCAAACCCATCAATTACACTCCCTTGGGAGAAACTTATGGTGTCATCTTGGAAAAATTTCTCAAAGCGGAGCTATCACCTTACCTCCTATTAAACCTCACTCCGGGTTTGATTCCACCCACTATACCTTCTTGGTACAAAGAAAATGACTTCTGTAACTTCCACCGCGTGAAGGGACACAGTCACGAAAACTGCAAGATGTTGAAAAATATAGTGCAGGAAATGGTTGATGTAGGGGATATAACCCTCAATAATCCTAATGCCCCTGCTAACCGAATTTGAAAATCTTCAACAAACCATTCCCAAACCACTCATCTAATAGTAACATAAACCAAGATATCTTAGCCGAGGAGAGTGTTCATGAAATCCATGCAGTTTTTGACTCCCAACCAAAAGCTTCTATCGAGGAAATTCTGAATCAAGCTTCTTCACTAACGCAGGGACCCGAACCCCCTTCACCACCATCAAGACAAGACGAAATCATTGCCATTCCTTTACCCATAAAGGAATTAACCACCTAGAGTTCTCTTCTCATAGATGAGCCTTCTTACACCACATCCCTACAAGATTATGAATGGATGTTATCTAACTTATCTATTTCCCAAACATCTCCTTCTACCACTCTTGTTGTACAAGAGGAAGGCTCGCCACTTTTTCTGTCATCCTTAGATGAGAAACCCCTCAAACCAACATCACCAAATTCTTTAATCATGACGGATCCTCTCAAACATGCCCTCCTACCTATTAGTTCTTCATCGCCTAAATCTTTTCAAATGACCGGTTGACCTCTTAATGCCCATTGATACAAAGGCCTCATTTACCCCTCTTATCACACCCACAAAGGGGACCGGAATCACAACCCACCTCTCTTCCATACAAAAGTTCCTATTCACACGTGAAGACTGTTATCCCCCAAGATAGACGAGTCCTATGGGAGCGTTTGAGTACACCATGCTCTACTCAAATACAGATGACCGATCCAGACACCTCTACCATATACCCGAAGTGTTTACAAAAGCTCAAAATGCCTATGTCCTCATCTTCATCGGATACTTCATCCACCTCTATTAACCTAACTAAACCTCCCCCTACACTTGGGACTTCACCAATACCCAGCTTAACACACCCACCTAAACGGTTAGATTTATCCAAAAATAAAGCCGTCCATCCATCTAGGAGACAAACCCAATCCTCTCAAGTCCAATCCCTGCCTCTGTCACAACTAAAACCCTCGCCATCACACCTACCTTCTATATTGGGACCTCACCCCTCCACCTTGCCTCTATACATCATACCTCCTGCATTTTCTTTAAAATGACCTGCACCTTCTACACCCATACAGAGATCCTATCCACCTATCAACCCTAAACAAACTCCATCATCAAAGGATTTGTTTGTTGTCACTCCTCTTTCTCCATGGTTGTTTCCTACTACCACATCATCTGTGGCCTCATCATCTAACTAGCTAAACATAACTTCTACACCGAAGAAGCCACGTTTAGTTAAATCCAATTATCAAAACCCCTTGTCTAAGCCACCACCCGTACGAACCAACCATACCCAAACATTACCAAAACCCACCCAATCAATAGCCTCATCTTCCTCTGACTTTGACCCGCTCAAAGGATCTTACGCTAAGATCCTTGATATATTGGTGGAGAATGCGACCATTTCCCTACCCCCACTTAGACCCTATGATCCATCTAAACCTCGACCTATAGGTTATGATGAGTCTAAAATCTGCGCTTACCACCGCACACCAGGACATGATGTAGAGGGATGCAAAGCTTTGAAAGCCATACTTTGTCAGTCACCTCTCTCGGATAGAAAGGTTAAGAAAGACAACTTATGAAGGGAGAAACCTTTAGCTTCAATCCCCTCTCCTGTACCACCCATCCCCGCCTTACCAAGATCTATCATTATTACAACCCCACCTCTCGAAGACAATGACTCATCCCTATCATCTTCCTCTTCTCATGTTCACGAGATTAATATGATTTGTGTTGCTACTCGAGGGCAGAAAAACAATGGGAAAGCTAAAGAAAGCACACCTGCGGCCTCTCTTTCTCCGTCCACCATCCCGATCACACCACCACCTAAAGTGGTTATTCATGGACCTACCTACCCCGTCTCTGATGGAGTTGCCCATCGAACCATGATCAAACAACTTCACCAATCACCTATAAAAATGACACTGTATGATCTCATTCAAACCTCTGAATCTCATCGCCAAGCTCTTGTTGAAATCCTTCAAGGGATAGAGGTCTTACCTAACAAAACCTTGCCCGTTACCTCCATCTTAACACCCAACCACGTTGCTTCTCTCACCAAACAATCTACCACTTCCGTCCCTATAAAAAAACCGCTACTGTCAGTTTCTCCGAAGATGAAATTGTTGACTTTGGTGCAGAAGATCCTGACCCCACTCTTTTCATCTCAACTTACGTCCGGGACATCCGAGTACGTTGTGTTATGATTGACGGGGGCGCCAGCCTAAATATCATCTCTTCCAAAGCCTTCCAACAAATGAATATCCCTTAGTAGCTGTATGTGTGCCAACCCCACCATGTTGCGTTCATTCAACGATGCTATTACTTCTACCTTAGGCACCGTGATCCTTAACATTCATGTAGGGCCACGGACCTTACCCGAACTCTTCTATGTCCTTGAGGGTGAATTCCAATACAACATGTTGTTAGGCAACCCTTGATCCAGGCTATGGGATGCATTCCCTCCACCTTACATAGATGCATAAAATTCGAGTATGAGGGGAAGTCCTACACCGTAAGAGCTGATCCTCCCCCCTTCAAAACCTGTAATATGTTATATCACCCTAATGATGTGCTTGTACCAGTCAAGACACCCATTCATTCAACCCAACCATTTATTTTGACCACACCTCAACCATCCACCTCAACCGCACTTACACCTTCAACCAATGAAACCGCCGCCGCAAATACCGCTTCCTTCCCCACGGAAAACATCCCGACCTCAGACCCCTTAGTAGATGTTTTTCAATGCCTTACGCTGGGGGAGTATCACCTATATAACGTTAGCTCTTTCCATACCCCACAGAGTACAGATAGTTACATGCGCATCCTACCTACGACCGTCATGTGGGGGAGGTAATCTCCTACGGACCACCTAATTGCCACACCAACCTAACATATGGGGGTGTCGACGCATCCTCCATTACCCCTGAACCTCCCCTTGGTGTGGTTCCCTTCCAATCTAATTTTCAATATCTAACTAATCATCGCTTCGCCCTCACCTTCTTGACGCATTGTGCTTGGAAGGGCTTCGGTTTCGGTCTTTATGAACAAGGCCGACATACGATCATTCCTGTAACTACACGCAAACACAAAGATCGTCGTGGTCTTGGATTCTCTGAACCACCTACACCAAAGACACCACATATCCATTATATCCAGGAAGACAATGAAGTCACTCCTTCCAAACCATCATCACCCATTTTGCCATCGTCACCCGCAGAATCGATAGACCCTGAATCCATTCCTCCTAACTTTTTTTTTTCATAAACGCTATCTTCCTGGGTCCTCTCACTTATCAACGTGATAATGAAGACCCATCTTCTCTTCCCCTTCTGCATCCCGACATGATCGAAGAGGACTCGCCTTCAATTAATGTTGTTGAGTGCCAAGATGATGACTCCATCCTCACTTACCTTGGTGCGGATGACTCTTATATTCAACGCGCCTTACCATCAGAAACTCAAACCATGTTGAATGAGTCGACTATAGAAATCAACATCCACACAGAGGACGATCCTCACATTGTGAAGATCAGACAATCCCTTAACGCATCAGAACAAACGGCCTTCACTACCTTCCTCCATGCCCGCAACCAAGCTTTCGCTTGGTCCTACGCTGACATGCCAGAATTGATCCTTGACATTGCTGTCCATAACATTACCCTAAAACCTGATTCCAAACCAGTTAAACAAAAACTGAGAAAAATGCATCCATGCATTTCCCTCTTGGTCAAAGAAGAGCTTCAATGACTCCTTTTTGTTTCCTTCATCTTACCTATCGACTATCCTCAATGGATTTCTAACATCGTACCTGTTACTAAAGCAACGGGGGGACTTCGGATATGTACGGATTTCCGGGACCTTAACCTCGCTTGCCCAAAGGATGACTTCCCCCTACCAAGTATTGATCAACTTGTTGATCTCACTACGGGCCATGAGATGCTTTCCCTCATGGATGGCTTCTCGATACAATCAAATTTTGGTAGCCCCGGCCGATCAACATAAAACTACCTTCATAACTCCTTGGGGAACCTTCTGCTATCCTGTCATGCCGGTTGGGCCTTAAGAATGCTGGTGCGACCTATCAACGGGCTATGACTTACATTTTTCATGACATTATGCACACTATCCTCGGAGGATTATGTCGATGATCTTCTTGGAAAATCTAAACATCGCAAAGAACATCTCGATGTTTTAACCATTATTTTCGATCACCTGTTACAATACAGTGTTCGTCTTCAACCAAAGAAATGTGTCTTTGGTGTCCTTTCGGAAAACTCCTTGGTTTCATTGTCTCTTTACGTGGCATCGAGGTCGATCCAGCTAAAGTCAAAGCTATCCTAGAAATTCCCCCACCGACTAACCTCAAACAATTACGTAGTTTGCAGGGAAAACTCCAATCTATCTGCATTTCATCTCACAACTCTCAGGATCGATGTCAACCTTTCCATCATCTCCTTAAAAAGGACATTGTCTTTCAATGGAGCGAGGAGTGCCACCAGGCCTTTGAGGCTCTTAAAGCCTATCTCTTGCAGCCACCCATGCTTATCCCACCTCAGGACGATCACCCTTTCTACCTTTACCTTTCCGCCACCGACCATGCTTTGTAGGAGCCATGCTCACACATCATGACTCCGAGCATCGAGAACAAGCCATTTATTACATAAGTCATACTCTTGTGGATTACGAGACTAGGTATACACATGTAGAAAAGTTGTGCCTAGCCCTATCATTCGTGGCCACCAAACTCCGACACTACCTCCTGAATCACAAAACTTTTGTCATCACCAACGTAGACCCCATCCATTATATGTACGCCAAACCTCATCTAAACCAACGCATCACCCGATGGCTTATGCTCCTCGCCGACCTCGACCTTGAGTTTTTACACCAGAAATCATTCAAAGGACAAACTATCGCAGACCAACTCATAGAAGCCCCTTTACCTGGGGAACAATTTACCAATTTTACTTTCCCTGATGAACTCATTGCCACTCTTTCACTTAGTGATGAGTCATATTCAATGACCCTCTTCTTCGATGGATCCAAATGCCATGCGGTGGAGGGGCCGGTGTTGTTCTCATTCCTCTGGATGCTGAACCTATGCCTCTTTCATTCCGGCTTGATTTCCCTTGCACTAATAATACAACGGAATACGAGGCCCTTGTTTTGGGTCTCTAGGTTGCGTTACACTTAGGTGTAAAATCTATTAACATTTTGCAACTCTCAATTGGTAGTCAATCAAGTTATGGGCATCTACCAATGCAAAAATGAGGAACTTCAAAAGTATAAACATTACGTGGATTCACTTTTGACCTTATTTACTCATTATTCTATCCAAACCATTCCCCGCTCTACTAATAAATTTGTGGATACTATGGCTTGCTTAGCCTCACAAATTCCTACCTCACCAACCGACTCTGACATATTTGTCTTGGTCCAACAACTCTTTGCCCCATCTTACTTAGCCCCGGATGTTTGTATGGTAAATAATGTGTCTGCTGACTTCATAAGATACTTGGTATCACCAATTTCACGACTACCTTACAACCTCTATTCTCCCACCTGACCTTACTAGTAATGGAAAACGTGCTTTTCTTAAAAGTGTTTCTCATTATGTAGTCATGGGGGGACTCCTCTATAAACGTGGCTTTGATGGCATCCTCCTTCGATGTCTAACCGGCGCGGAGGTTACCTATACCATCCAACAAGTCCATGACGGTATTTGTGGTGGACATTTTAGTGGCCTTGCCATGGCCAAATGGATCCTTTGCCTAGGCTATTATTGGCCTACTCTTAATAATGACTGCTACGAATATGTTAAGCATTGTGTTATGTGTCAACAACATGCCAACCTTCAACATACTCCTAGCCATCCGCTACAGGTCGCACGAGATCTTTGGCCTTTCTCACAATGGGGTTTAGACCTTATTGGTGAGATTCACCCACCCTCTTCGCAACGTCACCATTGGATAATCATAGCAACCGAATATTATACTAAATGGGTGGAGGCCATTCCACTCATTTCAACCAAAAAGGAAAAAATTGTAGAATTCATTAACCATCACATTATCTGTCGTTTTGGTGTTCCTCATCACCTGATAATAGATAATGGAAAATCTTTCAAAAATAAGTTGTTACAAAACCTTTGTGACAACTTTGGTATCAAACTTAGCTTTTCATCACCTTACTATCCACAAGCAAATGGTCAAGCCGAATCTTCTAACAAAACCCTGACAAAATTCTCATGAAAGTCGTTAATGATTCTGGAAAAAATTGGCATGATCACATCCCCTTTGCCCTTTGGGCTTATCGTACTAGCATTCGTACCTCCACTAATGCCACCATTTTCTTTGGTATATGGTACCGAGGCTATCTTTCTCCTCTCGAAATACAAATACCCTCCCTAAGAATATCTCTTCAGGATATTCTCACCAATGATGATTTCCGCCAAGAGCGGTTAGCCCAATTGAGCTTTTCTTGACGAACGCATCCTTACAGCTCTTGACCACCTTCAAATCTATCAAAAGCACATCAAGCGTGCTTATGATAAGTGACTTCATGAGCGTACCTTTAAGGTTGGTGATCTTGTCCTCAAAGAGAATCAACATGTAACCAAACTAGAAAAGAGCAAACATGGAAAATTTGCTCCAAATTGGATTGGGCCTTACATTATCACTCACACTTACGGATCAGGCACTTATCGTTTAGCTTCACTTAATGGTAAACCTGAGCCTGAACCCCTTAATGCCTTGCATCTTCGACCATTCTACTGTTGAATTTAGTGTTATATCACTTCTTATCTACCTTGCGCTCATCCCTTGAGCTCGTTTATCACCTCATACACTTTGTTTCATACATCTCAAAATAGAATCAAGCACACATGGTTTGGTCACCACCTCCTCTTAAAGATGCCTTCCCCTTTTTAGTCTGGTCCATGACTTAAAAGTATCAAAATAACACGTTCTCAATTATACGCTTATGGGATATTCTTGAGTCAAACTTCCTACAAAACTAGATGCTTCATGCCAAATGGACATCTAGACCTCTAAGTTATACATAGACTGCTCCCTCGAAGGACAGCTATGTGTAAAGCCACATCAGCTATTATAAATAGACTGCTCCCCCGAAGGACAGCTATACACAAAAGATGCATTTGCTCCTATAAATAGACTACTCCCTTGAAGGACAGCTATACAAAGTCAGCCTTTATCAGAAGCTTCTCACATTGATCAGCTTCGTGAAGACCTCAAGAACAACAAAATATATATCCCATGTAGACTTCCCGCATCGATCAGTCTATATCCAGAAAAGTAAAAAGTAGTATTCCAAAGCACTTTTGAGTCATGGACTTGTCTATTTAGGTTTGGTTCTCTTTCATCAGAATAATCACCTTATAACAAGTTCTCTGCACCCCAACTATATCAACCACCTCACCTCACCATTCAATTCAAAGCAACAAAACTCAAGGGACGTGATGTATATCCGATATATTGTGATTATACAACTCTTTTCACCTATCGACTTCTCGCATATGCAAGGTACCTAGGGATTCAAGCTTATCCTACATTTATATGTGGTTTGTTTAGCTCTTCTCAACTACGGGACATTTTTGCCTCTTTTACTCGAATCTAGGATTATGTGTTGACCTTAATCAGACACACTTCCTACTACTTGGGTAAGCTAACTTTCGCTTCACCTATACCTACACCAACATCGCCAATTCCTTACCAACACCAACAACATTACCCTACCAATATCAATATTTTTTTACCAACCAACAAATTGCCTAACCACAACCAAATTGCCTAAATTCACCTCTCCCTGGTCCTAAGGGAGAACTACATCGGTCTGAGGCCCCTCCTTGCTTTGAGCAATGGGCTATGTAGGCAGCACTTAGGAGACATGGGGTCTCCCAAGGTTAGCTCGACCATCCCCTACCATAACCTATCATGTGTTGTAAATATAATTTTTTTGTGTATTTCTATTTGATCACATTCATCTTTATCCTTTGTAAAAAAAAAAACATTCAAAACACAACCATTCTTATTATTATCATAACTCAAATCAACATACATATTCAGTTTTATTTAGATGTTAAACAAATACATCTTCTCTATCATCGACGCGTAGGTCGGCATCCTTATTTATTCTTATACTCCTATAAAATCCACTTAGACTCTTGCGCCTCCTCCCGAATCAGGTGGTGATCGCGATCATCGACGCCACTCACCTGGCCTCTCCATCCTCAAAGGGGCCACTACTATTGGTTCCTCCCACTGATCCGCCAACATCTCCTGTAACATATGAATACGCCCTCTCGTGGAGGAATCTTGCCTCTAGTCTCTCCACTCATAACTGCGAAACCTCTAATAATCCCGTTGTCTCATTCACCTGTGTTTGAAGCCAGTGAACCAAATCCTGCAGGTGGTCTCTCTCCACTGTAATCACAGCTATGTCAGGATGATCGGCCCTCTCATGTACACCTCGCAGCTCTGCTACCCACCATAATCTATAAGCCTCTGTCGCTCCCAGCATCCATTACCCTGCGATCGGCTTTTATCTCTTCTGGCCCTTTTGAAGGTGTCGGCCGGGAGGTGAGAATGATGCCTCGGCGTCGATCCTCATGTATGGTCTATAAGCCATGGGTATATCCTGAACAAATCCAAATTGTCACCGCACGCGATCTAGAGGAATCCTCTCGTACTCACCTGGCCTATGCCCTGCGATCCACCTCAATCACTCTACACCCCTCAACTCCTCAGCTATG
This sequence comes from Taxus wallichiana var. yunnanensis, assembly GCA_018340775.1. Lineage (NCBI taxonomy): Eukaryota > Viridiplantae > Streptophyta > Pinopsida > Cupressales > Taxaceae > Taxus > Taxus wallichiana. Next base: position 71,542,608 of record CM031240.1, read on the forward strand.
TTCTCTGTCACCATATAGTTCCCGTAAGGCCTCCACCAATATCCGCAATCGTCACCATCTCCCATACCTACCTATAATACTCGATGTCATCTATCACGGCCTGGGACCTCGCCTCTTGTTCTGTCTAGACCCATCATCTGAATCCCAACCTCTGCACTCCTGTCTCTCTTTCCTGGATTGGTCGGCCTATTGGTCACACACACACAATGTGCTCATAGGCCCAACAATGTAATAAGTATGCACAATCCAGTGTCATCCTGTGATTTCACCTGTAGGCCCATAAACCCCTGTATAGCTCCGCCAGATATGCAGGTGCCCATGCAAAAGTCACGCTCCTTTCTATCATTTCCCAAATAATACACATCAATGCTTTTGGAAATCTTCCCCCATCCACCCTCGGTAATGCATAATACCCCACCACTATCATTAATACCACTGCCAACCTTGTTTCCTCAGGGTGTGTTGCATACATTGTACCATAAGTGAATGTCAAACCTCGCTGTGTCAAATCTCGTGCAGCTGAACCAAATACTGTTGTTATCACTCCCCGCGCCACGCTAGGCACCACCTGATACACTGGTCTTCCTATAATTGGGAGCCTCAAAATTCTAAACACATCTTCCAATGTCACTGTCATCTCCCCTGTTGGCAGATAGAAGGTATTCTTTTCCGGATTCCACCTCTCAATCAACACCTGCAACATAGCATGATTGCGTGTGATTCGTGAATAATAAGATTCCACTTAACCCCACATGGTTTATCAATGACCATTCAGCTGGTGTTACATCCGCTCGGACTCGTGACAACAAAGCTGGCACACTATCATTCATCCTCAACCCGCCTCTCTGCCTAGCATACATCAAACCAACAAACAAACCATTCAATAAATCAAATCCCCAAGTGTTTTTTCTCACATTCTAGAATTTCATACAGTAACCGATATCGGTTATAGATATAAACCGATACCGATCTTAATACCGATCTCTCTAAATGATACCGGTCACTGTCAATCCTATACAGCCTACTTAAAAACATCCCCTACGATAATTATTTTACTCATTTACTCCTCTCTGCACCTACAAACATACGTAAACCCCGCTTACCTACCCCATAACACTCACCCCATCCCAAAACCCTTACCTATCACCTTTTCTTTCTCGTCTCTATCCACTTCCCTTCTCTCATCCTATTCATAAAACATGCAAGAATTAAATTCCAACCAAACAGTTTACCTCTTGGGACGCAAAGCACTTGCGGGAACCTGCCTTTCCCTCTCGTCTCTGCCTACTAGATGCTTCTCCTTGTCTAGCCATGTTCACCACCCTCTTCAATATAACTTGCCTTTCTGCCTTCTTAATCTCAGCCCACAATCACTTTACCTATCTCTTTCCTCCTTATCACTCAATTCTCCCATGCAATTATCTATATCAGTCAAACAGCGCATCCTCATATTTAACTTATTGCATGCCTCTAAAAATAAGAACTCAAGTTGTTTCCCAAGCTTTTCTATTTTTAGAAAAGCTTGTTTTAGCATAACCGATATCGGTTACCTAACCGGTATCGGTCATATATCTACCGGCATCGGTTAGCTAACCGATATCGGTCATATGTCTCCCTTTGCTTAAACCTAGGCCTTTTCTTCATTTTTTGTAAATTTTTGGTGGCGCCCATCTCTTTTTCCTGCATAACGACATCATTATCAATATTTGTCATCAAAATCCCATCAACACATATACATATCATCACAATTTCATCAACGTCATCTATCTACATTAAATTTCAAAAACCATCGACAAAATACATGCGACATTTTAATATATACATCAAACCCATCATTATACACACCATGTGGATCAAACTCATCATCTATATACATTAAATTTCAAAAACCATCGACAAAACACATAAGACATTCTTTTACACACCATGTGGATCAAAATCATCATCTATATATATCAATGTCAAAATATACAATTTGCCCTGCATAGGGCCTCTGTGATCTAAAAAATAATAATAATACAAAAGCCGGCACGCAGGCCACTGTCTCTGTCAAAATCTCGACTCGGCTCATAGGCCGGTCTCTCATGTCAAAAATATACTCGGCTCGCAGGCCGGTATCAACTATACAACATGTACTCAGCTCAGGCCGGTATATACAATCAAAATGAATAAATAAATCATGTATGGGCACGCAGGCCTCAATATACATACCCGGTTTGCAGACCGGTGTCTATATCCAATATCAAAAAAAAAAACCCATCGCCACTCCCCGATGTCTCAGCTCTCTCCGCCACCTCGGCCTTGTCTCCCTGCTGGTCCCTGTGCTGGCTCTCGCCTCCTCCCTGTAAAAGACCCACCGGCTGTGGCTGCACCTCCCTGGGATCTCTAGCTCCGAGATGTCTCGGCTCTGTGCGCCGCATATGGCTGATAGTCAGCCCCGGTACCATCAAGGACGTCCTGATAATACCGGGCCTCCGCTCTCGCCTCCATATAGCGGGCCCGTGCCACCATGGCTGCTGGGGCTGGTCCCCCGACTCCTACTAGTAGTGGCCCCTTGTCTTGCCGGTACACCCGGTGCCTGTGGCGGTACTCTGCACTCTACTGCCTATGCTATGCTGCGGCTATGTGCCTGATCTGCTGTACCGAGCTCGTATGCTTGGTGCTGTGCTTGAGCCTGTGCCTAGGCTAATTGCCCCTATAGCACCCCAATCTGCAGCTGCACAGCAGCAGCAGAGCTACCCTCGTAATAACCGCACTCTCCTACGAGCCAGTCCCTCTCTACTATAACATCCACCAAATCTGGCTGTGGGTCAGGTGTCTCCTAATGCTTCTCCCCTACCCACCAAACCAAAAAGGCCCCTGTCACTCCAGCATCATCCACTGTATCATCCACCGGCCTCTCTGCTACCCAATCTGGGTCAACGGGCTGTGGTGCAGGCAGTGGGCGCCTCTACATCATCCCTCCGGTACTGTGGGAAGGGAGGTGGCTCATCCTGTCTGCAAGCCCAACTGCCGTCATACCCTCTCTAGGGGTATCCGCTCATACTCTCCGGGCCTCCATCTAGCTATCTAGAAACTATACTGGATCCAGCGCATCTGTGCTCGGGCTCCTCCTCGGGGCTGATGGCCTCTGTAGGGCCTCCATATAATGTCCAGGCGGTCAAGCCCTCTAGCATATGACGGTAGTAGGCCACATCCCATCCTACGAGCACCACTCGTGGCTGGCCCACGACCCCCAACCACCTCTGAAATCCATACCTATATATAATCTGTGGCCCTGGCGCTGGGGTAGCCCTACTGGTCATATACATGATGATGTGCTCGTATGCCCAGCAGTGTAACAAAAATGTAGAGCAAATACCAAATCACCTCATACGGTGATAACCCCACAGCTCTCTCAGATAACCACACAGATACACTGGTGCCTAGGCATAGCATGTATGCTCCTCTACCATCTCGTGCAAAACTCCCATCAAAGCCATGGGAAGCGGCCTCCCTCTGAGTCCGGAGGGCGAAGCAGTGATACCTATCATCATCAACACGGCAAGCCGTGTCTCCTGTCGGTGTGCACGATACATGTCACCATAGGCAATGCTCACGCTGTGATAGGTCAACAATGGGGCTGCATCCCCAAATACATGTAGGATGTTGTCCATCACGGTCTCCATCCACCTGGAACACTGCCTCACCTATGATCGGCAGTCTCAGGATGCGATATACATCCTCCAAAGTAATCGTCATCTCTCCAGTAGGGAGATGGAAGACATTGGTTACCGGATCCCATCTCTCGATGAGGGCAACCATCAGGCTGTGGTCCCTATCCACAGCCCTATACCGCTGGACTCCGCCGAGTCCAACCTCTCGCATGATGCCCCACTGCATTGCGGACACATGTGGCCGCATCTACCTCAATAGCGGGGGCATCCGATCCCGCATCGTAAGCTGCTGGCGTGCCTAGAAAACAACACACTTCATCAGACTACCCTTTACAATAACAACTACCTTAACTCTCTATACCCACTTAAGATCTACTCTAGTCATCTAATTATACCCCCGCCAATTTAACACCTTCTACTTCATACCCAACACCTAATCTATCCTACCCAAACCAGCCCCCCAACAACCCCATTTCCCCCCACCCCAATCACGTTTCCTATCAACTCTACTCCCTCCCCTTCACCCCCAAACAAACAAACAAAACAACACGAAAAAATTCTAACAACAAACAAAAACCATAACTCCTATTCATGCTGACCGGTACCGGTCACCCTCGACCGCCATCGGTCCCCCCAAGCAAATTATGTGTACCGACGCCGGTCGACCTATGACCGACGCCGGTCTTTACCCAAACAATGTATACAAACAATTTATGTGACCGATGCCGGCCGCCAGTGACCGACATCGGTCACTGTCCGATTGCGGGGCCGAACCCAAAACGCCCGCAAAACCCCTTTTTCCCTATTTCTCCCCTTTTACCCACAGCAAACCCCTAAAAACCTACCCACCCTGCCATTTTGGCCTCACTAGCCTACCTACCCACTCCATTTTACATATTACTTCCATTCATTCATTATTTTATTAAATTTAAAAATTCCTACCCAAAACCCACATTTAAGTTAAACTCATTAAATTCACATAGGTAGGAGTTCAGAGCCTACCGGTATGACTACACGTCATCGTGGTGGGATAGGTGGTGGTGGTCCAGCTGGTCCAGCACCTCCTGCTCCTCCTGGCTGAGCCATGGCTCCAAATCTCCTCAGCTGGGTCCTCAACCAATCAAACTCTACCTCCTGCTCGCTGGGGTCTACCGATCACTCACTCCTCCACTCAAATAATGCCACCTCAGCCCACAAACTCCACAAAATCACTTCACACCTCAGACAACTAAATTTGGGCACTCAAAATCACAAAGTGACAATGACAGGCCATATTTTTCTTTTTATAGGTTTTGACCTGTAACCGATACCGGTTATTTTGCACCCTAGACAACCGGTATCGGTCTTCTAACCGATATCGGTTACACATAACCGATATCGGTTACCTACTTCCTTCACCTAACTCCCACCCTTATCCACCAATCTCAACTTTTTCCCCATCACCTACCCCTGGCTTTGCTGACTAGCCTTATTTTGACCTCAATCAAGCCTGACCTAAGGCCGCACCCAACCAATCAGGCCCGACCCACGGCCGCAACCAACCATTTGCCCGACCCACGGCCGCAACCAACCATTTGGCCTGACCCACGAACCAAACCAACCATTAGGCCCAACCCAAGGCCACAACCAACCAATCAGGCCCGACCCACGGCCGCAACCAACCATTTGGCCCAACCCAAGGCCGCAACCAACCATTAGGCCCGACCCAAGGCCGCAACCAACCATTTGGCCCGACCCAAGGCCGCAACCAACCATTTGGCCCGACCCAAGGCCGCAACCAACCAATCAGGCCCGACCCAAGGCCACAACCAACCAATTGGCCCGACCCAAGGCCGCAACCAACCAATCGGCCCAACCAACCAATCCCGACCCAAGGCCACACCTAATCCATCGGCCTGACCCAAGGCCGCACCAATTACGTACCTTGCCCAAGACCCGCCAATTACGATTTTATCCACCCATCATGTAGCTTTTTGTTCAATCGAGCTCACCTATTCGTGTTTTAGCATGATTAGGGTACTTGACTTGATCAGTCGACCAACTTTGCCTAGACCAAGACCGTGACATTTATCTCAACCAAACCAACCATTTGGTACTTCCAACATGCCTAAACGTTCCTGTACCTTACCCGTTATATCCCCTGGAGCTACTTCCTATGCCTTGGATACCAGGATTATATCACCCTTGTTTGGATAAACTATCGACCTTTGCCTATGAATTGCTTGTTTTCTCTTCAAATCATGTACCCTGGTCACACTACTACATTTCAACGTGTGTCTGCTTCCTTGAACTTACCCCACCATCTTCCCATCATCTCCACACCATTCACCCTTTATCAACCCTATCCCTGATTTCACGTCGCCTCAATCTGTGATAGATTTGAGGGGGATTACCTATACCCTTAACGGGAGTAACCACTTCTTATTATTGTCAGTGTAGCTTTACAAGACAAGCTACACGACAACAAGGGGCTAATGTAGACACCAAATTTATGTCTTACGACACCCTGTGCCCCACATCTCATTTCACAACCTAACCTCACCACCTAAACCCTACACACTTATTTATTAATTACCTTATAATTAAAAAATCCACATCTCCAAACCTGCCACCTCATTTCGCCACCTCATCATGACCTAGCCCTAACCCTAAACTAACCTAATTAAGACCTATAACTTGGTCTACATCCACACCCATGATTAATTACTCCTCACCCGTGCCAAAACCAACCTAATAATGACTTGACCAAGCCCACAACTAATCCCTCGGAGAAAAGGAGGGAAAGTTGGCTATTTTACTAAAAATAGCCCACTTTGACTTAACCGACATCGGTTCCTACTCGACCACCGTCGGTTACGTAACCACCATCGGTTCCCTGTAAATGGCCACCCCCAACCAAAAACAAGGGATCGGAAAATTCATTTTGAAAGATCCAGAATTCACTTGACAGGGTGGAGACAAGTGAAGAAAAGAGAAGAGCATCGAGCCGAAGACTGCAACTGAGCCACTGGATCACTGCCACCCCCGTTCAAGCATTGGAAAAGGCTGAGGATAGCTTCATCAACTTGTTTTCCAATACCAGATCATCCCAACTGAGCCTTACTGTCACTACCACATTCCTTGGACCTGAATCTTCATCAAGGACGAGTAAGTAGTGTCTTGTATGTTTCTAAGCACCATTTCCTGAGTCTTTTGATTGATAGTAATTATAAGCTCACTTTTAGATTCCCCACCTACCAGCACCCTACACTTAACCTTCATCCATACAGCCTTGTATTGCCCAGAAGATAGTTTTATCACACTCTGAGTCTTCCCTGTCATCTCACTATTCCCCTCAGCCATCCACCAGTCTTAAAAACCCCACAATCACCCTGCAACCAACCTCCATCCAGGAGCACCTAGATTACTGACCCCACCGGTGTCGGTTATCCCCTACCGCAGCGGTTCTCTAACCGCGGTCGGTTATCCAGATGACCGGACTGTCACATCACTGTGACTTATACCCAAAACCTTCCTCTCACCTATTTGTCTCCTAACAACCTCGGATCTAGTCTGGTTTATCCCTGTAACTCGAGCTGAACGTATCAATGACCATTGACCAAACAAACAACGTGACGTTTTATTATTGGTAGTTTAGTCTCTATTGCTTTGTAACGAGGTACCTAAATCATGATTTCATGCAATAGCTTCTTTATTATCATTAGTGTTAATTCGTATTAAAAGGGGAACTGACCACCTTCGAAAGGAAGTCTAATATTTCCTGGGCCCAAGGTAGTTCCCTCATTTATTGTCTAACTAAAATCTGGTGGTCTTGTATTCTTACTTGCAGGTAGTCCTTCCCAGACAAAAAGGAGTTCTTCGCAATCGATCTGATCTCTCTCTACGGTACGCACACACCCTCTCAACATTTAACAGGTATTCCTCCTATCCCTAACCCTTATCTGTTTCTCGAAAGAATGAAAGGATAGAAGCTCTATTCCAGAATGGAAACATCTCATGCGAAACACATCCATTCATGCAATGAAATTGGACTTCATTGGATTCATTAATCAAAAATCAAACCAAGGGCACAAATGGATTCTAATAGCAATAGACTACTTCACCAAATGGACTGAGATGGTGGCACTCAAAGAGGTAAATGAATCTAGCATTCTAGACTTCTATGAGGGGATTCAACCAGATTTAGTATATCTACCACTATAATATTAGATAATATGTTGGAATTCATAGGATCAAAGATAATTGAATGGGTTATTAGAAATGGGATCTATTTGAGCACTTCATCAAATTATTACCCTCAAGGTAATGGCCAAGCTGAGTCCACAAACAATAATCTATTAAGGATCATAAAGAGGACTCTTGATGAAAATAAGATGAATTGGCACACTAAGCTCATGGGCTGATAGGATAACTCCCAAGAGATCCATAGGTAACTCTCCATTTAGACTTGTTTATGGGAAAGAGGTAGTTTTCCTATGTCACTTGAGTTTCCAACATTGGAACTCATGAAGAAATTATAATTGTTAGAGGTTGAGCCCATGGAGTTTAGATATGTAGAACTAATGGAACTCTAAGAAATCAAAAGCATGAAGCCTAAACAATGGAAAAGGACCAAGCATTGATCAATAGAAGATTTGATAAGAAAGCTAAGGCTAGAACTTTCCAAGTTGGAGATTTGGTGTTGAAATGGGTTGCAAACTGAGAAAATCTAGGAAGGAATTAAAAATTTTATGCCATTTGGAGTGGCCCCTATATGGTCACAAAATGCAACAACGATAATGCCTTCCAATTGTCTACGTTGGATGGTGAGGAATTGCATATTCCAATTAATGGAATCCATCTAAAGCGTTGTTACTAGAGGGAAACTTCTTACCTTGTACATATTAGTTTAGATTCTTCTTTCTTTCCTCCAAGTGCTTATGCACATTGTTTTTATTATAGCTTAGATTTACATTTCCTGAAGTTCTTTGGCACAAGTTTTTTTGCCCCAAGGATGCATCTTTTATAGATCATGTTCCAGGTCAAAGTAATTTTCTACTCTCACAATTTTCATCTTAGAGATTTTATAATGAATTGAGAGTAAAAAGAATTTAAGTTCATGACTTCATTACCTAATGGATTGCTTTAGGCATCTGTTCACTTCATCCAGTAGGCAGATGACCCCTCTGAGTCACCAAAATTGTTATCCAAAATGAGCCCCCTGCTTATTTTGTCTAACTTCCTTCATTCTTTCCTTCTTTGTGCCTCAGTCAATTTTTTTCACATTTTAGGCACTCAAAAGTTCCTAGAGATGGTTTCATCGGATAGATATTTTTTCCCCTTTCTAGAATGGTAAAGAAGTCCTCATAAATCCTTGTATTTTGCAAGTTATGGCTCAATGGAGTTTGGAGGGAATTTTCCCAAGGCGAGACCCATGGGAAAAATTTGGCACTTAGCCTTTTGGGGAAAAAGGGTAAAAGGGAAAATTTTGGCCAAAAATCCCAAAAGTAAATTAAATGGTGCCACATGTCGTAAGAGCAGGTTGGGGTGGAAGGACTTCAAGTTTTTCAAAGATTTGGTCAAATTGCGTCAAAAGGAAAATACAAGCGCATCCTGTCAAAACAGTGAGATGGTGCCACATGTCCTATCAGCGGTGGGAGTCGGGGTGGTAGAAGGACTTTCGAATTTTCCATAAAGTGGTTAATGGTGCAAGGGTAAAAATGGAGTGCATCCTGCCAAACAACCGAGAAGGTGCCACGTGTCCCAGAGTGGTGGAGGTTGCACCGGTGAAGTTGTTTTGGGAAATTTTCCCAATTTTAAAAAACATGGAAAAGTTCACATTTCGCCCACGAACCCCGATTTTTCCCTAATTTCACCTATTTTGCACTAAATCTTCAAAGGGCCATATCGTTTGATCCAGAGCTCAAATTTTCAGGTTTTTGGTTTCATTGGAAATTTGTTGAAATTCTCGACATAATGGACTATTTAAATTTTATTTTTGGAGGAGTTTTATGGGAGAAAAATGAAGAAATGTCTTTGACATGAGAAAAAATGCAAAACCGACCCCCAACCACCAAAATTGATGAAGTATGGCACTCATTTCTTCTCCAGCATGGCCAAATGCATCAAAAAATGGATTTTTGAGGGTTCCCTTTCTGTTTTAATGAATCTTGTTGGTTATTGGAGATCTCAAATAATTTTCCCATATTTTTTACTTTTATTCATTCTGCTTCATTGTTAAAAGCCAGATTTGGCTCATTTGTAAAGGGTTGGATGTTTTTGTTCTTACAGACTCCCCTCTTCCCCTTGGCATGTGAATTCATGGAGTTTCAGGCCTCTCATTGGAACTGCAATACGTTTTTTTCCTCCTTTCCATTGTAATGCATCGTATCAAAACTGGGAATGATAAAGCATGCTCTATGAATGAATTTTCAATCCTTTCGTGCATTTTTTGTTCTCTTCTAATCCTTCATTACATTTTTGTAATTGTGCATGTTCTATTGTTACATTCTTATGATTTGTGTCTATTTACAAAAATAGAAGTCCATCAATCCTTCGAGTGTATCACCATTTTTACTTAGTTTTTCTCTTTTACATTTTTAATTCTGTCTCCTTGGAATCTAGAGTAGGATTTAGCATTGAACCTCTGCAAAATTCATACATACACCTAAACAGAGAGGTAAGAACCAACTTTCTCTAGAGAGTTCTCTCACCTTGCAAGGTCCCACACCTTGGAGAGAACTCAATGTTGTGCAATCACACTAAATGACCCACCTGCGATTGTAGATCGAAGGTCATTTAGGGGGTGTTGTACATTTGCACTAATAGTAATTTAACAGATAAAAAAAGAAATTACACCAATACAAAAAGGAAATCATACAAGCATTCATACTAGTTCATAAACATAAATGAGAAAGAACTATGAAGAAGGATGTATGTATCAAAACCATTAATGCTCATATTCATATCAACTGGTAACCTTATTACATTCATTAGGCCATTACAAAATGTCATAGAAAGGAAAACCATAGTCATGCATTATAACTGGACTCATATAACTAGGCCTACAAAAGAAAATTTATAATTCCCAACCCCTGATACATTCTTTCCTACCCTTATTTTCCCAAACTAGCAGATTCCTTACAGTATTTCTACAGAGCTCTGCCCTTTCTCTATGTGTTCAGGTCTGTCTTTTACTTCTGCAGGAACTTGTATATATAGCCTCTTTGATCTGCCAACTCATTCTCCTACAGCCTCAGATCTATCGCCAAGTGTCTGAATGTGGTCCTCTAGGAACACATGCTCCTCTAGGCTTGAGCTCACCACTTCATGCCATGATGTCCTTTTAGAAGCCTCTACCACAGGGCATATTCCTTCCTGGGCTAACCTATCACCAGGATGTCACCTTATCCACTCTGTATCCATAGTTGGATCATTTTTTCCTCATATCCTTCCCAAAATTCCCAATATGGCTAAGTCCTGGAACCTTGTCTTTTTCCACGTGTTCTCCATGGGTTTCCTTAAACCCTTCCCTAAACCCTCTCTTGTGTGCCTTCTCCTTATGCACCTTTCTTCAACTAGGCCTTGCGTGCCTATGTGCCTTTTGGTATGTAGCCAATATTTCAGGGGCCCAACAGTTAAGCAAAATATATTTTATTATACTTGAAGTCTTGATAGCTTTAACCAAATGTTGATAGATCCACAAAGCAAAATGACAAATGGCTTCAAATAGTTATGAAGAACCTTGAACTATAAAATTGTGCATCTATGAAAGCTCAAAGAAACACGACTTCACACATTCTTTAAGGATTTAACATAAGAAATTATGTTAAAGACTTAATTAAACCTTAGAAGTCCCTAAAATATCAAGCTTATGATACAATCATAAACAAAAAAATAATTTGTATCGGTGAAATGAAAGTAAAGTGAATTTAAATCACTTATTACATCATGAAATGAAATCTCTCTTCATAATGTAATTTCGGATGCCATGATACTCTCATGAGAATGAAATCTTGTGTCATTTCAGAGGGATTCCTAATGTAATATTGCAATAGAAACACAAATAACTATTTGAAGATATCTAAAAATGACAGTAGACACAACATGGTTCATGATTAACACAAATTACTTAAGGTTTTTCAAATTGATCAACAAGGGAAAGTTTATTTACAATCTCAAAGTTTGTCAATGGCTATACATTTGCAACCATCTTGACATGATCAATTTCAAAGATACACAAGAAATAACTAGTTTCTCAAATAAGTTCCTTCGGAAAATGGCTTTTCTTAGCTTTCTCTCCTCTTTTCTCTGAATAAATTTCAAAAAAATTAACCCCCTTTTTATTATTCTCTTTCCTTTTATATCATCTCCTTTTCTTGTTAACCTTCAAAGTTATTTCCCCCAAAATTTAGAATATTCCCAAGAATATTCTCCTTTTTAAAAATTGTTCTAGAACATGGTATTTAGAAAGGTCTTTCTTGAAGTTTCTAGGTGTACAAATCACTAGTCTTTTCAATCAACTTCACTAGTGCTCAACTGGGATATCAAGTAATCTTTTTTGGTGGTTTATTTTAATCATTCTTTCCTAGTATTGATTAGATAATAATTTTGAACAATCTCTAAACACCTCTAGATAATATTGAAATGACATATATCCATACTCGCTTTTCAATAATCTACCTTGGGCACCACACCCTCTACTTCATGTCTCATTGGCTTAATTGCCACACATAGTTTCTGTCGAATCACCTTGATTTACCATCTCTACTCATTCCTAAATTTTTCCAAATCTTAAATTCTCCTTTGTGTGAACTAAACAAAATATCCTTCATTTCATGGGAAAGATTGCATCAAATCAGAACATATGTCTCCTTCTCATTATAAAACTTGGCTCAATTTCATTATCATCATGCCTTTCCCTTCTTATTCTAAGTATAAGAAATTTCAAAGAGAATGGAAAAGGTTCTTGTAGCTCACAACCTAAAGGATATTTCTTCAGAGGACTTAAATCAGATTTTTGATTTAAGTGGTCCTAATGAAGATTTTTTCAGGGCTCTGTTTGAGATAGAATGTGTGGGTGACACCAGAGGGCCCTTAACATATTGACAAGTCTGATTAGTACTTCTTACAAGGCTAATCAGGATCAATCTTGTGTTCACAGCTTTCCAGGTTATTTATTTCCATCTCTTTAGATGGGATCATATTAAACTCTCGAAGACTTGAAAAAGTACTAGGTTGAGAGAAGAATCCAAGTCTTTGGGAAGAAAAATTTTCAATGTCCCTTTCTACGTGATGAGGAATTTTTATTGAAAGAGATTATGTAGGAATCATATGTGTTGTATGATAAATCCTTTATCAACATAGTGCTGTTATCTCCTAGAAAATAGAAGAGTTGGAAAAAGGATCAACTTTGTGGAGAAAGAGAGAGTAGAGATCATGCTTTTGCAATAAATTTTCACACCGGGTCATATTTATGGAAAAGGAAAGGTGAACTATAATCACAACCTCCAATTGTTATCTCAGATGGGTAAGAAGACAAATCATTATCTACTTACCATTCAAGGGTATCCATTTCCTCCGCTCAAGACAATAGAGGGATATTTTCTATTTGGTCGTCCACTTGCCTAATGTATTGTGCTCCTTAGGAAGATCGTGAATTATTTTGTTCTCAACCAATTCCTTCCTCGAACTACAATCGACCTTGTACACAAAAATGGGAGGATGGGTCAAGTTTAAGGCCTCATAATCAGCCTAGTCAACAACATGCAGTACCTTCCCCTCCAACCACTTCAGTTTCCCCTCTCAAGTAACTCCTAGCATGTCAATCCCTCACAAAGGGAAAGGAAAGATGACATTCTTCATAGGAGGTCTGGATCTTTTAGATTGGGTTTCATCTCAATAGAAGAAAGTTGAACTGGAGAAAATCATGAGTCATCCTAGAATGAATCTAGAGGCATTAATGGATATGGGAATGTCTTGGGACTTGGCAGGGTCAGTAATTTTTGTTCAAACAACACAAGGCTCACACAAGTTGGTGTTGATGAAAAACAATATTTTGAACAAGCTTTCCTTGCTCGAAGGAAGCTATGAAGTAGGGTTGAAGAATGCCTAAATGTTGTCTTCTTTTCATTGTTTCTCTTTTTGGCATGTACATATCTTTATTTTTCATGGGTAGGGGCCCCTATAGAACCCCATTTTGTTCCTTATTCAAAGTGCAAGAAACATAACAACATCAATCATTTACATGTTTACCCAAATGTATGTTAATTTCATCAAAGTAAATATGGCATTACTACATTCTTCCATTTTTCAATTGAAATAAAGGAATGATAAAATTCAGAGAAACAATTACTTCCAATGCAATAGAAGTGTCATTTTAAAACATCAGTTTAAAAAGGATGAATATGAAAAGAGAATATAGTTCAAGGAACAATTGTCTAAGCATGTTCGTCATCCTTTGCATCTTCTTCTTTAGCTTCTACTTTTGGATCTTGTTCTTTTAGTAGCCTCGCCACATATGCATCATATATTTTGAATAATTCATTAACCTCATCCTCATCTGGTCCTATATGATGCTGGAAAATCAATGTTTTTCTAGATATTGCATCAATGCAATGGCCCATTTTTTGCTTGTATTCCAGTGGCCTTGCCTTCAACTTTGTAATTCTATTTTCTATCTTTCTCATGGTCTTAATGACTTCATAAGAGAATTCATTCCTTAGAACATTATTTTCAAAAGAGTCAAGTAAGAAATCAATATTCATGTCCCCATAACTCTTCTTGAACTTATCAATAACCATATCCTCCAACTTTAAGTCAATAGCATCGAGAGTGTCATCAACCCAATTTCTTTTGACTTCAAGTTTTCCTTTGATTCCATTTAGGGTCTCGACTCTAATTTTTGACAAATCCTCAAGGGCATGTTGGCTTCCTTTAAATTCAGATGGTACAATTTCCTCCTCCTCAACCAACTCATCACTAAGCTGGGTAAAGTGGTCAAAGTAGAAAATCTCATTGTCACATTGTTCAATTATCTCATCAATTTCATTAATTTTGTTTTTGAGATCTTCATACTTCAATCTATATTCCTTAATTTCTTCTTTTCCCCTCTTGTTCAAGTTCTCAATCCATGTGTCTACTGCTTGAACCTTCTTGACAGCCTTGTTTACCTTATTCATTCCTTCAAGGGTGTTTATATAAGCACTTGTTTGTGTTTGACTAGTTTTCCCTGTCAACTGTTATAAACAAGAACTCAAGGCCTTAAATTTCTCCTTTAATTTCCTTTTTGTCATTCCATATTCATCAAACTTTTGTAGAAGATCCCTCACTGCCTTAGATACCCCTTTATTTAATTGTTCCCTTGAGGGTTTTCCCAAAGGAATAATCTGAATGTTATAATCATCAACTGTTATGTCTTTTCTTGTTTTACCCTCAAAAGGGATTTCTATTTCCAAGGTTCTTGCTTTAGATGAATCAGTGTGGGTTTTTGTGATGGTCCTTGCCCTTTTGAGGATCTTACTATCTTTGGAAAAGATAAAGCAGTAAGGGAAATAACTTGCACAAGGAGAACCTCTTTTTCTTCATTTGAAATTGTTAGAGTAGGTATTTACCTTAGCTCATGTTTTTTTAATTAGTAAATGCTTTTATCTAGAGTTATGAACTAGAGGGTAAAGGCCCCTACCTTATAAAAGATAAGAAGGGGAGATAGGAAAGAGAGTAGAAAAACAATCGAAGTGGGAGGGGAAAAAGAGGAAGAAGGAACTAAGCACGATGGGGGATGAAGAAGTCGAAAGCAAAAACCATGTCGAAGGATGATGAGAATCCCTTCCAGGTTGAAGAGATTAGCCATGGGACATGCCAAAGACGTTCATTGGCAGCTCTAAGTAGTAGAGTGAAAGCGAGAACTCAAAAGCGGGCTTTCAACTCATTGAGGTTATTGATCACAGAGTGCACTAGGAATAAGGCTGCACCAATGTCAATTACATGGAGGAAGTGATGACCTAGCAAAGGATTAAAGTTATAAGAAAAGGTAACTAGATCACGGTATTATCCATAGAGCCATTAGATGCCATGACTAGAACCCAGTGCTAGCTCATCAACCTCCTCAACCCACAACAAAGGATCCAGGGAGGGAAAAATCTATCACTGCTCATGTAACACCACCTTATGGATCGGGTAAATTTCATTCTCCCCAATGAAATCAACTATAGTAGGGTTGGAATGAAGGAGGAGATAGAAAGATATGAAGGCTGATGTGATGTTTGAATATTTCTTGGGACATCGATAATGGAAATGGTAAGAATCCCTTAGGATGGATTTGATCGCTTCCGCTTCCTCAGACGAAGAATACCTGAAAATGATAGAAATCGGTGATGATAAATTGTAAAAGAATAAGCTAGTTCCTAGAACTCGACCACAAAGATCTACAAATGGGAATCCAATGAAGGCCATGGGAACAGAAGGCAAAGAGTCCAGTAGATCAAGGGCGTGCTAAAAAATGTAGCTACAAGAGAAACTTAAGGAGTCCGCGGCATAGATCACCAGGAACTATATTTTAGAGGAAAGGATTGATGTGAGACCATCCCAGACCGTAGCATCACTAGAAACAATATTCACGTGCGAGAAGTCTATCACATAATTTTCTAAAAGATCTTCTACCAAGTTGGACTCTCAAAAATATGACTGATGCTCCGAAATTGAGTTTACCGAGCCAGAAGATGATGGACTAGATGAAAGGATTGATGCGCCAGGATGGGGCAGAACCCTTTGAAATAGAAAAAGTAATTATTTGGGAGTCTCCCTCAATATGCAAAGTATCCCCACCCATTTTGATGGCTAGTTTGACTCCCTCTAAGAGGGCTTGTACTTCCACCAAGTTGTAAGAACAGTTGCTCAATGGAAAGGATCCCGCCATAATGAGAATACCAGCATCATCATGGAGAATGCAACCAGCCCTTGAAGAACCTAGATTTCCTCTGGAAGTGTCATCAAAATTTAATTTCCAAGAACCTTTGGGGGAGGTCTCTAGAAATCCTATTTCCTGCGAATGAGCTTCTCAACTTGGGAAAGGCCTTGTTTGACAATGGATCCAGGTTTTGGAATTTTGATGAGAGGCCAAGCCTTAGAAATGTGAGCATCCAATGAGGAGAATGAAGGATTATTCAAACTATTCTTGATACGATTTTAGAGATGACAACTTCTAATTTTCTCAAAAAGGTGGGAAGAGAGCTCAATTGATTACGAAAAAGGCACAAATTTCTCTCCCACCAAATGTGCCACATGAGAAAAAAAGGGGCCACCTTCCAAATGGAACTCAAAGAACTATTGGAACCCAAAGAGGGCCAAGACAGAAGGGAGTATTTGATGTTGTTGCAATGAACCTAGGAGAGATTAAGTTTTCCCAATAGCCATTGCCAACCTTGACCAAAGCAAAGGGGAAATTGAGGAAGAGATGATTGAGATCTTCTTCTGCCAGACCGTAAAGGATGCATTTGGAGGGGCCAAAAACCCCAGGATCTTCTTCGTAATTGGGTAAGAACTTTGTTTTTGAGGATGAGCCAGCCGAAGATCACCACTTTAGGAAGAAGAGAGGAGTGCCAACAGCCAAGCTTGGGAAGAGCGACAAAACCAGATTGAGAAAGAAGCATACGATAACCATCTTTGACAGAGTAGATGCCCGAGATGGAGCCAAGCCAAAGAAAATGATCCTCATAATCTTTATAAGCAAATCTTCTCGAAAGGATCTCATCTAACAGAGTAGAGCACTCCGTATCCAGGACATTCAGAAGAGAGGGATCTTTCCATTGCCACGAAGGAGAACCATCTGCAGATGACGGGAACCATAATTTGCAACATGAATACCCCAGGACAATCTGGTTTTGTTCATAACATTGTTGAGAGAAGAGACCAAATTAAGAGGAGAGCACCCGTTCCAACCATCCTCCCAAAATTTGACCCGAGTACCATTGTTAACAAACCATGAGACTGAATCTGCTATTAGAGATTTGCATTTGTGCATGAAATTCCAAATATGGGAACCTTTGGGGAGATCTTCACAAGAAAGAAGAAGCTCCGGCCTACCAGCCTCCAAATATTTGTGAGAAAGAACCTGATGAGCCAACCTTGTGTGGGAAGAGATAAAGTTCCAAACTAGTTTTGCACCCAGGGCAATATTATGGAGAGCTAAATCCACAATCCCTAGACCACTGAAGAGATGGGTGATTTAACAACATCCCATTTGACCAAATGAAATTTGTGATCTTCACTATTCCCCTACCAAAGGAAGGTTCTGATAACCTTTTCAAATTTCAATAGCACCAAATTAGGTAGATCCAAAACAGATAACATATATACTAGGAGAGTACAAAGAACTGACTTAATCAGGAGAAAATGACCCACCAAAGAGAGCCATTTCCCTTTCCAAGTTTGCAACCTAGCCAATAGGGACTACGAAGGTCATTCCATAAACTAGCTTTGCCAACTCCAGAGAATAAAGGGATACCCAAATATTTATGGGGGAGAGAACCAGAAACGAAACCAAGGATCGCCATAATCCTTCGCTGCATCCAAGGAGAAATATTAAAAAAGAAGATAACATATTTATGGAAATTAATTACCTGGCCTGCAAGCATTGGAATAAGAATTAAGAATATTTGATAGAGCACAGGCTTCTGGGACTGTTTGAGCCAAAGAGGAAAGTGTCATCCGCAAACTGTTGGTGGGTAAGAGGAAGTAAACTGGAGGATAACGAGAGGCCAGTGAAGTGAACCAGAGTCAATAGCAAACTTAATACTATGACTCAGAGCTTTAGCAACCAAAATGAAAAGGAAGGAAGATAAGGGATCTCCTTGCCTAAGGCCCCTGCTACTCCGGAAGAAACCTTCAGTAGAACCATTCACCAGAACCGAGAAGCAAGGAGAAGAGATGCAATTGAAAATCCAATCACAAAAGTGCTTGCTTTGAAGCCCAAAGCCTGTAGAGATTTAAGAAGGAACCTCCAATTAATGTGATCATAAGCTTTGCTATAATCCAACTTGATCATCATCCCAGGATGTGAGGAGAGCTGTAAGGTATGAATAAGTTCATGAGAGATGATCACTCCATCTGAGATAGATCTACCAGGAAGAAAGCCACTTTGCTCTTGTGAGACAATAGAGGAGGGGGCTGATACGAGAGGTGATAGCTTTGGAAATGATCTTATATGAGGTATTGCAAAGGGAAATTGGACGGAAGTCATCAAACTTATCAGCGGGAGATTTTTTGGGGAACATACAAATGAAATTGTGGTTGAGAGAGTTGAGGAATTTACCCAAAGAATGGAATTCTTCCATAGCTTACCAAACAAAAATACCAATAACTCCCCAAAAATCCTAGTAAAAAGCAACAGGGAAACCATCCAGACTAGGGCTTTGTCACGAGCCATAGAGAAAACAATTTTATGGACCTCCTCAAGAGAGAAATGGAAAGATAACCTATCATTATCCGCCATAGTGACGAGCTTGGGAATTTGAGTAAGCAGAGGTGATTGGGAGGCCAAAGAAGAGTGTGTTTCTTCGATTAAGATGTTATGGAAAAATGAAACCACCTCCTTTTTAATTGATGGTTGATTATAAATCAACATGTCATCGAAACTTGATAGAGGAAATATAATTTGAGTTTCTCCTTGCTTTAACCGAAGCATGGAAAAATTTGGTATTCTTATCACCATCTTTTAACCAAATTTCCTTGGATTTTTGATGCCAAAAAGATTCTTCCTTCAATAAAAGATCCCCCAGTTCACTGAGAAGGGACTTTTCGAGATGAAAATCATCTAGCTATATACAAGACCTAAGAGCCTTTTCATTTTGTAGTTCTGTTTAAAGCAACCCACTTGAGACCCAAGAAACAACCTAGATCGGTCGTAAAATTATGGAATAATTTTTTTATTAGAAGTATCCACAACCAAGTTGCAAGACAATAGTTGACCCTATTAGGTTCCGGAATGAATCTAAATTACTAGAACATATTTTTCCTTCATTAACAAATATCAAGTTCACATGGTTCATTTTATGGGGTTAGAAGTCTCAATTAGATTCAGGGAGTAATTTACCCCCATACCCACTCTCTAACAAGCTTAGATTTTCAACTTGATTTTACTCATACTTATTTCTTCCAAAACTTCCCTAAATCATTTCCATTAGATAGGAAATTTTCTCACCTTTCAGGTGATATAAAGAACTCCTCCTAAATCCTTCATAAACTCAAGATATGAGCGAGCGGAGTTTAGGGTTCAAATTTCCCCCTTGGGGACACATGTCAAGGAGGGGTAAAAACACCTTTGGTGGGTTGGTGGGTAACGGACGACTTTAGAAAAAAAATTCCCCCATGTGGCACAAATGTAAAATTTCTCCTGTGACTTTGCGGCTCCCTAGTGGACACGTGTCGAGTCCAAGTTCAAAGCGGGAGAGGGTGAGGGAAGGGCGGAGCGGCAAGGCGATTTGGTGAACTTCACCAAAAGGGGAAAAAAAAACTTTGCCTCCACATGCCCGCAGGTCTACTAGGGACATGTGGCACTCCACCATTCACCGTATGAAATAAGGGAGAGGGAGCAATGGAGCAGCAGAGAATATTGGTGAATTTCACCGAAGGGGGAGAACAAAGTGGAAAAAGCTTGTGTGGGTCCCCGTGCCGCGGAAGAAACTCTCCAAGGCGAGGGTAGGGGTATGGGGCCGTAGGGAAATTTTCTCCAAATTTTTCAAAGGATAAAACCAAAAAAAAAGGTTCCACCCTCTCTCGCTAGCATGACAAATTTTCCACGTGGTAACTTGTGATTTGTCGAGGGGCGGTGGGGCTAAAAGGAAATTTTTTCCAAAATTTTCAAAAGCCTAAGGGAAAAGAAAATGCCACACCTCTGCCACTGCCTTGTGAGGACATGTGGCAGCCAATGATTAGGGCCGTAGGTTGGTGGAGGAAAAGTTAAAATTTGTCTTGGACCAAAAATTTTCAAAAAATTTTCTAAGGCAATTTGACGTGAAAATTTTTGGTTACGGGCCTGCTTGGGAAAATTTTCCCAAATTTTCCTACCAAGGCACAAAAACTTCAAAGTGCCATAACTTGAGCTAGGAAGCTCATTTTTGGGAAAACAAGGACTTTTTGGAAATATCTCGATGCCCTCTTTACACAAAAAACATAAAATTTATATTTTGATGAAGTTTAAAGGGTCAATTTTGCAAAAACGATCTGCAGGATTTTAATTAGCAAACTGGTAATTTCTAAATTTTCAATTTGATTAAATTGGATCTCCTCCTTCACTCAAAACATCAAACAGACATGAAGAATTGATCTAGGGAGGGTTTAAAGTGTTTTAGAGAAGTTAATTTGTTCAATTGATTCAAAATTGTATTTTTCCAACAATAGACAGAAAAATGACTGAGGAAGGGATTTGATTCAATTTTGCAATGGTTAGATTGTTTTCTTAAGTTTTCTTTGTCGAATTGAGTTCATTTAAGATACAACATACTAAATTTTAACATCTCTAAGTTGATTAATGTGTGCAGATCTGAACTGTACATTTTTAATTAAAATTTACCAATTTTTAAAAATTGCAGCAGAGATTCATTTCAAGGAAAACTCTATGTATCCATTTTATCATTTAAGTGTGATACTTCATTCCTAAACTAATCCAATACAATCAGTTGTTTCTAAAAAAATCATTTCCAAGTTAAATTGTAAAATCTGATTTCCAATATAATGTATTTTAACAAAAATAATGCAATATAATTCTTACACACGTATTTCTTTTTCTTCCATTTTCTAAACAAGGATTTCAAATCACCATTTGATATTTCCAACTTCATCACAACAATGCAAAAGAGATATGAACTTGCAATTCTTTAATGACTTCATTTATAAAACTTTACATCTTCACATTCTTCCATTTCTTGAATATAGTTAACAGAATTTCATTTATTTCTTCCAATGTACAGAGTAGAAAGAAAATGCCTTTCTCAAATCAAATATACATTCTCATAATCAATTTCAACATCATTCCCTTCACAAATACATGATACAATTTCATCCACAACAACTGGGAAAGGATTACAATGAATGTGTTTCCATAAGGGACTGTTAAACTACATTTTTCCTTTGCTCCAGGACAACAACATGCACATTTTCTCTTTTCCAAGTTGATCACAACAAAAGAGGGGGAAAGGAAATACTCTCCACCTAACCAAGACATCCAATGAAAGGAGAAGCCTTCCTTCATCATGGCCCCGAGCCCCAACCAAAATACAATCAAAGGTGTAATTAAACCATGGCAACAACTAGCTTCCACAACACAACATTCTTTCACATACACATTTCTTTTTTTTAAAAAAATTCAACACAAAAACAACAGTTCACAACTACATTTAAAATCATTTCAAAATAGAACTTAGGCTTGATCATGCAAGCCAAAGGAGCA
The DNA here is from genome assembly GCA_018340775.1 of Taxus wallichiana var. yunnanensis. Classification (NCBI taxonomy): domain Eukaryota; kingdom Viridiplantae; phylum Streptophyta; class Pinopsida; order Cupressales; family Taxaceae; genus Taxus; species Taxus wallichiana. Next base: position 71,564,688 of record CM031240.1, read on the forward strand.
AGGTCTATGGGGGAAGCTACTTATGCCTCCCAATTGGAATTTGGGCATCTGTCAATAAAAACTACCAAATAATTCATCACACGCATTTCCTTATTCCCCCACAAATTCCTCCTTATGCCCCCACATATTTCCTTATGCCCCCACAAATCCCTCCTTATGCCCCCACAGATTTCCTTATGCCCCCACAAAGTAAGAAATGCAAGTTATTTCTTTTCCATGGTGGATCCCAAACCCAAAAGCCCTCCACAAAATTCTAATACCAATGGCATTCCCTTATGCCCCCAACATGGATTCCCCATAGCCTTATCCTACACCATCCCTATGGTAGCCTACCCAACCAGCCAACACAAAAAAATACATGCACTATCCACACAACACAACAAGAAAATGAAAGCATATAAAAAGAGAGTTAAATTGCTACCTCTCCATGGTTACTTTTGTCTCCAAACAACAAGCTTCATTACCAAAACACATTCCAAAACATAAAACTCCAAGTATGTAAATCTTTCTCCAACTTCATCCAAAAATAAGAGCTCCACATAAGAAAAATGCACCCCAGGAAGAATGAAAAAGGTTCAACAACCCAAAAACAAGGCAAGAGTTTGGATTAAATAGAAGAGGGAGAGAAGAGGATGATATGGATCCATGTAGGATTCCACATCACACATCCTCTAATTCAACACAAAAGAAAAACTCCATTCTCCCAAGCACAATAAAGAGGTGGGTGAAAAATATGACAAGTTACTTGCACACTCAAAAAAACCCACACCTCAAGGGACGACAAAATAAATGGAAAGTAAGAGAGTGCATTCCAAAACAAGCAACATGACTATTAAAATTCATTTTAAAAGTCACAAATCAAATCTCCATCCATAATTATGGTTGGTAGAGTAAATTTAGAGGCATGAGACAAGTTTTACTTGTCCCACAAGCCTCCAAAACAACCCCCAAGGACAAATTCGAATTTCTATGGAGGTGGAGTATTTCTTACTCCAAAATCTGACTTACACAAGCTCTTACACAACTTACACATCCCTTACAAATTAAATGCAATTAGCCAACAACTCTTATAATTACTTTCCCATATCCCAATTTAATTTATTTAAATTTTAATCATATGATTCTCACATTAATTCTATCACAATTTAATTAATTAAAATAAGGGAACACATTACTAATAAAATACATACAACAATAATAAAAGAAACACATCAATAAAATACATAATACCCATGGTCACATATAAAGGAAATCCACCCCCATGGGAATCCCTAACAAAACAACACTCAACACAAAATAAGTTGCCATGGTGACCTTGTCAAATTCACCTAGAATTCCATTTTGGTTGGTCTCCGATCCCCGGATGTTTTATTGTGATATTTTTAACTTGTAAAATATAAATACCTCCTTCAGCCTCATGGCCATATCAGAACATTCAATATGATACAATAAAAATCACTAAACTAACTATATAAATGAATCACAACAATCATCGAAGTAACAACTACATCATTTGCATTTTTAATCCACAACTATATCAACATCATAAAATATTAATTTTCTAGATCTACTCATAATATCCAAAATCACATGTTCGAACCACACCCATATCAAATAATATATCATCATCCACATATAAGGTGTCTCTAATAATCATCATGCATCAAAATCAAATCAAGATCAACAATAATCCATGATCAATGTTTAACATCATACTAAGTCAAAACATAGTAATGTCGATAATGAAATCAACGATATCAACATAAGCATCAAAAGGTGTCAAAGGGAAGTGGGAACTACATCCCCCTCCCCTTAGACTCGACTTCCTCCTAGAAGTCATTGGAACAAATGTGGAAACTAAGCTTGTAATTTTTAAGAGAGGTGATATCAAAGCCAAGACCCAAAGCAATACCTTCTTGGAATAAAGAGAGGATTTGAGTAGAGTCTTGAACCACCAAGGCCATTTCTTTGACGAGAGAGATAGTGTTGGGATCCAGATTTAAGGGTTCCAAGGAGAGAGACTTTTCCTTGACCAGAGGAGGGGGACAGAAAGGCTCGGGGATAGGAGGAGGATCTGCCATTGCTAGAACTTGTGACAGGGGAGGCTTCTTTTGCCAAATAGCCTGCCTAAAGGAGGGAGGAGCTTTACATGCATCCTATAAGCTACCATGTTGTTTACAATAGAAGTAGTAGTTCAAAATAGTCTCATAATTAACCCTCTTAACCCATTTTCCATTGGGGGAGAGAATCATGATCTTGTCTTACAATTTAATACATAATTCTATAGAAATACAGACCCTAACAAAGGATGAAAGGGTTCGCTCTGAGTGTTACAGGGGTTGATACTGAGATAACCCACCCCAAACTGGAACAAATTTGAGAGAGGGAAGAAGGGGACCAATACTCACTAGGAAGAGAATAAAGGCAAATCCAGACCTGAAAACCTTCCATGATGGCTTGATCAGGATTGAAATGAGCCATCCACTTCCGAAGATGAAGCCCAGAATCAAGAAACAGAAACTCTTTCCTTTCAAGGGAATCATCCCTTTGAGCTTGGCTTCGAAATATGACAAGGAAGAAACCTTTGTCCAAGAATCTAACGCAAAGACCACTCCCCCATTGGGTATCACACCAAGCACGGATACCATCAGCCGAGAGTCATCGACCCAAAACTTATTAATGATATCCCACTATCTGAGAAGATGTAGTTGTGAATCGAGTTTGTGAGCATCCCAAAGAGGCTGTCACAAAATCCACTACCTCGAGTTGTCGATGTTGGAACACTCCCCAAACAAGCGCTAGAAATCGGTGATGAAGAGACCAATGCAGGTCCCGAACTGAGTGGGTCAGATTTAGCAAGTCCCTTCGAACCAGCAGGTGATCCATTCAAACCAGAGAGCAAAGAAGACCATTGCTAGCTGGGTAGTTTGAAAAAAATGTCCATTCTGCGACCTATCCTAGGGAGTTCCACAACATTGTTTTCTCGACTCATCTTTATATGAAACTTATTACATTAGCTCATGTTCACCTAGGTAATTTATTTACCTTTATTGTATTTATCCTCATCCACTTATGTGTGTGGATATTTATTTTATCTTATTTAGATATTAGGATATATTATATAGTTGTTAGGTATAGTTCTTTACTTGATCTATGGTATTGACTAGATCCTTGATGTCTAGTTCTCTCCTAAATGTATGGTCTTGACTAGTTCTATGATGATAGTTATTTCCTTGATTTATGGCTTGATCTACGAACTTGAGTGGTTCTTAGATTGATATTCCTTGCCCATTTAAAAAAGCTCTATTCTCATTGTATTACATATTCACCCATTAAAATCCTTAGCCCTTGGTCATATGGTATGGTCATATGAGGGCTTAAAGCTTGTGATTCCTACTAGTAGTCGCTAACTTTAGCCCCTGTAATTTTATTTGTGTGGAGAAGGAAACAACAATTTTTTTTTTTTTTTTTTTAGTGGCAACCAAAATAAATAACTCGCAAAATATTAAAAATCTTGTAACTTTTGACCAGAACTTGGTTTTGAGTGCCATTTTTTTACAAAAGTACTTGTTTTTTCATGCTCTTTCCATTGGAAATATTTATTTTGATACTTTAAATAAAATTATAAAGTGCTAAATATGGAGGAGTGTTGTAATCAATTGTGGATGCAATTTCAGTTGAGCCCAACATCCTAAAATTTTAGGAGTTAGATTCTTCTCTATCATGGATTACGAGAATGATATGCTTTTCTTGAAGTATGTGGACTTTGTTGGTACCCAAATTTGTTCTCCTTTTTATTCTAAGAAGCATCGAAATATGGCATGAAGCTTGAAGGCGAGATAGTTCTTGATATATATCATTTTGTAGTTGGGGATGTGATCTAACTAGCACTCGGGTTGAGGAGGTCATCATTTGTAGTTCCTAAAATTTTGTAGGAGTTAGGGATGTGATCTATCGGGAGAGATGGATAGCACTTTGAAAGGATTTGATCTAACCCTCACTATTTTAGGTTGTGCCTTTTCAACCAAGGTAAGAGAACCTATATTTCAGCCTCTGTTTTGTGAAGGAGGTGGAGATATCCTTATACTGTGCATATTATATAGAGATGGCCTTGGGAAAACATGATCAATTTTCCATTATTCAAACTCAATAGAGCTATCACTACTAAATGATGGAAATGATTTCAAGACAAGGATGAGGCTATTGGAGACATTGTATGATCCTAATTTTCTTTGTGCATTTTTTTAGATGGGTTAGATTATTTTGTTGACACATAATGCAATGCAAGGGTAGTATGGGTAGGATTAGTTATCCAAATGATTTTTTGGTGGGGTATTGATAACACAAACTTGGATATATCAAATCTTTGACAACCTCTACAATAATTGAAAAACTATAAAAAAATGCTTCAAATAATCAAGATGTTCTTTCAACCGAAGATGTATAAATGTAAAGCCCGGTTTGCACTATTCACACAATCTTTGAGAACTCACCACAAAATATTGAAGTAAAGAACTCAATTAAACACAAAAATACTTGATCAAACCATGCCTAAGGTACCCCCAAAGGATTACAAGCAATCTCAATCAACAAATGAAGGTGGAGTGATTTTAAACTACTTATTTTCAATGCTAGATGAAAGCTCTTCTGACAAACAAAACTACAAGTGCCACTAAACTATCAATAAGGATGAGATTCTGTGATGATCTCTAAAGAATTTCATTTCAAGATTGCAACAAGAACAATGAAAACTATTTGCAAGTATTTAAAATGATAACAAAATTCATATTACCTAGAAAAACACAAATTTAACTCAAAGGATTTTTAGATTCATCAGCAGGGGAGAGTTTCATGAACAATCTCAGAGCTGTGTGATGGCTATACACTTGTAACCAACTCACATACATGAAGATCCAACATAGAAGAAATTAACCTGGTTCTTTGGTGGGTTTCTCAGAAAAATGAGCTTTCTCTTAGAGTTTTCTCATGATTTTTAACTTCCCCCCATTTGCATTTCTCAAAAATGCATTATATATCTCTTGCCACATTGGAGCCTTCTTTTCCAAGAAAATCATATGCTAAGGGATCAATTTTGTTACAAAATTCCTCATGATTCACTGAAAATGACATTTAACAAATTTGCAACGAGAGTTGCTAGGTGTTTAAAAAGACTGAATCATTACAAATATTCAGATCATTATCCTTTGTGGAGGCACGTTTTTCATCCTCAAGGCATGCAGGCCCCTCATCCTCTCATCATTTCATCTTATCCTTTTCCAATTTGGTTTTACAACTTTATAATTTGACATTTCATGTTTTACATGGGCATGAGTAAAATTTATCTCAAAAACACCTCAAATCTGCAAATTGAGTCATGAAACCGATTCCAATGATCCTAGAAGGCCAAAACGACATGGAATCGCCAAAAAATTGATGAAATTCGATGCAAAATTCACAATTCCAAGCTTCCTGGAGCAAAATGGTGGCCAAAAATGAAAATGTACAGTTACCCTTGATCTACTTTTTCACCTTCAATCTGGGCCCTCCACGTGTCAAAATATGATTGGAAATCAATTCGGGCTCACCTTTTGTCTTTTTGACATTTTTGAAAAAATGGAAAAATTTGACCTTTTCTCTCCCCCTCTCGCCCTTGAATTTTGGTGATGACACGTGGCACATGGTGGGTCCCATTGGGATCACACTCCAATTTTATGCATTTTGACCCTTTTTGAATTTTGGAAATTTTTCACCTTTTGCCCCATGGGCCCATGCCTCCGATTTTCTCCCTTGCCACGTGTCGCTTTCTCTATCGCTAAAATCCGCGGGCTCAATTCTCATTTTAACTCCCTTTTTTAGCCAAAGGAAAATTTTCCCTTTTTCTTTCACCGAGTCTTGACCCACTCTTGCCCACCATGTGTCTCCCTATGGCTCATTTGTGGGCCCATGGCTTAATTCTTTGTCTTAACTCTTTTTTCCAAAAAGGGAAAAATTCCCCATTTTCTTCCACGGCCCACACTTCCCTCTGACCTTTTTATGGACACACATCCACCTGAGATTTGCCACGGGGCCGCGCTTCAAAATTTCACCTTAGGCCTTTTTGACCAAAAGGGAAAAAGTTCCCTTTTCCTTCCACAGCCCACTTCCCCGCTTTGCCACCGCACTACCACGTGTCCACCTCCTGCTCCAATTCGGACTGCGGGCTTTTCCTCATCTTTTTTTTTTTCACCAAAAAGGCAAAAATGCCTAAGTTCCCCATTGGCTTCCCACTCCGCCTTCACATAAGAACATGACATGTGTCCTCTCGTGGAGTTGCGGGGGGAATTTTGAATTTTTTCCCAAAGCCCAAAAACAACTAATTTTTTTAGAGAAACCCGCTGATCCTTGTCCAACTAGAAGTGGCCATGTATGAGGAGAATTTTGAGCTTAATTTTGACGGTCAAATGACACCCGTACGACCATCAAAAAACACAGAGTTTACCAGAGATGCCCGAATTCAATTTTCTCTTCATGGGTGATGGATTTTTTCTTAAAAAATAAGGGGAAGTTGATTTTATGCAAGTTTTGACCATGGGGAAGGGTTTTTGAAGGCATATATGCATGAAACAAACAAATTTGATTTTTCACGATCAGGCAAGAGGGAAAACATGGCATAGCCCATAGATTTGGAAAAATTAGGGCACAAACAAGGCATGCATGGGTGTTTCTTCACAAATGAGGCATGGCAAATGATTTTCAAATGGACTAGGGCATGAAAACAAAAAAAACAATTTCATCCCATCCATTCAAACTATAGAAAACGTTTCAGGAAATGCAAAGTGAAAGGAAAATTAGGGGAAAAGCATTGTAAGATCAAAATGGACACCAACATCAGCTCCTGCTCAGGATGGGCACTCCCAAAGTGATGCCACAAGAAAATATATGTAGACCAAGTGCCAAACAATTCATTAGGCAAAGGAGTCATGAGCCAAAATTGGCAAAAACTAGCTAAGAGCCGACAAAAATGGCTACCACATAGTAAGGTAAACCACAAACCAACAAAACACCAAAAATAGAGCAAAAACCAAACACTATACACTATATAAGCTGGTGCATACCTCAAATTTGGGGATTAATCCAAGAAATGCTTCAAATGCCTACCATTAATAGGCAGTTCAAGCAATTCCCCATCTAAATATTTGAGAAAAAAGGTATTCTCACCAATTCTGATATCAATGGAGTAAGGGCCCATCCACAATGCATCAAATTTTCCATGTTTTCCCTTATCCTCATTTCTGCTATCCCACAACAAAACTAGATCTCCAATATTGAAGGCCCTAGGAGTGACCTTCTTGTCAAACAATCTTTTCAACTTCTCTCTAAATCTGATATGCCTTTGATGGGATGCTCTTCTCTCTTCATCTAGCTCCATAATCTGATTGATCCTTACTTCATATGGACTAACCTCTTGATCCTCAAGTTGTTGAACAAATTGAAATGAAGATAACTGCAAATGTAAGGGCAGCATAGCTTGAGTTCCATACACCAACTCAAATGGGATCTTACCAGTAGCTCTCTTGGTAGTGATTCTATCAGCCCAAACTGCAAATTTCAGTTGTTCACCCCATTTTCTCTTGTTCAACTCCAAGGTCCTTCTAATGATCTTCAAAAATTCTTATTGTTGGACTCAGCTTGTCCATTTCCTTGGGGATTATAGTTTGAATAATAAGTTAAATTGGTTTCATACTCCTTGCACATTGCCATCAAAAGTTTAGATCTAAAACACATGGCATTATCAGCCATAATTTTGACTGGCACACCAAATCTACATATGATATTATTCAACAAGAATTCCATAACAACTTGGTGTGTTGCTTTCTTAGTGGGGATTTCCTCTACCCACTTTGTAAAATAATCAGTTGATATAAGAATCCAGTTATTTCCAACACTAGAAGGATCTGAAATCTCACCAATGAAGTCCATTCCCCACTATGTTAGAAAGGAGCTTCGATTGATACAGGATGCAAAGGAAGGGAGCCTAAAGCTTTCATTCTTCCAAAGAAATGCTAACAGATTTCACATTTTCTAATCAACATGCTTGCATCTTTGAAGAGAGTAGGCCATAAATAACTAGCTCTAAAAAATTTGTGTGTTGTAACCCTTCCAGAAAAGTTTCCTCCACAAAATCCCCCATGGAAATCAATAATTAATTTTGGAGCTTCATCTTCAGTTACACATTTCAAGAGGACACCTTTAGGGTTCTTCTAAGCCAACCCAAAGTTAGTGATGATGTATTTTTGAGAGGCCATCTTGAGGGCTCTTTTCTTATTTTTATTTAAATGATCAAGATAGCAAAGGTGTTTGAGGTAAAATATTATGTCCTTGTACCACTCAGAACTTACCAATTTCCCAAAAACATCTTCCCTTTCTTCCTCTACCTCATTCACTTCCACAGTCTACAAGTTTCTCTCAGCCATGAGCTTAGCAAGACCCAAACCTCTTACTAAATTTGTGGTTTGGATGTCCATATCATACTCCTATAGTTTGTTCACCCATCTACATATTTTACTTGAGATATCCATCTCTGATAAGATGTCTTTTACCATGGTGTGGGGAACATAAGAAACAACTTTTGAACTTAAAATATAAGGCTTGAAAACCTTTTTTTTTTTCGCCAAGGCAAATTTTGTCTTTCCATGATTTTGTACTTTAACTTGGTAACTTGTAAAGCTTTGCTAAAGAAGGCAATAGGCCTCTCAGACCCATCTTCATCCTTTTGGAGCAAAATAGATGCAATAGTATTTTCAGAGGCAAAGGAAAATATTTAGAAAGGCTTCTTGTAATTCGGAGCTGCCAAGACAGGTGCATGTTTAAGTGTTTCCTTGATCCCTTCAAAATCCTAAATAGTAGCCTCCTCCCACTTGATAACTTGATCTTTCTTTAACATGAATGTGATAGGAAGAGTCAACTCAGCAAAATTGGACACAAACCTTCTAATGAAATTTATTTTCCCAAAGAAAGATTAGATGCCCTTCTTCGTTCTTAGAATTGGCACCCTATTGATTGCTTCTATTCTCTCAGGATCAATCATGACACCAACCTTTGAAACAATATGACCAAGCATATTGGCCCTTTTCACCCCAAAGTGACACTTCTTTGGATTGAAAGAGATTCCAAATTATCCACATCTAATCAACATTCTTTCCAAATGCTACAAGTGATCTTTTTGATCTTTGAAAATACAAATACATCATCCCGATAAACTTCAATGAAGTCATTTATATAACTAAAAATGCAATATCCATTGCTCTTTGGAAGGTAGCTCCAGTATTCATGTGACCAAAAGGCATCCTCACATAAACATATGTTCCCAAAGGAGTGGTAAAAGTAGTTTTAAATTTTTCTCGTCCTTGAAAACAACCCGATTGTAGCTAGAGAAACCATCCAAGGTGGAAATAAATTCAGTTCTAGTCACTAACTACAGCATGTTCTCCATGTTTGTTAAAGGATAATTGTCTTTCAATGAAGCTCTATTCAAATTTCTGAAGTCTACACAAAGTTTGATATCTCCATTCATATTTGTGATTGGAACAAGGTTTCACGCACCCAAGATGAATACCTTGTGGGCTAAATGATCCCTCCCTCCTTCTGTTTTTTAATTCATCTTGCATCTTGATGGAGAGGTGTGGATTAATTGGCCTTTTCTTATGTCTCAATATTTTGGCCTTTGTTTCAAGAGGGATCTCATTCTAAAACAAATATTCTCTATATGCCTTCAGCTCTAAAGATGACCAGAAAGGCAGTCTTGATATTATTTCAACAATTGGAGGTAGGACTATTTTTCTTCTTTGTTTAAACTATTGCCCAACCAAACTTTTCTCATTTTTTCCTCTTTTCCCAAGTCATGCTCTTCCACATCCCTTGAGGTAGATATGTTTCTATTGATGATGCAATCAACATTTCTAAAATTTGACTCAAGAGCAACAAGACCTCTAAGAATGGTGTTAGTTTTCAATTGGATAATATCTTTTCCAAACAAAGTATCTCTTCCTTCAGTCATACACACCATTGGTTCCCAATCAATATGTTAATCCACAAACTCACCTTGATTTTGTAAGAACATTTTCACTTGAGCATCATCATCAAACACTTGCCAATGTTTGATGTTGTTAGGAACAACTGGCCTAGTTAACACTTCAACATTGTACTCACAATAAGGTGAAATAGTTAAAATTCCAAATCTTGACCCCAACACTTTGCCAACTTGTCAGTAACATTCAAAATTCTATCATGGTGCATAGTATTGAAAGAATCAAACATCTCAATTAGATCCAAACTCGCATGCTTATACTTGCTTCATCCACTTGATTTTTTGTAGCATACAATTTTCTTATTTGTTTAACAAATACTCTGAATCTCCTTTGCAATGACGTCCTAGACACCATACTTCCATGAAATTCTCGACCTAACAACAAGGCTTCATACTCAAGAATGTTGTTAGTACATTCAAAATTAAGCTTGAAGGAAAAAACAAATTCTTCCAAGCTAGGAGAAATCGAGAGTTACACCAGCACCATTTCCAAATTTGGAGCAAGCTCCATCAAATAACAAGGTCCAAGGATAACATACCTGCTTAAGGAACTTTGACCAATCCATTTTATGTTCTTTTCCATCAGCAAAACCAATAAAATCATCAAGATCAACATTAGCAAATAATACTTCATAAGAAGCATTGTTTGGGTCCTCAATTAGATGCAACATTTTATTTTCTCCATAGAGCTTGACAAGGCTTCCCTTAATGGGAATAGTGGAAAAATACATATCCATTTGGACATTCCCTCCAACACGTGCAACCCACATTCTTGACAATAACATACCCCATTTGGCAGGGCAATCAACAATTACAACATCCAATTTTAAATTCCGTTTGAGATAAGATGCAAGTTGCACTACCAAACCCTTCACACAACCAACAATTGAAACTTTCCTTGAGTCCATGGCAGTACATTTTCCATAGGCCATTCTCACTTTGATATCCAACTCATTCATGACTTCAAGAGGCATGACATTACATGATGCATTGGAATCAAACATACAATTGTGAATTGGCCTATCCTTTATGATCAAAGTTATGAAGAATGGATTGAAATTAAATTGGGAATCAATCAAGGATGTCCCAAAATATACCTCAAGTGTCTCTCCAAGATCTTCTACTGCTGGTGGTGTTTCAAGGTCAATAATGATTTGAGGAGGAGTCTCAACAACATTTATATTTCTGCCTAGAGTAGTCTTCTCCTCTTTCAACCCCAAGTACTCAAATGCTCTCTTCTTATGCTCAGGAATCCTAAGAAATTCAATGATTGGAACACTCACTTTGATTTGGCTCAATACTTGGGCTATGTCATAGGGAACACTCTTTGGAAAAGCAGCATTGGAAGGGAGACAAGAAGATTCATTTGATGGCAAGGGATTCTTGGCAGCTTGGGCATGAAGAGGACTGTAATTTTTGCTTGGGACAGCAGAGCTTTTGGCAAGTGTTTCTCTCTTAGGAGATTCTTTTGAAATGCTTGCGAGCAAGGGTGTTTTAAGTTTGGCTTGAGGCCTAAATCCCTTAACAACTTTTATTCTAGTATTATAATCTTTTTCTTGAGCTACAACAACATTCATCATCAATTGTCTATCTTCCTCCAAAGGAATACCACCATCATAATTCTTAATCATTAAAGATCTTAAGTATTCAAATTCAATGCTAGGAATTTCAAAAGCTTGCACTACATCAACTTCAAGAGTATGAGGGGGAAGAAAGACTTGTACCCATTTGATGCAATCCCAAAAAGTTGTAGCAGTCCTAACACTTATTACTTCAGTAGATGTTACTCCTCCTTGTGAGCTTGAAGAATAGCCCACCATGCAAATATCATCATCAATACCATCATCATTATTAGCTTCACCTTCTTGCTGGTCCACTTCACATGGAGGATGGGGTAAAAAACACCTATCACACCAATCAATATCAATAAATTCTTCAACAATAAGAACCCTAAGTTAATGGATTAGGTAACACTCTCCTTTTCAGTGCTTAAGGATGCCTATTTGCACCCCCATGGGTCCCTTCTCTCAATCATCTTCCCTTTGATCACCTCTAGGATGATTGGCAAATCTGTCATGGTTTTGTGCTCTTGGTGACCTTGTGAGTTCTACCCAATTCCCTTCGTAGATATTGTTAACTTGTATGAGATTTCTTTGATAGCCTCTACCAAATTTTTCACAACCTCCTTTAAATCAACACCCTTTCTAGCTTGACGTTTTTCAGGTTTATCAACTTTACACCATCTCTCTTGAGAGGTTTCCCAATAGCCTTGATATTGTTTTCAATTTGAAGTGCCATGGTGAAATCTTGTCTTAGATTGGTAGGTTTCTTGTCTCTTAGGTAATAGGCTTCCTTTTATCAAATGCATCTGCATATTTGATTAGACAAGATTCATCACACGGCCTTAGATTAACAGGTAACCTTCTCAAATTTTTGTTAAACCTTGTGTTAAAGTCAAGGATTGATTCATTGGGGTTCTTCTTGATATTATCAAACTCAGACAAGAGAAATCTAGGATCAGTCTTGTCACCGTATTATAACCTAAATGCATTCTTCATCTCAGTCCAAGAATCAATTGAATTATTAGGCAGAGCCTTGTACCAATCCCTAGCATCCTCTTCTAGTGTATGAATGAAAAATTTAATATACATATCTTCAAACTCTATCTCAAAATATTCCATCATGTTAACAAAAATTTTGAGATGCTTTGATCACCGATTATTGCATTGTTACCTTGGAATTTTGGCAATCTTTTTAAGAGATCTTATGGGACAACATTTGGGTAACCATCCATTCTGCTAAAGTCTATATGACCAAAGGTGTTAACAACAAACAAAGGTCTAGGCTGAGCCATATTGTTTGGTGGAGGTGATCTTGGAGGTGAAACAAGCTGATGAGGAGTGCAAGATCCTCGGGGCTCAAGAATGTGATTCACAAGACTGGTATTCTCTAAATGTTGATTTTCTTGGAAATTTTTATTAGGATTGAAACACACAGGTGCAGATTGAAGAAGGAACTTACTAGGTACAATAGAAGGACCTTCACTAGCTGAGGAAAACAAGTTTATGAGAGGATTGCTTGAATCAAAATCACTTGAAGAAGAGTGATAATCCTCTACCAAAGGCTGATCTCTCTCACCTATGGATATATCTTTGCCTGATGTCTGACCTTTAACAACTTTCCAAACTCTTCTCCTTTCCAACTCTGATTTTCTTAAATCTATAAACAACTTCTTAGCAGATTCTTTAAGGAAGAGAGATCTTCTTCCTTCCAATTTTGTAGAGATTAGCAACACAAAATTAAATGATAGAAATGTTAAGACACTGGTACTTTATCAAGATCATAACAACATGGAGTTACCACTAAGGAATTTCACCCTAGTTTTACAAATGCACTAAAATACTCTGTCAAATATCTATCAACACTTAAAATCTTACCAAAATTTATAGATCAGACCTTTCTTTCTTTGAATTTATCAACCAAAAATGCAAATGAAGTAAAAATATTGCTGAAAACTGATAAAATTACAGGTAGAACTTATATCTTCACTTAATCCTTACAAATCTGATTATAAAATTATGCTTCAACAATGTATTTGCATGTAGAACTTGCAAGGGACATTACCAGGGTTTGGTATGCATTCAAATATCTCAAATAAGTATGCACATGGATCAGATTGAACTAAGAGAATATCAAACTCAGAACTCTACTCTTCATTCCAATCTTATAAATCTGATCAGAAGATGATACTCATATTTGTAATTGCACATAAATCACACAAGAAGCATTACCAAGGATCTGAAATACTAAAATACTGAATAATGTCCCCGAGAAATGGCACCAGAAAGTGTTGGTACCCAAATTTGTTCTCCTTTTTAGTCTGAGTAGCATCAAAAATGACATGAAGCATTGAAGCTTGAAGGCGGATAGATCTTGATAGATGTCATTTTGTAGTCAGGGGATGTGATCTAACTAGCACTCAAGTTTTTGGAGAGATGGATAACACTTTGAAAGGATTTTATAAAAACCCTCACTATTTTAGGTTGTACCTTTTCAACCAAGGTAAGAGAACCTATATTACACCTTTGTTTTGTGAAGGAGGTGGAGATATCCTTATACTATGCATATTGTATACAGATGGCCTTGGGAAAACATGATCAATTTTCCATTATTCAAACTCAATAGATTTGTCACTACTAAATGATGGAAATTCTTTCAAGACAAGGTTGAGGCTACTAGAGATATTGTATGATCCTGATTTTCTTTGTGCATTTTTAGATGGGTTAGATTTTTTTGTTGACACAAAATACAATGCAGGGGTAGTATGGGTAGTATTAGTTATTTAGATGATTTTTTTGTGGGGTATTGATAAGACAAACTTGATATATAAAATCTCTTAACAACCTCTATAATACTTGAACAACTATCAAAGAAAATGATTCAAATAATCAAGATGTTCTTTCAACCAGAAGATGCATAAATGGAAGCCCAAGTTGCACTCTTCACATAATCTTTGAGAACTAACACAAAATATTAAAGTAAATAACTCAATTAAACACAAAAATCCTTAATCGAACCATGCCTAAGGTACCCCAAAGGCTTACAAGAAATCCCAATCAAAAAATGAAGTGGAGTGATTTTAAATCGCTTATTTTCAATGCCAGATGAAAGCTCTTCTGACAAACAAAATTGCAAGTGCCACTAAACTATCAATAAGGATGAGATTTTGTGTGATCTCTAAAGAATTTCAATGCAATATTGCAACAAAAATAATGAAAACTATTTGTAGGTATTTAAAATGATAACATAAATCATATTACCTTAAAAACACAGATTTAACTCAAAAGCTTTTAGATTCATCAATAGGGAGAGTTTCATGAACAATCTCAGAGTTGTGTGATGACTATACACTTGTAACCAACCCACATACGTTAAGATCCAACATAGAAGAAATTAATTGGTTCTTTGGTGGGTTTCTCGAAATGTGAGATCTTTCTCTCGAGTTTTCTCATGATATTTAACTTCCCCCTCCATTGTATTTCTCAAAAATGCATTATATATCTCTTAACACATTGGAGCCTTCTTTTCCAAGAAAAAAATGGATCAAGTTTGTTACAAAATTCCTCATGATTCATTGAAAATGACATTTAACAAACTTGTAACGAGAGTTGCCAAGTGTTTAAAAAGACTAAATCATTACAAATATGCAGATCGTTATCCTTTGTGGAGGCACATTTTTCATCCTTAAGGCATGTAGGCCCCTCATCCTCTCATCATTTCATCTTATCCTTTTCCAATTTGGTTCTGCAACTTTATAATTTGACATTTCACATTTTGCATGGGCATGAGTAAAATTTATCTCAAAAACACCTCAAATCTGCAAATTGAGTCATGAAACCGATTCCAATGATCCTAGAAGGCCAAAATGATATGGAATCTGTTAGCATAATTTAGCATAGGCATATTTATTGCATTTTATTGCATTGTCTTTTATTTAATAATGTGCAACATGTGCACTCTAGTCTAGTGACTTGCATTCAATATTGTTATGTTGGATAACATTCAATATTGGTATTAGTAGTAATTACATGTGCATGTGATGCTAGGAAATAAGGGATAAAATATGCGAATAATCCTCACCTAATCGCAACATTAGAAACTAATATGCGTAAATTATTACGATCTCAAATAAAATTACAAAATAAAATAACACAACAAAAAGAGACAAGATTTAACATGGTTTACCCAATTTGGGCTATGTCCACCAAGAATCACTTGCTCGATTTTATTAAAAGCCACCGCTCTCTCAATACAATACCCAAATCCGTTTGGAGCTATGCTTAACAAACTCTACATAATTCACACCCAAATTCAAAACACATCTACAAAACATTCGCTTGTCCATCTATCATATGCATAAGACCATATAAATAGACAACTGCTTAAGTAGTTTTACAAAACCATGGGTATCAAAACCATGGGAAAAACCCATCCCATAAACCTATGGGTCAAAAACTCGCCCATATGAGAAAAAGCATGTTTCCCGATATTTCAGTGTGCATTTTTTGAGGCCAAAAATTTACGTCTAATTTTTTTTTTTTTTTAAAATTTTCGGGCTAGCTACGCCCTCGAACCCCAAAGCGAGGATACATGAAAAGTGTATACTCTTAGTGTACAGTATTCAACACTTTCACACATGAAAAATAGGCTCCACAACCTAATAATCTCCCACTGGAGACTAGTTTTCCTCTCGAGCAAGCTTCTCAACCCTTCACTAGTTTCGTGAAGACCAACCAAAGCTGAACATAACTTCAGTTTTCCCTTGTGACCACCTTGGTCATCATGTCTACAGGATTCTGACTGGTATGAATCTTCTCCAACTTCAACTTCTCTTCCTCCAAAGCTGTCCTGATGAAATGGTACCTTAACTATATATGCTTTGTCCTAGAGTGGAAAGCAGAGTTCTTAGCTAGGTGTATAGCACTCTGACTATCACTATGTAACTTACATTTCTCCTACTTATTCCCCAACTCCTCAAGAAATTATTATAACCAAATCATCTCTTTGCTTGCCTCTCGTGGTTACTCAAGCCTCTGGTTGACAAAGCCACCAACTTGTAGTCATGAAATCCACTCACCGTTATCCCACATATAGTGTATATATAACCTGTCGTGCTCCTCCTACTATCTACATCTCCAGCCATATCTGAATATACATAACCATGTAAAGGGGTGTTTGATCCACTATAACACAAAACTATCCCCATGGTCCCTCTCAAATACCGAAGGATCCACTTTACTTGCTTGCACAATGCTCTTTACCTCGGATCACTCATAAATCTACTCACATCTTCCACTACATGGGAAATATCAGGCCTAGTGCACACCATAGCATACATAAAACTACCAACTGCATGATAAGTAAGGTACCTTGACATTTGGTTTCTTTCTTGCTTTGTCTTGGGACACTGCTCCTTTGATAACTTAAAATGGCCTGCCAAAGGAGTCCCAACTGGTTTAGCATCCTGCATGTTAAACCTATCCAATACCTTCTTAATGTACTCTTCCTAAGATAAAGTCAGCTTCTCTCCTTCCTATCCCGAGTTATCCTCATACCAAGGATTTATCTGGCTGCCCCCAAATCCTTCATATCAAAGGATTCACTTAGTTGTTTCTTGAGTACTTTTATTTCCTGCATGTTTTTACCTGCAACCAACATGTCATCTACATACAAACACAGGATAATATAACTTCCATCCTCAAATTTCTTTGTATACACACAATGGTCAAAATGACATCTAATATAACCTTGCTCCATCATGAATCTATCAAACTTCTTATACCATTGACGTGGAACTTGTTTCAGGCCATACAAGCTCTTCTTCAATTTGCACACCATCTCCTCTTTACCTTTGACTTCATATCCTTCCTCGGATGCTACATATATAGCTCCTCCTCCAAATCACCATGGAGAAATGCAGTCTTTACATCTAACTATTCTAAGTGCAAGTCTTCTGCTGCTACTATTCCAAGAACAATTCTGATAGAAGTCATTTTTACTATAGGAGAAAAAATCTTATCAAAATCTATACCTTGTTTCTGCAAACTCCTCGACACCAACCGGCCTTATATCTTTTCTTTCCTCCTTCTTCATCTTTAACTCTATACACCCACTTATTCTCGCAATGCTCTTTTACCTTCCGTAGCTTCACCAAATCCCAAGTCTGGTTCTCCATGAGAGACTTATGCTCCTCATCCATGGCTTTCTCCCACTTCTTCCGGCATCTACCTCGCATTACTTCATCAAAGCTCTCTGGCTCTCCATTATCAGTGAGTAATAAATAATAAATAGAAGGATAAAAATGTTCAGGTTCTTTTCTTACCCTAGAAGACCTCCTCACTATAGGAGTTTGGGGTTCCTGTTGAGTAGGTTCCTGAACTGATTCATGGGTCACTTTCCCATCTGGAAGATCCTCTACCACTGCATATTCTTTCTTGGATTCTTCCCTGTTTTCCTGCAACTGTTGCTTATACATGACTTTCTCATTAAAGACCACATCCCTAGATCGAATGATTTTCTTGTCCTTAATACTCCAACATTTAA
Organism: Taxus wallichiana var. yunnanensis; assembly: GCA_018340775.1. Taxonomy (NCBI): domain Eukaryota; kingdom Viridiplantae; phylum Streptophyta; class Pinopsida; order Cupressales; family Taxaceae; genus Taxus; species Taxus wallichiana. The sequence continues at coordinate 71,582,857 of CM031240.1, forward strand.
ATCCAAAGTCATCACCACCATAACCAATGAAAGTACATTTTTCTGATTTAGCCTCTAGTTTGGTCCTATCATCCTTGTCTATATGAACAAACACCTCACATCCAAAGACTCTAAGAAATGAATAATCAACTTTCTTACCGGACCAAGCCTCCTTAGGTATGCCTCCATCCAAGGCACTTGAGGGTCCTCTGCTTATTAAGTACACACACAGGTGCTCACCGTCTTCTACCCAAAAAGAAAGAGGCACTCCTGCATGTAACCTCATGCTCCTAGCACATTCCATTATTGTTCTATTCATCCTTTATGATACCCCATTCTACTGTGGAGTTCCTGGAACCATCTTTTGCCTGTGGATTCCATTCTTAGAACAGTAATCATCAAATTCATTGCTTGTAATACTCCCCTTCATTATCCGACTGCGACATTTTAGCTTAAGACCTATTTCATTCTCTACCAAGGCTTTCCATTTAACAAAAGTGTCAAATACATCAAATTTGTTTCTAATACAATAAACCCAAACTTTCCTTGTTGCATCATCAATAAAAGTAACATAATAACTTGAACCCCCAAGAGATGATACCTGAGCTGGTCCCCACACATCAGAATGTACCAGCTCTAACTTACTCTCTTTCTTCGTAGGTCCAACCTTGAGAAACCTTTCTCGCTTTTGTTTCCCATATATGCGGTTGTCACAAAATCCAAACTGTTTCTCGTATATATAGGAAAATTCTTCTTTATGATGTTCATGCCCTTATGGCTCATATGACCGAGCCTATAGTGCCATAATGTTGTATCTCTACATCCAAGCCACAACATTACAATCATTAGTACTATCGGTGGTTAAATACAAGGTTCCAACCTTCTTACCTCTTGCCACCACAAGAGCACCCTTGGTAACCTTCCAAGAGTTAGTCAAATATCACAAAGGCAACCATCACTTCCCGATTGCCCCACCGATATCAAGTTTATCCTTAATGTAGGCACATGTCTGACATCCTTCAATAGCCATGTATTCCCATTTTGCATCTTAACTCGAATAGAACCTTTTCCAACTATACTTCAAGGCTCATCATCACCAAGAAAAACATGCCCAAAATCTCCTTGAACATAATCAACAAAATAATGCCTATGTGGAGAAGCATGGAAAGAATCCCCCGAATCTAAAACCTAAGATTCAGAAATATTATGCAAAGAAAGAATCAAAGCATCCCGACATACATTACATGTTGCCACATTTTCCTCCTTGTTTTCTTCTTGTTGTTTCTTCTTATCCTCGAAGATCCCAACAAATCCTTCTTTGCACATGCCCAAGCTTTTCACAATTCCAAAGATACAATCTTGTTCTTGGATTTTGACCTTGCCCAATCTTTTGATTTTCCAAACTTTCCTCTATTCTTCTATCTCCCTCTAGTTTCCACTCACAAAGCATTCCCTGAAGTAGAAGATTCCCCAGAGATTTTTCTTTGCATTTCCTCACTTAGAATCATGCCTACAACATCCTCAAACTTCAACTTCAAGTTAGCTGAACCGAGTTACTTACCGCCATTACCAGGCTATTCCAACTCTCAGGTAAAGAGCACAGAATTAATAAAGCCCTAACTTCTTCATCAAATTCTATTGTAACCAAAGCTAGCATATTCACTACCGTATTGAAATCATTTAAATGATCTCAACTCTTGAACTATTCTCAGACATCTTCATATTAAACAACTTTTTCATTAAAAATATATTATTAGAGGCAGAGGGTTTTTCATACAACTTCCCTAATGCATCAATTAGATATTTTGTAGTCTTTTCCTTTGAAACATTAAATAATACCAAAGATGCAAGACACAAATGATTGTTCCAAGTGCTTTCCTATCCAAAGAAATCCCATTCCGCATATGTCATACTAGAGGGTTTGTTCACCTTCTCAAACAACGGAGTATAAAGATCCTTTTGATAAAGGTAATCTTCCATCTCGCATCTTCCAAAGACTAAAATTCTACCCGTTAAATTTATCAACCCTAGATCTTCCATCATCCGCCATAGCTCCCACTCAAGCTAAAAACTTTTCTTATGATTCAAAACTTCAAGAAACCAAACCAGCTCTCGATACCAATTGGTAGGAAATAAGGGATAAAATATGCGAATAATCCATCACAAAATCGCAACAAGAGAAACTAATATGCGAAATTATTACGATCTCAAATAAAATTGCAGAATAAAATAACACAACACAAAGAGACAAGATTTAACGTGGTTCACCCAATTTGGGCTACGCCCACCAAGAATCACTTGCTCGACTTTATTACAAGCCACTACTCTCTCAATACAATACCTAGATCCATTTGGAGCTATGCTCAAAAACTCTATAGAATTCACACCCGAATTCAAAACACATCTGCAATACATTCGCTTCTCCATCTATCATATGCATAAGACCATATAAATAGAAAATCGCTTGCGCTTTACAAAACCGTGGCTATAAAAACCATGGGAAAAACCCATCCCATAATCCTATGGGTCAAAAACTCGCCCATATGAGAAAAAGCACGTTTCTCGATATTTGGAGTGTAATTTTACGAGGCCAAAAATTTACACCAAAAAAATTACACGTTTCCCAAACCCCGGCGAGGATACATAAAAAGTGTATAGTACTCTTAGTGTACAGTCTTCAACACTTTCACACATGAAAAATAGGCTCCACAACCTGTTATCCAAAATTCACCCCCAAGGTTAATTTGATAACATGCATCAGAATTCTCAAGTCCCAGGCAAATGGATTGATTCAAGGCAAAAATCATGTTTCTAGGGTCCCCTCAGATTTTTTCTAACTCCCCTGGCCGAAGAAGGAAAGAGCAAGCTCTGAGGAAAGGTGAAAAAAGTGGCAAAAACAAGCTTGGGATAGGAAAAATCGTGAAAATTGGCTAAGTCCTAGTCCTTGCAAAAGTTGGAACAGTTGGGACATCGAGGCGTGGATCGGCCGAAAATCCTCCAGGTGGCCCGCGAAGCAAAGGGACATTAGGGATATGGAGACGCGGAGGACGCAAACCAGCCAGTTCGGCCGAAACAGGGAACTTTAGCACTGGGACAGTTGGGACAAAGGGACTCGTGGGATGTAGATAGCTAAAGGAGCCAAAAGCCAATAAAGCAACGCCACGTGTCATCGGCCGAATGAGGGACAAGGAAGCCCATTTCGGGTGGATCGGGAGTCTCTGTCCCAAACAACACCGCGACATCCAGACAAATGGATGGGGTGGATGTGAAAATCGCAGACCTGAATACCAATCAAATCATGACACGTGTCACGAGGGAAAAGTCCAAGTCAAAGGGGAGGTTTCAAGACCGACTGAACCAATGAAGTAGTGCCACATGTCCAAGTTTAAGGGCCCACAAGGAAATTTCAAAGGAAATCCCACGGAAGGTGGAGGAGAGAGAATTTCTCGGTGAATCAGAGCCATACGTGTCATCCAAGTGGCGAGTGCGGGAAAATTCAAATATTTTTCCCGCCGACTGCTTTTACTTTTTTCCTAAATCTTCGAGATCATCGTATCTTTCGATCCGAGCTCGATTTACATGTTATTTATATCAACAGTAAAGCTGCTGAAATTCTCTACACATTCAGGGCCAATCTGGCATTTTGGTTTAGTTTGGAGAGGAAAATGTAGAAACACCTCTGGCATGAAATAATGGACAGAAGTAATGCTTCAACAACCAACTTCAATGCACAGCATGCCACCGCTTCGTTAGAGAGCTCGCCATTTTGCCAGATCTGCCGCTTCGCCATAATGAGATAATTTTAAATACGACCTAGAAGTTGTTGGGGAAGATTCTATATTTCCTCTCTTTTTCCTCTCTCATTCTTTCTATATATTGTAAAGAGGAGTTTCTTTCAAAAGGTCAAACATTTTCTGTTTTGCTCCTCCCTTCTTCTCCTATCAGGCAAATTTGTGGAGTTCGAACCTCTCATTTGAACTATAATATGACTCTGCCTCTTGGCATTCTGTAGTGTATTGTATTAATCTTTGGAGCAAGTAATACATGTCTGTGGATGATTCTCAACTCTCTCTGTGTTCATTTTGCATCCTCCTGGTCTTTCACTGCAAGTTTTGTTATCTGTGCATGATCTTATATCACATTTGAATGGTCTGTGTTTACTGGCAAGATAGGTGTTCTTCATTCCTCGGTGCATCACCTCTATTAGCTTAGATTTATTTTTATGCATCTTCTTACCCTGTCTCCTTGGCAGATTAGATTAGGTTTCGAGCAAACCCTCTGCATATTTCGTGTGCATCTGAATAGAGGAATAGGAACCAACCTTCTTTGGAGAATCCTTTCTCACTTTTCAAGTCCCACACTTGGAGAAAGGATTCAATGTTATGCAATCACACTGGATGATAGTATGGTCAACCTAGAAACCTGACCAGCATCCAGGGGTGCTGTGATTTTGCACTAACAGTTTTGGCATGCCTAGTGGGACCTAGAGGTCTCATTTTTATTGCAGCAGGGTTGATGTGCATCTGCTGCATTTTCTTGCTTAAAAGGAGCTATTATTTACATATCTGGTGACTCCAAAAGGGAAAAAAATCAACTAGTTTCAGCAGTGCAAGCCTGAAAACTTATGAGAAGAATCACAAGGTCAAGAGTTGAAGAAGAAGAAGTGCTATTTGAATACCTACAATTATCTCCGAGAAGAAGGTAAAGAGGAAGAAGGATTCAGAGGTCTCCATCTCCACCAAATAGAACTCTCTCAACTCCTCCACTCCGGTAGACATTTCATTCACCAACAAGGGTTTTAAGACCAATCGAATGGCTCGTAACAATCCCTACTTCAACTTCACAGTAGCAGCCCACTTTCTCTCAATGCACAACATCCAGCTTCCTATTGCAGCTTTGAAGAACATTCCCTACTTCACTGGAGAAAATCAGACTACTCCAGGTGATCATGTTAAAGATATTTCTAACCTTTGTGCAATCCATGAAATCAATAAAATGCAAGTGGTCACAAGTTACTGGCATCTTCATTCAAGGGTAAAGCATTGCAATGGTTTAGGAGCCTTGGAGCTGGTTCTATCACAAACCTGAATCACCGTGTATTGCACTTCATGAGCAATTTGGAGAGAAGGGAGACAACTTGTCTCTTTTGGAGAGCAATCGACAACTATCAAGAGGGCTCCCAATGAGCAAATCGATCGACTTCAACTTCAGATTTCAAAGGTCTTAGGATAGGATTCCAAAGAGGCAGTCAAAAGCAATGTTGAAGGTGCTTTCCTATACTATCTCAAAGCTTTAAATTCTGATATTTCTATGTTGATTCATTCTATGGAGGCACAACTATCCCTATGGCTTATAGCATTGCCATTAGGGCTGAAAATTGTTTAATTCAAGCCGACAAACTTGCCCCTAGGCATCCCATGCCATTTTTTCCAAGTTTAGAGAGTCCAAACACTAGTCAAGCACCTAATTTGACTCCTTCTCCCACTCCTAGAAATCGAGAGTTAAAATGAAGCTTCCACTTCATCTCCAACTGCCCCAAATGAGCTTCAAGAGGTCATGAAGCAATTGCAAAACCTAGGCAATGAGCTAGTTACTCTCAAGAGGCAACAAACCCAAGGTTTCAGACCTTCTTATCAACCCCAAGCTCAACCTAATAGGCAGCCATACCAACCACAAAGACTACCTAATCCAACTGCAAATATGAATCAAACAAGGCCTCCTGCCAATAGACCATTCCAGCCCTATAATCCAAATGTCATATCTGCCTCTAAAGCATTAGTGCCAACACAGAACAACATTGCTCAGGAATACAATTGGTGCTTTCCATGCAACGAGCCTCATAACCAATCCATGTGTTTCAATGGTGCCCTCAATCAAGCATTGATGGTGACAACTACTGGTGTGGAGGGTGAGGGCAGTCAAGGAAACAGTCAACAACAAGAAACATTCCAACAACGCAATCAGCCCCAAATGACACCACATTGGTGAACTGGCAAGCAGAGGATTTCTGTGGCATGAATCAGGTGGTTTCTCAAGGTGTTGCAGCCAACACAAGGTCAAAAAGGAGAAATTTGGGTGAGGAGCAGCCACTAGCTCCAACCAGCCCACAACCTTCTATGACTCCAGAAATGATTGGCAAGCAAAGTCCCGTTTCAAATGCACAAGGGCAGCCAAGAACAGCCCCTAGGCCAACTCAAATGCCAGCTGTTGCTGCCCACGTACAAGGAGTAAATGTGCAAACCAAGGGACAGCAGAGAGATCCTTCATCACCATTCAGTATCATTGATCAGATGAAGAAGACAAACGTCAATATATCTATGTGGGAATCCCTATCCATCCCAGGCCAAAGAGATCTGCTGCAAGCTGCCATGAAGGATTGGCCAACTTCGAATCAGCAGGTTCAGATGCAAGACAAAGTGCTTACAAATGTTGCCCAGCCTGAAGGAAGTCATGGAGCACAACAAGGTAAAATGTTGAAGCCCCCTTTCTATGTTTCGTTAATCATTGGAAATCAGCTAGTACATAATTGCATGATAGACTCCGGCAAGTAGCTCAGTAATGCCTAAACAGATAGCTGATCGGCTAGAGATCCAATATGAAATAACATCTAAAGGGGTAGTGCAGCTAGATGGGACAGCAATAGCAACAGTTGGAGTGATTAGAAATTTGAGTCTTACCTTGCATGCATGTCCAAATGTTGTTGTTTTACAAGATGTATCAGTCATAGACCTTCCACCACTCTTTGCATTGTGCTTGTCAAGAGACTTCACTGCTAAAATTGGAGGCTATCTTTCGGGATTGGTCTCACATGCTGTTTAGAACAAGGTATGGAACTAAGGCTACAATTAGGTCTGAACCTATTGCAAACTTCCATATTGAGCCTTACACTCCAAGTCAGATTAATGCCAATTGCTCAGCATTTGATCAAGAAGATCACCCTAGCACTGACGAGGCTGACACCAAGGTTGGAAGTATCCCGATTTGACTCTTGATGAATGGGAAAGCAAGGTGCATGCTTTTGATCCTTATCAAGAAGTAGAAGAACCTGCACTAGGAGTTTATTGTTTACATGAAGAGGATCAACCTCTCCCCAGCATCACCAAGCCAGATCATAAGGACAAGAATGAAGTATGGCAGCTGTTCTTTGATGGATCAAGGAGTAGACAAGGTGCAGGAGGAGGAGCTATGCTCGTTTCACCACAAGGTATAAGGTATTACTCAGCCTTCCATTTCCAGTTTTCCTGTTCAAATAACACTGCTGAATATGAAGCCTTGGTGCAAGGGATACATTGGGCAATCAAGAAGAAAATAAAGAACTTGCAAGTCTTTGGTGACAGTGAACTAATCGTCAATCAAGTCAGGGGACAACATGCTACAAAGAATGAACTGCTAAAGAACTACAAGAACAGGGTATGGGACCTCGTTGAGGATTTCGAAGCTTTCAATATCGCGTCCATACCTAGGAAGAAAAATGAAGCCGCGGATAGGCTCGCAGCTGTTGGAGCAATGTTTGATGTGGTTGACAACATCAAAAGGGAAAAAACACAGCCACATGTCCATGTGATTGTGAGGCCAGCAGTTCCAGATAATAACACCAGCTGGCAGGTGTTTGAGAACGATCAACAGATCGTCAATTTCTTACAAGAAGAGGCTGAATTCTCACCATGAATCAGAAGACATTAGAGCACCAAGATGGGGATCAAGTAGTGCAGCTGCGGACAAACAAGCTTCCTAGGGGTTTAGTAACATTGGAGTCTATCTTCAACCCTAATGACCAGTTCCGTAAGGAAAAGGCTAACATACAGGTCAAAAGAGAAGATTCAGAGCCAATTCCAGTTAGGGAAAACAAAGCACTTCAAATTGGCAAGGTAGCCACCGAATGAATAAATCAGATTATACAACTTTGCCAAGAATTTCCATGTCTTCACTTGGAGCTATGAAGACTTAAGAGGTTTCGATCCGAAGGCTTAGCAAGATATCATAGAATTGGATCCAGATGCTAAGCCCATCAGTAGAAGCGAGGACCAGTCAATCCTCACATTGAGCCTCTAATGAAGAAAGAGATAAATAAGCTAATAGAAGAAAGCATTATATTCTCAATCAAGCACTCAAGTCGGGTCGCAAACTTGGTTCCGGTCAGGAAGAAGAGCAGAGAAATCAGGTTGTTTGTATATTTCCAAGACCTAAACAGGGCATCCCTCAAAGACCATTACCCACTTCCTTCAATGGAACAAATATTGTAGGTAGTATCCGGTTCGAGAGATTCTCTCCTAGATGGCTACTCGTGGTATAATCGTAATGGTGAAGGAAGATGACCAGTTCAAGATGGCTTTCACCACCAAATGGGGGACCTATGCCTACAAGAAGATGCCATTTGGGCTATCAAATGCTGGAGCCACTTTCCAAAGGGCAATGGATATGGCATTCAAGGGGTTGATCAATAAAATAGTTTTGATATACCTTGATGACATCACTGTATTCTCCAAAAATGCAGTGGATCACCTCTTTCATCTGAGGCAGGTATTTCAGAGGTGTAGAAGATTTGGGGTGTCATTGAATCCCAAAAAATGCATATTCTTGGCTCATGAGGGAAAACTTCTTGGCCATATTGTTTCAAAGGAGGGATTGATGATTGACCCAGAAAGAGTTGAAGCAATTTGAGTGTTGCCATTGCTGTTATAAGAAGTCTCTTCAAATCTTCTTAGAAGGATCGATTTTGTCCGCAGTTTGTTCCAAACTTTGCAGCTCTCGTAAAGCCAATAACACTGATGTTGAAGAAGAGCATGGAATTTATGTGGACATCTAAAGGCAAGGCAAGTTTTGAGGCAATAAAAGAGGCTATATCTCAAGCTCCAACTCTCATCAATCCAAACTTCTCCAAGGATTTCATGCTATACGCCTTTGGTGGTGGAGATACAATTTCTGCAATCTTGGCACAACAAAACAAAGAAGGATTAGAACAACCAATTGCTTTCTTCAGTCAAGGCTTGGAGGAATACGAAACTAGGTACTCTTTCATTGAAAAGCATGTACTTGCAGTGATCAAGAGTTTAAAGAAATTCAAGCACCTAGTCTCAAACAACAAGATCCAATTATTGGTCTCTCATGCGGGAGTCAGGGACTTCCTTCTAAACAAGGATCTGAATGAGAAATGTGCAGGATGGATAACTCGTGTCATGGAATATGACATCGAGATCAAGGTCACCAAACTAGTACGTGGGAAGGGACTATGCGAACAACTAGCCTTGAGTCAACAAGTTGAAGCAGGTAATGAAGAAGATGTTGTCTTGGTACTACAGGATGGTCAAGAATAGGAAAATGATAATGTGCCCACTCCCTGTTGGACTCAGAGTATGATACACTTCCTACAGATAGGCCTATGCCCTCCAGAAATGAGCAAAGCAAAGAGGAGATACTTCAGGTTGCAGGCTGTTCTGTATGCCATTGTTGATGGAGTTTTGTACAAGAAATATGTGAATGGAGTGTTGCTAAGATGCATTAGCACAAATCAGATTCAAAGGGTGATGGAAGAGTTCCATGGTGGACTAGTCAAGGTCATTTTGCACCAAGAGTGACAGCTCTAAAAATCATGAAGGCTAGTTATTATTGGCCTAAAATCTTCAGTGATTGCTATGCATGGATCAAGAGGTGTAAGAATTGTGCATTCTTCACAGGAAAAGAAAGACTTGTTGCCCTTCCATTACATCCAATCTCAGTTGACCAGCCATTCATGCAATGGGGTTTGGACTTCATTGGGGTCATTAATACCAATTCAAGCCAAGGGCACAAATGGATTTTGACAGCCACGGACTACTTCACCAGATGGACAGAAGCAGTAGCACTCAAAGAGGAAAATGAGTCTAGAATCTTAGACTTTTATGAGGGGATAACTATAATAATCTTTGATAATGCATTGGCATTCATTGGATCTAAGGTGACTGAGTGGGCTATCAAGAACAGGATCTACCTAAGCACTTCATTAAACTATTACCCTCAAGGTAATGGCCAGGCCAAGTCTACAAACAAGAACTTGTTGAGGATCATTAGGAGGACTCTTGATGAGAATCAGAGGTCTTGGCATACCAAGCTGAAATCAACCTTATGGGCTGATAGGATCACTCCCAAAAGATCCACAGGTAATTCTCCATTCAGGCTTGTCTATGGAAGAGAGGCAATCTTGCCCATGTCACTTGAGTTGCCAACATTGGAACTCATGAAGCAGCTGGAGTTGCTTGAATTTGAGCCCATGGAGGTGAGGTATGCAGAGTTGATGGAGCTGTAAGAGATCAGAAATCAGGCATCCCAAGTAATGGAAAAGGATTAAGCTTTGATCAAGAAGACCTTTGATAGAAAGGCCAAGGATAGATCTTTTCAAGTTAGAGATCTAGTGTTGAAATGGGATGTGGACAAAGCAAACCGGGAAGGAATTCAAAATTTGATGCCATTTAGAGTGGCCCATACGTGGTCAAAAAGTGCAAGAACAACAATGCTTTCCAATTAGCCTCACTAGAGGGTGAAGAACTGTAGATTCCAGTCAATGGAATCTATCTCAAGCATTACTTCTAGAGGGAAGTTCACTACCTCTGTAAATATTAATTAGATTTTCATTCCTCCAAGTGCTTTGCACATTGTCTTGTTGTAGTTAGGTTTCAGTTTCCCTAAGTGCTTTAGCGCAGGTTTTGTTGCTCCTAGGTTGAGTTTTTACAAAGTGCAGGTGTGCTCTCGTAGAGGGAGTTATAGTATCGTGGATCATTTCAGGTTATTCATTTGAGTCGCCAATTGTTATCCAAAATTCACTCCTTGGGTTAATTTGATAACATGCATCAAAATTCAAAAGTCCCGAGGAAATGGATTGATTCAGTGGAAAAATCATGTTTCTAGGGTCCCCTCGCATTTTTCTAACTCCCTAGTGAAGAAGGAAACAGAAAGCTCGAGGAAAGGTGAAAAAGTTGAAAAAAAGCAAGCTTGGGACAGAAAAATCGTGAAAATTGGCTAAGTCCTAGTCCTCGCAAAATTTGGAACAATTGGGACATCGAGGCACGGATCGGCCGAAAACCCTCAAGCGGCTGCGAAGCAAAGGGACATCGAGGACATGGAGACGCCAAGGACGCGAATCGACGATTTGGCCGAAATGGGGAACTTCAAGATCGGGACAGGTTGGGAAAAAGGGACACATGGGACGTGGATAGCCGAAGGAGCCGAAAGCCAATCAAGCAACGCCACGTGTCATCGGCCGAATGAGGGACAAGGAAGCCCATTTCGGGTGGATCGGAAGTTTCTGTCCCAAACAACACTGGGACATCCGGGACAAATGGATGTGGTGGATGTGAAAAGCCGGCAGACCTGAATACCAATCAAATCACGACACGTGTCACGAGGGAGAAAGTCCAGAAGTCAAAGGGCGAGGTTTCAAGCACTGACCCGAACCAATGAAATAGTGCCACGTGTCCAAGTTTAAGGGCCCACAAGGAAATTTCAAAGGAAAGCCCATGAAAAGGTGGAGGAGAGAGAATTTCTCAGTGAATCAGAGCCTACCACGTGTCATCCAAGTGGCAGAGCACGGGAAAATTCAAATATTTTTCCCGCCGACATGTTTTGCCTGCTTTTTTCCTAAATCTTCAAATCATCGTATCTTTCGATCCAGAGCTCGGATTTGCACGTTCTTTATATCAAGGAAAATCATGAAATTATCTACATGATTCTCGGGATCAATCTAGCATTTTGGTTTAGTTTGGAGAGAGAAAATTGAGAAACACCTCTGGCATGAAATAATGGACAAAAGTAATGCTTCAACAACCAACTTCAATGCAATGCATGGGCTTGCACGCTTCATGTTAGACACCGCCATTTTTCCAGATCCACCACTTCGCCATAATGATATGATTTTAAATATGACCTAGAAGTGGTTGGGGTAGATTCTAGATTTCCTCTCTTTTCCCTCTCTCATTCTTTCTATATATTGTAAAGAGGAGCTTCTTTCAAAAGGTCGAACATTTTCTATTTTGCTCCTCCCTTCTTCTCCTATCAGGCGAATTTGTGGAGTTTGAACCTCTCATTTGAACTGTAATACGACTCTGCCTCTTAGCATTCTGTAGTGTATTGTATCAATCTTTGGAGCAAGTAATACATGTCTGTGGATGATTCTCAACCCTCTCTGTGTTCATTTTGCATCCTCCTGGTCTTTCACTGCAAGTTTTGTTATCTGTGCATGATCTTATATCACATTTGAATGGTCTGTGTTTACTGGCAAGATAAATGTTCTTCATTTCTCGGTGCATCACCTCTATTAGCTTAGATTTATCTTTATGCATCTTCTTACCCTGTCTCCTTGGCAGATTAGATTAGGTTTCGAGTAAACCCTCTGCATATTTCGTGTGCATCTGAACAGAGGAATAGGAACCAGCCTTCTCTGGAGAATCCTTTCTCACTTTTCAAGTCCCACACTTGGAGAAAGGATTCAATGTTATGCAATCACACTGGATGATAGTATGGTCAACCTAGAAACCTGACCAGCATCCAGGGGTGCTGTGATTTTGCACTAACACAACCTAACATGTGAGATGGGTCTTATCAAATCATAGTTGGTGCCCGATAGGGTGTCATGTCTATCCATATGAGGCTATCTAATATCTATAAATATTATAGCTCTTATATTGTTATGTAATCTAATTTCATGATCAATAATATTTGCGAGGCTTCCGTCCCTCTTTGGTCATTAAAATCTTATTCTATTTTATCATTTGGTATCAGAGCTATACCATTATTATCATTTGGTATCAGAGCAGGTTCTATCCAAGCAAGGTTGAAGAGGAGCACTATTGGAGAGGATCCATTGGAGAAGAAGATCTACATCAAAGGAGAGCCATTGAAGCATCCCGTAGCCTCAATTCCTTCCAAGCATGCATTAAGTAAAATTTGACCTATCCGCTTATTTGGAAGGTAAATTTTTTTATTAGTCATTGGCATGACCAATTGATCCAACATATTGGCGGAATATTTCAGATTTGGAGATCTTGAAAAAAAAAAAGATCTTGAAAAAATATATATTTGTGAAAAAAAAAGAGATCTTAAAAAAGGAGAAAGATCTTGAAAAAAATTGCAGATCTAAAAAAAAAAAAGTGAAAAAAATCAGATCTGAAAGTGGAGGTGTGAAGAATTCGGGAGCAAAGGTTGAAGCAGTCTCGTCAACAAAATTCCAGCAGATAGCTCTTATAAAAAAGGACATAAATTTTTCATATAATGTCAAATTGATGTGCTATTTTTTTACTAGAAATATAAGGAGGCACACAACTTTGCAGTTTACATCATCTTCAGATTCGGCCTCTACATATGACGAAAAGTCTGTACAAGTCGGATCATTTTTTCTGAAAAAATCAGATCTAATTGGTAAATTGATAAGTTCTCAAAAACTAAGATTATAATTCTTCTAAAATTTTGTGGGTTTCAAGAAAAATATTTTATGATGCTGCTATCAAAATTTTAGAAAAACCCAGATCACGGTTTGTGAGAAAAGGTGAAAACAATATTCAGATTGTTTGTTTGGATCTTGGGAACAAACAAGTCAGCGGTTCAATTCCCACTCTTTCCATATTTTTTACTAAATTTTTTTTTTTGGAAAATTTGAAGAAATTACTAATTTTTGGAGATTTCTAAATGTAGAAGCTCACCAAAAACATTTAGAGCCACCGCTAAATTTAGCGAAAAACACCTATTGGGGGTAAAAATATTTTTGCCTAAATTGTGTATTTTGTGATTCTAGACCCTTTTTTTCTAAAGAGGGGGGACACAAAAACTTCATTTTGATGTACTTTTAGAGCATTTTGTACTAATCTTGGTGCATAAAGTGCAAAAAAAAAGTGTAAATTTTTTATTTTATGTTTGGTTCTATCACATGAGATCTTTGATCTCATAAAGCAGCGTTCAATATATACAATGCCTCTGGGAAGTGCTTACGGGTGATGCCATCGCGAATACTACCGCACTTAACACCTAACACAACTACATAAATGTCATCTGGGAATCGACCCTATAAAATCGATAGGGAGTAATAAGGACACAATACACACACATTTGAGCCCTCCCATCCATTTGTCCTTGACAAACCCCTTCCGTCTGATGTCCTATGTACCACGTACTAAATTCTTTCACGTGCATTAACACTTCTTTCCGTACTAACGGGTATATTGAAAGGGTGATCTTCTTCCATGTACCGATGGGTATATTGGAAGGAAGCGTATATAGAAAGGTTTGGTATATCGGCTGACGGTATATTGAGAGGGAGACCATAAACCCGGAGTGATAAGAGCCTTACCCTTTGTTTAGAAATTCATAGTTTTAGAAATTCAGATTGCAGAAATGGGTGCACAACCACCAAAGTTCTTCTTACCAGATTCACAACTACTTAGAGGAGACACCTATGTTGTATGGAAACTGAAGATCAAGATGTTACTTGAGTTTGAAGACCTATGGACAGTTGTAGATGGAACAACAACAAGATCACTTGATGATGGAAGACAAGAAGTTCAATTTTATAGGCCAATCAAAAGGCCAAGTTGATCATCTTGTTTGGTGTAATAGACGATGTGCAACCCCACATTAGAGATGCCACATCGCCAAGGATGCATGGGATAAGTTGAGCACAATCTATGAGGAAAATAACAAGAATGCCATCGTCAACCTACTATCACAACTATATACTCTCAAGTTCAAGCACAATGAGAAGGTTGAAGTCTTTTTGAGACGAGTTTCTATTTTTAGGGCATCTCTATTGGCATTGGTAAAAGAGCTAAGTGATGAAGACCTTGTACCAATTGTGTTGCGAGCACTTCCTCCTTCCTACAGAATCTTTGTGACAACTATCAATATGAGTGAACACAAATAACTTTGAGAAGTTGGTCAATCTACTCCAACAAGAAAAAGTAATGAACAACAAAGATCATGAAGATGAGCAAGCATTATCTTCCAATCATAAAGGAAAGGGAAATTTCAATCCAATCACAAGAATTCCCAACAAAATCAAAGTCAACAAAGGGACCAAAGTCAACGAGACAACACCAAGAAGTGTCCCATTTGCAATAGAGGGGGACATGACATCAAAGATTGTTGGTACAATTCCTACAAAAAGGGTTCATCAAGTAATTCAAAACCCAACAACCAATAGGGTAACAACAATTCAAATAAAGGGAAGTCCAACAACAACAACAATCAAGGGTAGAAAAATGGTAATTGGCAAAGAAAACCCAAACAACAAGGGTACATTGCTGAACATGAGGATGATTCAGATGAAGGACACCACATGTATTTTTCTCAATTTGATGAAGAAACCAAGTGCACACAAGATATCTGGTATGTTGACTCGGGTGCAACTCGACACATGACTAGACACAAGGATTGGTTGTACACACTACGTGACTCACCTAACAAGAACCATGTGTCATTAGGTGATGACTCATCATACAGTATCAAGGGGATTGGAAACATTTCACTACCTCTTGGAAAGCATAACTGTAAAATCACATATATATTGTATGTACCTGGGTTGACCAAGAATTTGCTATCAGTTAATCAACTCCTTGATCACAACTTGAAGTTGGATTTTGATAGTAATAATGGAGAAAAATTGTGCTTGATACGAGATAAGTTAATAGGTTCCAAGATTGTAGTAAAAGCCTCCAATGTGGGACACATGTTCCAACTTGATTTTTTCCATAAGGATGATCAAGCTCTAGTGGCCAAAGACACAAAATCTGCAGAACTATGGCATCACGATATGGTAACATCAGTTTTGATTATCTCCAAACACTTCAAAAGGGAAACATGGTGAAAGGATTGCCTACACTCAAGCACAACACACGACAAGTGTCACAATTTTCTAGCTAGAAAGCAACACAAAGTACCCTTCTATAAGAACACATATAGAGCTAAGGGAAAGCTTGATTTGGTGCACATCGATCTTTGCAAGCCCATGCAACCAAGTCATTATGGATATCAATACTTCATGCTTTGTGTTGATGACTACTCAAGAAAGATGTGGATATATTGTCTAAGAAACAAGAGTCAAGCCTTTGAGACATTTTAGAAGTTCAAAGCACTTGTTGAGAATGAAGTTGGTCACAAGATCAAAACTCTCTTCTCGTATCGAGGGGGAATTCACAAGCAATGAGTTCAAGACTTACCTGAAATCTCATGGGATTTGTCGACAAATGCCTCCTACTCACACACCACAACATATGGTATAGTTGAGAGAAGGAATCATACTATCATGGAAATGGTGCGATGTATGATTGATGACTCAGTTTAACAAATAC
The DNA here is from genome assembly GCA_018340775.1 of Taxus wallichiana var. yunnanensis. Lineage (NCBI taxonomy): Eukaryota > Viridiplantae > Streptophyta > Pinopsida > Cupressales > Taxaceae > Taxus > Taxus wallichiana. The sequence goes on from CM031240.1 coordinate 71,599,143, forward strand.
ATTTTTGGCGAAGTTGTAAGAACTACACTTATTTGTTGAACAGAGTGCCCATAGTAGCTCTTAAAGGAGTGACACCTCAAGAAGCATGGTCAAATCAAAAACCATCAATTGCACACCTAAGAGTATTTTGGTGTAAAGCAAGCATGCACATACCCAAGAAGAATATGAACAAGTTGGATATGAAAGATGAGAAACTGATATTCATTGGATACAGTGAAGAAGCACCTGGGTACAAATTATGGGATCCAAAAGCAAATAAAGTATACACAAGTAGGGATGTTGAGTTCTTTGAGAAGAAACAAGTAGATGCTCCACTCAATGACTCAACAAACATGCAGAATACACCTCTTGTGAAGATAGAATTTGATGTTCCCACTGAAGATGACAGTGATGAATTAGATGATGGTGAAAACTTGGATCCACCACAAGCCAATGGAACAACTAAGAAGTTACCTAAATGGTATACTCAATTAATAAGAGATGCAAATTTGGATGAAGCACCTAGCACATCATCCAATCCTAGACCTAGAACTCGTAGTCAAGCTCGTGAAGAGGTCAATTATGCCCTAATGAGCAGAGTTGTTGAAACAGTTGAGCCATCTACAGTTTAGGAATCCCTACAATCAAAATCTTGGAAAGATGCCATGGATTCAGAGTATTAGTCAGTGATGAAGAACAACACATGGTAACTTGTCGACCTTCCACCTAGGAAGAAACCCATTGGATGTAGATGGATATTCTAGACCAAGTAAAAATCAGATGGGACTATTGAAAAGTATAAAGCAAGGCTTGTAGCAAAGGGGTATGCAACAAGAAGGCATTAATTCTGAGGAGACATTTGCTCCCACAGCCAAGATCAAGACAATCGGGATGATCTTTTCTCTAGTTGCACAATTTGGTTGGAAATTCCACCAAATGGATGTGAAAAGTGCCTTTCTTAATGGTGATTTGTAAGAATAAGTCTATATGACTCAGCAGAGGGTTATGTAATACTAGGAAAAGAGATGATGGTATGCGAGACTCATAAAATATCTATATGGCCTAAAACAGGCACCCCGGGCATGGTACATCAGAATTGATGAGCATCTCATAAGTCGTGGATTCGAAAGGAATCCTTATGACCCTAATCTCTACCTCAAAAATAAAGTGGGGGAGATTGTCATTTTGGTTGTTTATGTCAATGATCTAGTCATTACAAGCAGTTCTATGAAGATGATTGATGCAACAAAGAAGGATTTTAATTGATCATTCGATATGACAGATCTCAGGCTCATGCACTATTGTCTTGGGTTGGAAGTATGGAAAAAAGAGAATCATATCTTTGTGTCACAGTTGAAATACACCAAGACAACACTTGAGAAATTTAGGATGACGGACTACACTCCTATTGCTACACCTATGGAAGCAAGACTTCAGTTATCTCGTTCCGATCCATCACCACTGGTGAATGTAACTCTCTATCGATAGTTGATCGGGAGTCTAATTTACCTGACATATACTAGACCAGATATTAGCTTTGCAGTCATCTATTTATCACGCTTCATGTAAGAACTGAAAATATGTCATTGGAAAGTAGCAAAGAGAATACTAAGATATATAAAGGGTAGAGTTGACCTCGGTCTAGAGTATAAGAAGAATGACAACTTCTTCTTGACATGATATTCAGATTCAGATCATGCAAGAAACATGGATGATAGGAAGTCAACATTAGGCTTCATCTTCTTTATGGGATCTGGACCGATATCATGGGGAAGTAAGAAACAAAACTTTGTTTCTCGCTCTTCTACAGAAGTAGAGTATCGAGCTGCAGGTGAAGCTGTTTGTGAAGCAATATGGCTACGCCGAATACTGGAAGGAATTGGTCTACCACAACAGAAATCTACTCCAGTATATGTTGATAATGAAGGAGTTTTAAAGCTTGTTCGCAATCTAGTATTTCATGAGAGAACCAAGCATATTGAAGTACATGTTCATTTCATACGTGAGCATGTCTTGAAGCACAACATACAACTCTAGTTCTGTCCTACAACTGAACAGAAGGTAGATGTTTTCACTAAGTCACTTGCACGTGAAAAATTCACACTTTTCAGAGAGTTCCTCTCCACTTCATTGGAAACTATGCAAAATTAAGGGGGGAATGTTAGCATAATTTAGCATAGGCATATTTATTACATTTTATTGCATTGTCTTTTATTTAATAATGTGCAACATGTGCACTCTAGTCTAGTGACTTGCATTCAATATTGTTATGTTGGATAACATTCAATATTGGTATTAGTAGTAATTACATGTGCATGTGAGATGGGTCTTATCATCTTGTAGTTGGTGCCTGATAGGGTGTCATGTCTATCCATATGAGGCTATCTAATATGTATAAATATTACAGCTCTTGTATTGTTATGTAATCTGATTTCATGATCAATAATATTTGTGAGGATTCCATCCCTCTTTGGTCATTGCAATCTTGTTTTATTCTATCATTTGGTATCGAGTTGTACCATTATTATCAAATCACCAAAAATTGATGAAATTTGATGAGAAATTCACAATTCTAAGCTTCTTGGAGATAAATGGTGGCCAAAAATGAAAATTTATAGTTACCCTTGATCTACTTTTTCACCTTCAATCTGGGCCCTCCACGTGTCAAAATATGATTGGAAATCAATTTGGGCTCACCTTTTGTCTTTTTGACATTTTTGAAAAAATGGAAAAATTGACCTTTTTCTCCACCCCTCCGCCCTTGAATTTTGGTGATGACATGTGGCACATGGTGGGTCCCATTGGGATTGCACTCCAATTCTACGCATTTTGACCCTTTTTGAATTTTGGAAATTTTTCACCTTTTGCCCCGCGGGCCTCGCGCCCAATTTTCTCCCTTGCCACGTGTCACTTTCTCTATCGCTAAAATCCATGGGCTCAATTCTCATTTTAACTCCCTTTTTTAGCCAAAGGAAAATTTTCCCCTTTTCTTCCACTGGGCTCATCGACCCACTCTGCCCACCACATGTCTCCCTATGGCTCATTCGCGGGCCCACGACTCAATTATTCATCTTAACTCTGTTTTCCATAAAGGGAAAAATTCCCCATTTTCTTTCGTGGCCTGCACTCCCCTCTGACCTTTTTATGGACACATGTCCACCTGAGATTTGCTACGGTGCCATGCTTCAAAATTTCACCTCAGGCCTCTTTAACCAAAAAGGGAAAAATTCCCTTTTCCTTCGCAGCCCGCACTTCCCCACTTTGCCACCGCACTACCACGTGTCCACCTCCTTGCTCCAATTCGGACCCACGAGATTTTCTCATCCTTGTTTTTTCCAAAAAGGCAAAAATGCCTAAGTTCCTGTCGTCAAGATCCCACTCCACCTTCGCATAAGAACATGACACATGTCCTCTCGCGGAGTTGTAGGGGGAATTTTGAATTTTTTCCCAAAGCCCAAAAATGACTAAGTTTTTCAGAGAAACCCGCTGATCCTTGTCCAACCAGAAGTGGCCACGTATGAGGAGAATTTTGAGCTTAATTTTGACGGTCAAATGACACTGTATGACCTGTAAAAAACACAGAGTTTACAAGAGATGCCCAAATTCGATTTTCTCTTCATGGGTGATGGATTTTTGCTCAAAAAACAAGGGGAAGTTGATTTTATGCAAGTTTTGACCATGGGGAAGGGTTTTTGAAGGCATATATGCATGAAATGAACAAATTTGATTTTTCACGATTAGGTAAGAGGGAAAACACGACATAGCCCATAGATTTGGAAAAATTAGGGCACAAACAAGGCATGCATGGGTGTTTCTTCACAAATGAGGCATGGAAAATGATTTTCAAATGGCCTAGGGCATGGAAATAGAAAAAACAATTTCATCCCATCCATTCAAACTATAGAAAACATTTCAGGAAATGGAGAGTGAAAGGAAAATTAGGGTAAAAGCATTACAAGATCAAAATAGACACCAATAGACTTCAAGAGGATATTGCAAAAATTTTGGAAGAAAATAGATCTCTCAAGAAGAGAAATTATCTTCTACAATCACTCATTCATGTTAAGGATACAATAATACACTTCCTCTGAGAACAAACTTGTTAGCCGATAGCATCACCATCATATTGTGGACAACCATATCCATACTTCTAGTCCACTTGTAGATATTTCTCCCGAACCCATTAACATTGAATTTTTAGTCTTTGAGTATGTTCCCGCTCTTGATGTTTATACACCTATGAATCTTGTTATTGCATGCCCTTCCACATCTCGTGCCTATTCACAGTACCACATGTTGTGTATCCTACTTTTTCTCAGCTACATGGATTTTTTGAGAAGCCTACCACTACATTCGGTTTTTGCATGCTCCGTTCTATGGGTCTCATTAGCGAGTCATTGGTAGACATTCACATGGTATTTTTTCTTCTATTCGACATGTTAAGTTGAATTGTCATCATGAAATTTGTTTTAGACCAGATACTTCATTGGGATCATAGATTGACAGATCTCCTTTTTTTGTTCGCTTAACTCTTTCTGAGGATCATGAGCAACACATGAGTTCTGCACCTTCACTCGGGCTCGAGAAACTTGAGATTTTAGCTATCGACATGATCAACTCCGACACACATTCTTATGTTCTTTTGCATGGACCCATTGTGCATTTTTCACCAAGTCATATGCAGGAAACTTCTTCGTACATCTATGTTGATTTGGGGTGAATATCTGATCACTCATGTTGGAAAAATAGGCATTCATTGAGAGGACTCTAAATGCATGGATCCTCCACCATTAAGCCTCTTGATCCACTTTCTATACCTAGTGAATTGTGATGCTTCTTGTTTTGAGCATTTTTCTTTAGTAGGTGTAGTGTATCTCTCTTGTTTGTTGAGAGATTTTGTATCTATATTTTTGAAAAATTTGGAATGTTGATAGTATCTCTTATAGGGATCTATTCTGGTGCATTCCAGTGTTATTTTGTCGTGTTTGAGTATTTATTTTGACAAATCATACAGATTTGTAGCGCCACTCCACTCATTCAAGCATTTTGGGAGGGTGTGGTGTTGATATTGCAACTTCAATTTTTGTGTCCTTGCATTGTTACCTTGGCTTTTCTTGGATCGTGACACTTTAGATTTTGTGTCCTTGCCTTGTTTCTTTGCTTTTATTCTTGGATCGTGGCACACCTATTTGCAGCAGTTGATCAAATTATGTTTGGTGTTTTTTAGTTTTGTGATTGAGCAATGGATTCGGACCATAGTGCACACCAAACTTCTTCAAGATTATACAAGTTGTTTGAGTGAGCTTATTAGGATGATGTGGAGTAGGTTTTTACTATCTTTACTTTGTTGTTACTAGTTTTGGGTACCTTACGGTGTCCCTTTTTCCCGATTATTGTACATAAGTACCTCATCAGCCTACTTGTTGGGACTCATACTATGGACATGCCACTTCTATTTTGGCCCCAAGCTTCACTTGAGGGGGTGTTAGAGTAGGTATTTACCTTATCTCATGTTCACCTAGGTAATTTATTTATATTTACTATATTTATCCTCACCCACTTATGTGTGTGGATATTTATTTTATCTTATTTAGATATTAGGAGATACTATCTAGTTCTTAGGTATAGTTCTTTCCTTAATCTATGGTATTGACTAGAACCTTGATGTCTAGTTCTCTCCTAAATTTATGGTCTTGACTAGTTCTTTGATGACTAGTTATTTCCTTGATTTATGGCTTGATTTACAACATTGACTGGTTCTTAGATTATTATTCCTTTCTGTTTAAGAAAGGCCCATTCTCATTGTATTACATTGAGTTCCATTATAATATATGATATTGCTGCTCATTTGTTTGCAAAGGTTTTATGTAAAGCTATTCTAGTGAATTACTTTCATCTTATTGATCATGGTATTTGATTAGCATCTGTGTTCTTGGCTTGGTACGATTTAGTTATCGTTCCTTTCAAAAATAAACTCACTGATCCATCCCTTTTCTAAGATCTTTATAGCTCTTATTTCTTGTGATTATTGCTAGACTTTCTCAGGAATAACTACCATTTTCTTGGATATTTCTTGTTCATTTTACACCAATGATTGTGTTTGTTCCTGATAACTTATTTCAATGGTCCCCATGCCAATATCACCCCGTTAGCCACTACTTGATTCTTTTGGATGCTATTTTTTGTGGTCTGGAACTTCAGATTGATCACTTTTCCCTTGAATTATATCAACATTCAGGGAGACTCCTTCCTTTCTTCTTTAGTTGAAGCCATAGTGGAATTAATTTCTTCTATAACACTTTCTTGCACCAAAATTTGAGTTGTGGGCTCCTTCTCTCCCAAAGTCTGTTGAGTTGCAACCTTACCCTTTTCATGCTCTAACAATGTATCTTGTAATGCCATGGTAGGTTGTTCCTCTAGAAACAACTCTACATTTCCCACTAAGGGCTGTAAATTCTTACCAGTGATGATTTCTGCATCAACAATTGCATCTTGTGCTATTTTCAATCTCTCTTCAAAAATAGATTTTCCCTCTTGAGGAAGGTTATCAATTTTGGTCACCTTAGCAGAAATAGATATAGCCTCTTCCATTAATAACTCAGCATTAGTGTCCTTTTCAACAAACAACTCTAGTTTACCCAATTCTGAAGTCATTTTTCCTAGGGAAAGTATTTTAGTTTCCTGGGTCCTCTCTTCAGTAGTTAGTACATGAATATGTTGTTCTAATTGTTTTCATGCTTGAATGATACCCAATGGTATCAGTATTGGTTCATCTACAGATAAAATAAGTTCATCCAACATGGAAAAACCTTCACCAACATCAACATTAATTACATCAGTTTGGCACTTTGCAAATTTGTGCATTGTTTCGACTAGAGGCACATTTATATCCTTAGTAAGTAAAGTTTCAGATATTTTAATACCTAGGGTAAAAATTGATTGTCTACTAGATTAATTGCAGTACTTAATTGGAAAACTAGACTTTGAGTGCATTCCATTTTTTTCCATAAAAGATGATATGGGATCGAGTATTTAATTGCTCCAAATGTGGCAGTGATGCATCATGATGATTTTGGACAACATCACTCCATTTAGACTCTAAGGGATCAATTACCACATCCCGATGCTTGAACTTTGTAGGCTTATGGTCACCTACTCTTACCAAGACTGGATGGTGAATAATCTTGTGTTTTTGTGTGTCCTCTCAAACCTTTTTAAATCTGGTGCTACCCTCATTTCATCATTTTTTTATCTTAGAATGAATGTGGCCACTTGCAATGGCCCCACTCATCAAATTTTTATCACTATGTTGCTTTTGCGAAACACTTGGATGGACCACATGTGATACCAAACCTTTCCCCTTTTCCTGAATTGGTACTAAAAAAGTAATGGGGGCATTCTCCATAGATTTTAAAAGCATCTCTTCAATCTTTTTCTTGAGAACTAACATAGAAGTTCTAGTTCCACTAGTGGCTGATGTCCACTCATCAATGAATTTAGAAGTAGGTCTTTTGGATGGAAATTGAGGGGCCTTTCCTCCCAGTGGGTCCATTCTATCTGCATCCTCCCTCAGGGGTGGAATATCCTCACTCAGGTTTCCCAAACTTTTAAAATTGTTTAGGATTTTTGTATTCTAGAGTGAAAGATCAATATTCTTTTGGGTCAACCAGTTTATAGTCCTCCTCATTACATCAGTTATTCTTAAATAAGGATCATCAGATTCTACCACATTCCATTCTGGAGGAGATACAGGATGATCCCCCACCTTTTGATCAATATAAAATCTTCTCACTATGTGTGGATCATCCATAATCCCCTCTGGGATAACCACAATTTTGTAGTCTATTATCTGTGATAGAGTCATTCTGGAAAAATCCCTTAACTTGACTTCTTCCTCATCCTTGTAGTTCATCCAGTAATCCTTGAAATGGGGCTCATGCTCAAAGGTATTTGCAATGTTGTTAAACACCCATCTAATGTCATAATTAGGCCTTGCCTCAAACTTCTCCATATCAAATTTCTGCATTTCCTCTTCAATCAATCTATCCTTTATGATGGAAGGACATGAATACCTTCCAATTTGAATAGGAAATTTGATATTTGTTTTATGCCTCCCATAAATTATTTTATGCATAGGTGTCAATTGTCCTTATTTTGTGTAGCAACATTAATGGTGGCAAAAATAAATGCACTACATTGAGACCGTTCAATCCGTCGTTCACAATTTTAAAAATGAACCATCCACGTGGAATAAAGATTTTCTCTTGTTGGTGTAGGTGGTATTTTTCTTCAATTATTTAGTGTTATTCCACCTCACCGGTGAGTAATCTCACTTAGGTGGACATGGATCTAGGTGACATCTTAGTTATGATGATTCCCTTACAAAATATGTCATATGTGTAAGTGTGTTAAAGGAGTTACATTCCCATTTGGGAAAGTAACTCCTCTTCTCCATTATGGAGGAATCTTCTCTTACATGGGAGTTACACATTCACCCCCGCTATATGTACACCACCTCTTTTGATCAATGATAACCAAGGCCAAGACAAGCCAAGCAATTCCATTCTACTCTATTTTTGAATCTTGAGCTCTCATATGCATGCACATTGCTTACGTGAGCTTGCTTTCTTTAATCTTGCAACTCCTACAATTTGGTGGAGTGTAACTATTCAATCCATGTGAATTCCTTCTAGGTCTTCGTCCTTCACTCCATGGTATCAGAGCTGAGGGGACCAGAATCACACTACTCACCTTTATTTCTCCATTTGTAGTTGCTTGTGAAAGCTCTCACTTTTGCATGTGCTTTACTTGCATATTTTGAGATTCTTTTGGGTGTATGTTTCAGGTTTAATGTGTTGCAGGAGCAATCTCACCACCTAGCTCTCTACCCAGCTCACTGCTATCTCTAGCTCATCCTCTGCTCAACCCTTTCTTCATTCATCCTACTTGTTATATTGGCTGCAACAAATTCATCGTGTATGGTCTTTGCCCTCTTGATTTTTACATTGGGTTTACATTTGAAGCCTTGTCCTATGTGCTTGTGCTATTTTTTGGGTCCTTTTGGCCCTTTCCGTTCTAACCCTACAAGTTTTTTCACTATTATGTGAGCATTCCTTGGCTTGTGACTCAATTTCTACTTGTTTTTGCTCAAGTTCTACTCTCTTGTGGATGTTTTAAACTAGTTTTTAGTGTTGGTCTATGTACTCAACTCGCATATTGCTTGTGCTTACTTATGTGGTGCTGGTTTGAGCCTCATTACATTAGAACCCCCACTTGTACATTGGTCCAATGGGCTCATTTGGATTACAACCTATCTGTGTGCATTATAGCATATTTACATTTGTTTTGGGTACATGTGTTCCTCCCTGTGTTGGAATATCGGTTCTTCTTTCATCGCTTAGGATTTGGTTATGCATACTTTAGCTTCACGCTCTAGCTTAGATCTCTCTTCTCTTCATGTATCTCAGCCCACTAGGTCATTTTATGTGCTCAAACCATTGCTTGCAAACTTCAACAACATGTTACAGCTCTGTATCTACATGGTTTCTTGCCTCACAAGCAGTTATGAAAACATGGCATCACTCATTCATTCTGCTCTTAGACATGTTCACTCCATATGATTTGTGTGGCTACTCTCTAGCTCTGGCTGTTACACAGGATTCCTCCAACTCTACAGACTTGCCCACCCTCTTGCATGGCATTGCACATGGAGTTAACTCGTTCAACCATCATTTAGCTTGGTCAACATGTGTGGCAACTCGGTTTGAGATATTTCCTTTTAGAATTGTTTGGCATAGTCAAAACAATCCCTCTGTTTTAATGTTTTAAGGTAAAACATTTATTTCATGGAATTGTAATAAGTATTGGTACTATTTTACTTGTATTATGTCCTTCATTCATGTGTCGAAGATGGAGGGCGAGGTCGAGGTTAGCGGGAGGCTAATGCCCCTCGCAAGTAAAACAAAACCTACCCGAAATTTGATGTCACTTCCAACAAGTACCCACATGACACCCTTTGCACCTATTTTAGGCACTTTTTAATCAGTTTGCAAAGTTCATTGGCATTTTTCATCAGTTGCGGGAATTGTATTTTTGCTATAACGTTTTATTCACTATTCATTTTTAGCGCTTCTTTAGTCAAAGTTGCATGATTTCTCGCACATTACGTGATGACATTTTCAATTTTGTAAACACACTACTTTATAAAGTGCCACATTCTGGGGGGGTTCACTAGTACTCTTGGGTTTTTACATGCAGACACATTATCGGCCAAGTCCGATGTATTTCTTTGTGCACCTTGCACTTCTTGCTTCCGCATCATGGAGGGTGCTCTTTCTAGACTTGAGTGTCATAGGATCTCTTTACAACCTCCACCACTTCTCACCGGGAGAGGGAACTATTCAGCTTGGCATGCTTCCATGGAACGTTACTTTGCTCACGAGGGTCTTTCACCCTTCTTACTTGGGCCAGTTCCTGCACCCACTAATCATCATCATCTAGAGGACTTCCTTGACACTTGCGACCATGTTTTTGGTCACTTGATGATGCATGTCTCCAGATCTCTCTGGTTTCATGTGGTAGACTCAGATCCTCCCCACCATGTCTAGAGCATTCTTCAGTCCCTCTATGGAGACCCTTCACATACTACCACCATTATTGCTACTATTGATTCAGGTCTCCTCTTCTTCTTCATGTAATGGTAGTTCTGTGACACATAATCGCTTGGTTCTTCTTCGATGATGAGGATTCTACACCCGATTCGATGTTGAGAGTACTACAGAGGAATATTCTTCTCCTCCTCTCACTATTCCAGAGAGTGTTGTCACCCCTCCCATCTCATCAGATATCAAGCAGTCTCCTACTAGGCCTCATACAATCATCACACCCACCTCTTTTCCACCTTTAGTGTGTGAGGCCCCTTTCACTCCTCTACCTTCATTGGATGACTCATACCTATCTGACATCGCTCTTTTGTTTGTTGAGCCCCCTCATTGGGATGAGTATCTTCCTAACCTTGGTCATCTTTTTATAGATTACACTTGTGATGTACTACAGGTTTGTCATCCATCTACAGGTATTTCAGAGGAGTTCATCATCTCCATTGTTGGGAGTGCCCCTTTTGGGACTCTTATCGTTCCACTTTTCCAAAGACCTTCATTGATCCACCCTTACTTGTGGATCCAATTTCTATTGTGGGTATTTTTTGTTCCTTCACATTAGATGGACATCCTTTCTATAGGTTTTCCCCTTCTTCACTCTAATTGTTCAAAGACTTTCGTGACATTATCTTTGTTACTTGACACTCTCTTGCTCGAACTATGTCACACTTTCATGGACCAGACTCGAGTTCTTCATGTTGCTACCTTATGTTTCCTTCGTGGAGTGGGCAAACTTCCAGGACATCATTTATGTCCTTCCAACAACAAGCATACAGTTTGGTGTGGGTGGCTCTTCTTTAGTCCAAAGGCAGAGGATATCATCATCGACATTCTTCTGGGAGACTTCTTAAAGCTACAAAGTTTTGATCCGTCCATGGAATCTTCTGCATTCCTCTCATCTCCCTCTTCTTCTCTCTTCTTCCTCTTTCCGAGAGATTGCCTCTTTGTACATGGGTACCTTTATAGGCTCGTCTATGGCCAAGACCCATCTTTGGAATCTTTCTTAGATTAGAGATTGGAATTTTCTCTCTTTTGGGGGAGTTTTTCCACTGGGTTTTCTCCTTTTACTCCAATTTTTGAGAGTTTCTTGTACATGGGTACCTCATCAGGCTTTGTGTCAAGACCCATTTCTCATTTCTGACTTGTCACCTCATCCTAAGTTACGATGAATGGGGGTTTTGGTGTAGGTGGTATTTTTATTCACTTATTTAGTGTTATTCCACCTCACCGGGTGAGTTATCTCACTTAGGTGGACATGGATCTACATGGTATCTTAGTTATGACATATTCCCTTACGAAATCTATCATATGTGTAAGTGTGTCATAGGAGTTACATTCTCATTTGGGAAAGTAACTCCTCCTCTTCATTATGGAGGAATCTTCTCTTACATGGGAGTTACACATTCACTCCCCTATATGTACACCACCTCTTTTGATCAATGATAAGCCAAGCCAAGCCAAGCCAAGCAATTCCATCCTACTCCATTTTTGAATCTTGATCTCTCATATGCATGCACATTTATTTACAAATATTTCTTGATTTAATCTCGCAACTCATCTTGTACTTATGGTGGAGTGCAACTATTCGATGAACGTGAATTCCTTCCAGGTCTTCATCCTTCACTCCTTCATCTCTATCACGGGCTTGGGGTACCTTTTTGTAATTTTGTATCTTTAGAGACTTTACACACGTTTGGAAAGCTTTACCCACCCATCTTCATTTTGTTTTTCAATACCGGTTTGACATGTGGTCGCATTTGAGTGATAGTGGGGTTGTGGATCTTTTTTTTTGGAATTTTACTCCTTTTGCAAATAAAACCAAAAGTATCAAAAATATATGATGATTTATTTCCCCACTTCCTTTATAAACAAATACCACGTGTCCTTATGTGGGCCTCGGGGACCCTTTTGCACTTTTAACGCCTTTTATCTTTGTAGTGCACAAATACAATTATGCACCGCTTCCACTGCATCCACTTAGCTTGAGACATGTGTACACTTTTTGTGTAGAAAGAAAAACTACTTGTGGTGCTTTATGTTCGTAAATATTTGAGAAATATTCATCGGGTCATGAGGACCAATTTTTTAATTCGTGAATTCCATAGAAAAATACATGTTTTTGAATCTGACCCTCCATACCACATCCAATTTAAAGCCACCACATATCAATAGGTGATAGGAGATAAAATTCACATACAGACATGATCCTCAACCAAAAAAGAGGAAAGAATAGATCATACACAGAAAAAGCATAGAGTTAACTCGCACCTCAATAGGGAAAGAAGAAAAATATAGTAGACATCGATGGAAAATATTAACCGAATAAGGGCGAGATCAATTCGATCACCAACACCATGTAATGTTTTTATACCTTTGATGTAATCTTAGGTGATCACAAATAATTCTTATAGTGCTTAGCCACCTATTTGAGATAAATAACTAAGAATATATATGATTCCTTTGTTTGAATTTTGTAATTGACAACTGAAATGCTGACCCAAATTTTTAAATGACGACCAAGAGGTAGAAGAGAATCAAAAGAATAAGAAGAAGATAAATAAGGGTAGGATCACCCATTATGGAATATAGTACTTGAGGGCTTCTATCCTAACTAGGTGCTAGTTTCTAAGGCCATAAAATATAAATTAGTTTGTTATGGAAGAGTTGTAAGATATGTAAGGCCAAAAGCATGGTCAAAAGATAAATAAAAAGGCCCAAAATAAGTTATTAACCACTAGTTTTCTTTATTAGGAATCATGGATACATTAGTATGCTTTAGGACCTATAAGTGCACCCAAGTGCATATAATTTGTGTCTACAGCTAATAAGGGTGTATATGTAACTTTTAATTGGTAACTAAAGTTGATTTTAATAGTGTTCTCTTGTGTGGAATTGTCAAACCTACTTATTGTGTGTTTTACTATATACTTGGGAAGTTTAAAAGAAAGAACCAAACTGAAAATAATAATCTAAGAGTAGATTTAATGTGTGGAATTTCCTTATGTGTAATATTATATGAGCCTCATTTGTGGATTTCACTAATGCATCATTGTTTTGGTGTAATGTATCATTATATTTGTATCATATCTTCCACACATGTTTAAATCCCACTCATTTAGTTAATTCATGTAGCCATGGCCCGTGGGGCACCTAAAAATCAGTAAAATTTTAAGGATGAGTCTAATTGCATTAATAATTATTTACATAATCTATCTAAAAGAAAATAAGATCAATAATTTAAGATACCATTTCAAAAATGTATACTAAATGGTAAAGTGTTACAAGGAACCTTGTTGAAAATGCATATGGTCAATCCCCATTTAACTTTGAAGGCCTTAAAAAACATGAGGACCCTAATTTGGTAAGACATATGACGGATTTTAATTCTTGTTAATCATATGTATTTCTCCATAAATAGAATCCAAGAGAAATGGTAATACATGAACGACACAAGAAAGTGGATTTCCTTAATTTTTTCAAACTTTCTAATAGCCAAACAATTGTACCTTTTCAGATACGTACATGATTACTTTTATCATGTATATTTACTAAGAATCATAGTAGTAGGTGTCACTATGTGTGGAAGTATGTTTGACATAAAATTAAAATGATATATTTATTATTTAGAAAATTTGATAAGTGAAAGTGACTACATAACATAACTTTATGGTTGATTTTAAAACAACTAAGCTAAAATCAAAGGGGATACATAGTGTATAGTTTCATGGGTTTCGGGAGCGCTTAGAAAACTCCAAATGATTGAAAACTTAGTTTTTGGTTAGTATTCATATTTTCATTGCTTATAATTGGTTATTCATAAGACTTAGGAATATGTAAATATGTTTTTGTGAAATGGGGAAGGATCAAGATCTTGGATGAGTTTGAAAAGGTTTATATGATAGAGGAGATAAAATTTTCTTATGGAGGAGATAGAGATTTGAGAGGAATGATGAGAGTGAAATGAAGGTGAGATGGGAGGGAAGAAGATAGAGAAGGAAGAAATCTAGTAAGATGGAAAAATGGTTGTTATGGTGTAACTTTGGAAAGAGGAATGAGAGTGTTATAATATGATAATACATGATTGCCCCATTGACAAGGTTTCTTACCACTAGATTTGTGATATTCCATTAACTCAAGCCTATCTACTATTTGAGGTTTCTTATCAGCTATAAAAGATAGCTTCTATTGAGGATGGTTGCAGTTCCAGCTTTAAACTACCACTTGAGACCAAGAAACAAACTACGTTTAGCCAAGAAAAATTATGGAATAATTTTTTTAATTTTTTTTTTTTTAAATTTTTTTAGCAAAGAAGGTTACAAGATCATAGTTATCAAAAACCTGGTTTAGGTTAAAAGACAAGATTTAATTTCACAAATGGTCCTACAACATCTCACAACAAGCACAAGGTCAAAACAAGGGATAAAATTCATCACTTAGGTTAGGAGAGTAAATTCTCACTCCTATCTGCCCTAATAAGCTTACAGGATTCAACCTAATTTTCCACACACTTAGAGTCATCAAAAGTTTCCTAAATTATTCCCATTGGATAGGAAATTTATTCACCTTTCAAACCATATAAATAATTCCTCCTAATTCCTTGTAAAACTCAAGTTATGGGGCGACGGAGTTTTAGGGAGAAATTTTACCTTCCTCAGGCGCAAGGCACGAAACACCTCCGCGTGCCCATAGGGTCGACGAAGGGGACACGTGGTGATTTTTGATTATCAAGGGGAGACATGGAATGGTGGGGTGCATTAGGATTTTTAAATTTATAGGCAAAAATCCCAACGGTGAAAAATGACGCGTGCCTCCACTAAGGAAAATCCAAGCCACGTTTCAAGCGCCTAATGGCCGCGAGGAAAGATTGGGAATTTTTCCCTAGGTCCAAACCTAAAATTTTCTAAAGGAAATTTCCTTTCCTCCTCTTCTGTCACCAAATATGCCATGTGGGATCCTATGATTGGGCGTGGGTCGGCGGAGCGACGAGGGAATTAAAATTTTGCGTAAAAGGTTTTTAAAAGACTAAATGGCTTGTGCGGACCCGTGCGTCTGCCTAGAAAAATGTCAACACCAAATTGGTAACAGGGGTGTGGGGCCATGGAGGGAAAAGTAAAATTTTTCCCAAATAACCAAAATAAAAATTTTCAAATTTATTTTGCGCACCCGCCAAGCCACATGTCAGCATGTGATTGGCTATTGGGGCATGGCGTTGTGGAGAAAATTCGAGAAATTTTCCCAAAGGAAATTTTTCAAAGGTTAAGTTTTTCAATAGATTTTCCCCTCCCAAGTGCAACGTGGTGACACATGATTGGCTGAGAGTGTTGCGGGGACATGGACTTTTTGGGGAAAAATTTCCAAAGTTTAAATGCTATTTTTAATATAGTCAAATTTATTTTTGGATGGCCATTTTGAAGTAAAAACTTCAAATGGCCATAACCTTTGATAAGAAACTCCATTTTGGGAAAACAAGGACTTTCCGGAAATCTCTCAGAGTCCTCTTTTTAGATAAATCATTAATTTAGGATTTTGGTAAAGTTTTAAGGGTCAATTTAAAGAAATTGATCTGCAGCGTTTCACATTTAAAGCTGCGCAATTTTGCATCTTGTATGATATATTCAATTTTGATTTTTCTTCTTCTCAAAATGAAAATTGAACATGGAGGAATGATACTAGGTAAGTTTAGGATTGTTTTCAAAGTTCAATTTGTGGATTGAGTTGCAATTGTTATATTTTACATCTTTTGATGGGAAAGTGGTCTAGCAAGTTCTAAAATTAATTTTTGTGAGTTCTAAAATGTCTTTCTTTGGTATTGAGGTCAAATTGAATTCCTTAGAACTTATTACATCTAAAATTCATTGTTTCAATATTCAATTTAAGTTCAGATCTGAAATGAACATTTATTAGATACAATACAATTGCGGTTATAAAAAAGAATAGAATTCTTTCATTTACAATCTGTAATGATTTATTTGCCACTTATCAAGTCAAATCATGCACGACAATTAATTTATCCATCTTCTCATTCAAAACAATAAGGAATCATTTGATATTTCAATTTCTAATTAAATACAAGGAACAAAATACAATATTTTTCTCTCACATGCATTTTCCTTTTTCAACGAGATATTTTAAAAACACATTATCAATTAAGTTGCAATACAATAGTACAATTTGAGAAGAGGGATGTATTTCTTTCATTGATTTCATTCAGAGAACATCTTACAACTTATCTCTTTCCTTTTTGATTCAGTTTCAAAATACAATTTACAGAATCCATCATACAATGCAAGTAATATCATTTTCACTTCTTTTCCAAAACATAGAGGAATTACAACTCTTCACATTTCACAAATTAACCTCAACCTTTCCTTTTGCAATACAAGGTGCCTTTTAATTACAATTAACAATACAATTCATCCACTTCAAAGTGGGAAGGTTAAAAAGAGATTTCTCAAAGGATGGAACTGTCAAACTATGTTTTCTCCAAGCTCCAAGACAGCAACATGCTGATTTCTTCTTCTTCATCTGATCACAACAAGGAAGGGGGAAAGGCAATGCTCTCCACCCAACCAAGAAATCCAATGGGAAATTAGAATCCATCTTTCGCCATTGGCCCTCGAGCCCCAACTATATTGAAATGGAGAATCAACATCAACACATGGCAACAAGGCTTCTTTCACAACCAACAACATTATTTTCACATGCATAGAACAAAAAAATACACAATTCAAACAAGACAGCAGTTCCCAACTACATTTAAACATTTCCAACAACGCAAAGGATTCATAAAGCAAGCCAAACAAGAGCAAGAGCTATGGGAGCTCCTTATACCTCCAAAGTTAGAATTGGGAATCCACTAAATACATACCGCCATAAAACATACCAAATCCCATACACCTTATATCTCCAAACCCCTCCTTATGCCCCCAAGATTTATCCCTTATGCTCCCCAAGAGTAAGAAATGCAAGAAATTTCTTTTCCTAGGTGGATCCCAACCCAACACTCCCTCCACAAGAATAAGTGCCATTGACAATCCCTTATGCCCTCCCATGTGAAATCCCCGTAGTCTTCCCCTACACCTTTCCCTAAGCAATCTACCCAACTAGCCAAGAACTCACAACACAATCACCATTCCATTTGTGCAAGAAAAGGAAAAACAACATATAAAAGGACAGAATCCTACCTCTCCATAGTGGAGATTGTTTCCCAAAATAGCAGTTATTCAATGCTCAAATGTGTAGTCCAAAACAACAATGTATATGCATGTAAGAAAATTTCCAAATCCTTCCTCCAAGCAAGCTCTGGGAGCAATGAAAAATTTGACCCAAGCATGAGAGAACAAAGAATCAACAACCATCAAAAGAGGAGAAATTACAAATTTTAAAGGAGAGGGAGGGAGAGGATGACATGAATTCCAAGCGGGATGCCACATCATTCTTACTCATCCCCAAAAGGAGAAGGTCAACTTCACAAAAAAACACAATAAATGGGGATGACAAGAAACTTACACACTCAAAGTTAACCCATACTTAAACAAGGACTGAATTAAAAATTTGTAAGTAAAGTGCAATAAAAACTTACACATATTCATTTCAAATTTTAATTATAAAGGCTAAAATTTACTCCCAAGCCATAGGCATGGTTGGTGTATGATTTTAAGAGGTGTGGGACAACTTTAACTTGTCTAACAAACCTTCAAATTTGGCCTCCAAGGTCAAATTCGAATTCCAAAAAGGATGGAGTGTTCTACACTACAAAATCTACCTTACATACTCTTACATCTTTCTTACACATTCACTTACACACTCTTACATCCTCTTACACATTCTTACAACATGAATTAATATCTATGACTTCATTTATTACCTACTTTTGACATAATGATTTATTTATTTAACATATATTTATACATGATATAAATCCAATTTAATTAATAACTAAGACAACAACTTTATTACTTACATTCCACATCCCAATTAAATTTAAGTAAAGTTTAACTATATGGCTATCACATTTAAATTAAATAATAAAAAGAACACATTACAAATAAAAATACATACAACACTAATAAAAAGGAACACATAAATAAAACACATATATCCCATGGTCACAATAATGGAAATCCCCCCCATGGGAAATCCTAACACAACACAACACACAAACAAATACAGTTGCCATGGTGACCCCATTGAGTTCATCCAGAATTTAAATATGGTTAGTTTCTAGTCCCTCGACATTGTTGTGATATTTTAAGCAGCAAAATAAAACTACCGCCTTCGGCCTCGTGGTCATATCGTAACATCCGAATGATATAAGAAACATATAAATATCAAATTCAAATCACAACAATATCAAGAATTCAACATTATCATTTCAAATTCAATTTTTCCACTATATCATCATCAATGAATCTCTATACTAGAGCTACTCATAATGTTAAATGTCACATGTATAAAATCAACATCAATAACCTATCCATATCAAGCAGTATATCATCATCCATATATAATAATGTCTCCAATAATCATCATTCATGCTGATTAAATCAAGGTCCATAATAATCCATGATCTAACATATACACATCATACTAAGTCAAAACATAATAATGTCCAAAATGATATCAATAGTAGCAAGATCAATATCTAAACAGTGTCAAAGGAAAGTGGGCGGTACATCCCCTCCCTTAAACAAGACTTCCTCCTGGAAGTCACTAGAACAAATGTGGAAACTACACTCGTAACATAGTAGCATCCTCCCAAGTGGCTTCAGTCTCATCATATCTATCCCACTGCACCCGTATGTGATCAATCTCTCTACCTCGAAGGCCCAGGGTCTTGTGATCTATGATACGAACATGCTCCACTATCACCTACCCCCGATCTTGCACTGCCTGCAATGATGTCTACTCCAACACATGAGAAGCATCTACAATGTGCCTCCTAAGGAAAAAAACATGAAACACATCATGTACGTGAGAAAAGCTAGGTGGCAATGTGAGACGGTAGGCCAAAGGGCTGATATGCTCCAAGATCTCAAAATGATCAACAAATCTATGAGATGACTTAGAACCTTTTCCATAGCAAATAGGGCTCTTGTGTGGTCTAACACAAAGGAACACCTTCATGCCCACATCAAAGTTATGATCAAAGCTATGTTGATCTCGCATACTTCTTCTGCCTTTGTCCTATGCCTCCTGCAATCTATGTCGATCAACACTACCTATTGCTCCATGTCCTATAAAAGAGCTGGTCTAAGAGATACTTTATCCTCTAACCTATCCCATTAAGGGGTGTCCTACACTCTCTACCATATAATTCTTGAAAAGGTGTCATTCCTATAGAACTTTGAAAACTATTATTATAGGCAAACTCCACTAAATATAGGTACTCCTCCCACTTAGACTTTTGATCCATCATGTACATCCTAAGCATATCCTCCAAGATTTGGTTCAATCACTCGATCTGTCCATCTGTCTCGGGATGATATGTTGTCTGAAATTAATCCTCATCCCGAGGACATAAGGCATGGTAGTCCGTAAGTGTGAAGTGTACAAAGAATTGCGGTCACAAATGATCTTCCACGGGATCCCATGCAACATGACGATCTCATCCAAATATACTTATGCCACCGCACTAGTTGTATCGAGTGTTCTTTACCAAAGAAAAGTGAGCTAATTTTGTTAATTTATCAACCATGACCATAATGGCATCGTGGTGATATCTCCACATAGGTAGTACAAGAATAATGAAATCCATGGAAATGGTGTCCCACTTCCATTCGGTATGGCATGGGCATAAAGAAGACTGTTGGATGCTAATGCTCAGCCTTAACCCTCGGCACTCTAAAAACCATGACAAAAACGAGCCACATCTCAACAAAGTCCTCTCTAGTGATACAACTGCCGTAGAGTAGTGTGCATCTTCTTCACCCCATGATGGGCTGAATAGGGTGCACGATGCACCTCTACCAAGATGTCCTGCCTAAATTCTCCATATATGGGAACATATACCTGACCTCTGTGCCTAAGAAGACCATCTACCTCTAAGGTGAAACCATCAAACTTCCCTTTAAGGGATCTTTGTGACACTATCTCTACTCATACTATCCTGTAGAAGTTGTCAAGAGGAAGCTACTGAAGAATCTTGTTCCACAAATCTATGCTCACCGTAGTGGCCATAGTCACATGTCTCCATCTGCTGAGAGCATCTACTACCACATTCTCTTTCCCCTTCACATGATTGATCTCCATGTCATACTCACAAATTAACTCCATCTAACGCCATTGATGAGCATTTAGATTGGGCTACATGAAGAGGTGGCGAAGACTCAAATGATCTATCCTGAGTGTGAATCTCTGTCCAAGAAGAAAATGTCTCCATCTAACCAAAGCATGCACAACTTCTGCAAGCTCAAGATCATGGGTAGGATAATTAAGCTCGTGATCCTTGAGTTTGCGAGACTCAAAAGCTACAACCCTGCCATCCTACATCAACACACCTCTAAGCCCTACTAAAGAAGCATCTGTGCAAACAAACAACTCACCCTGTGGATCTAACACAACAAGAATGGGTGTTGTAGTGAGGCATTCCTTCAGTTTCTTGAAGGCCTACTCACATATGTCCATCCAAACAAACTTATTCCCTTTCCTCTGAAGGGAAGTGATAGGGTGTGCAATCCAAGAGAAGTCCTGAACAAATATCTGGTAGTATCCTGCTAACCCCATGAAGTTACGTACCTCGGTCACTATAGTGGGTGCTAGCAAATCCATAATGGCTCTAATCTTGGAAGGATTGACTACGATACTTTCCCCAGAAATAACATGTCCCAAATACTACACCTTTGTCTGGAAGAAAGAACACTTCTCCAAGTTCCCATAAAGCTACTACTCACGAAGACACTGAAGAACCTGTCAAAGGTGCCCCTTGTGCTCCTCATGTGTACGTGAGTATATCAAGATGTCATCAAGGAAAATAAGCATTTTGGGTGCATTCGTCAAACCAAAAGGCACCACTGTGAACTCATAGTTCCCATATCTCATGTGGAAGGTGGTCTTATGAATGTCCACCTCCAAAATCCTCAATTGATGGTAGCTTGACTTGAGATCAATCTTAGAGAACATCGTGGCTCCCTTCATCTAGTCAAACAAGTCATCAATACGAGGAAGAGGATAACAATTCTTGATCGTCACTTTGTTCAACTGGTGGTAATCAATACACAACTACAATGATCCATCCTTCTTCTTCACAAAAATCACCGGTGCACCCCAAGGAGATACACTAGGATGGATAAGGCCCTTCTCCAAAAGGCCTTCAAGCTACAACTTGAGCTCACGAGCTTCGGGTGGTCATTCGATATGGTTCTGTGAGATAGGATCTACTCCAGGAACTAGGTCTATATGGAAATCAATCTCACGTGGAGGTGGCATCCCGGTAGCTCCCCTGGAAATACATCAGAAAACTCTCTCAAGATGGGATGATCATCTAGCGTTGGTCCACTAGACCCATCCTCTAACCTTTCACTGACTATAACAGAGTACATCGACAACCCCATCGCACACACCACTTAAGTTGCATAGTGGAAATGGTGCAAATAGAAATGGGTCTCCTGACCCCTGTAATCACCGAATCTACTCCCAAATCATCCACACAAGATATAGTCTTATGATAACAATCCATCTTGGCCCTATGTGCAGATAGCCAATCCATACCTAAAATGACTCCATACGAGCCCAAAGGAAGAATACAGAGATCTGAGGTGGTGGTGAAAGGTCCCAAA
Source organism: Taxus wallichiana var. yunnanensis (assembly GCA_018340775.1). Taxonomy (NCBI): domain Eukaryota; kingdom Viridiplantae; phylum Streptophyta; class Pinopsida; order Cupressales; family Taxaceae; genus Taxus; species Taxus wallichiana. The sequence goes on from CM031240.1 coordinate 71,621,557, forward strand.
TCTATAACACACTCCTTAACTAAGGAGTCCACAGAGATCTTGGCTCCATAATCCATCTCAACATCCCAACTAAGACCTTTCCTAACTACCACCATCCTACATCACTCTACTAAAGATGGTGCAATGAAGGAATCAAAAGAACTAGAATCAAACAATACAGAGGTAGGAATACCACCAATGCTACTTGTGGTCTCAATTACTATGCTCTAGTGCTTGGCCTAGCAGTTTTCAACCACTACATAGATCCTATGGCTGCATCCCATGTCACCAACTATTGGCTTAGAAATTGGTGCCTTACCCCTGTTAGGGTTATGAGGGAAATCTCTCTAGAAATGTTTAGTTACTCCACATCCAAAGCAACCACCTGATTCTCTCTAAGGAGCAGCACCTCCAGTAGGTGCCCTAGAAGCCTATGGTGTGGATCCTAATGATCCTGTTGTGGTCTATTGTGCCCTCTCTTGTGCAAGCTCTAGTGGCCGAGCTCTAGGTCCACCTTGTGTCCTAATGGGACCCCTAGGAGGAGGCCCCATGCTCGACCTCTCTGTGCATTAGCTCTCGAGGAGGTATATGTGGTGGGCGAGACTGCTCAAGCATCGCTGATGTTGCCTAAAGGATGACCGATCTTGAATGCTACCCACCACAAGCGGGAGGTACTAAATCTCTTGATCTACCATCCTACATCTATTGAATGTGACTACGGACTCGGTCTCTAGCCTATTGGGTTTTACCCGAGATTCCTCTATGATAGAGGCCTTCTCTATGACCTCTGCTAATGTCTATGGGTAGTGAATCCGAACCACACCTCCAATTTCCAAGTTCGGACCTTGGATGAACTTGTGAATCCACACCTACTCATCCCGCATATACTAACATAATGAAGTAGATCTAGAAATCTACTCTCATACTCTACTACGAAAGGGTATCCTATCGGAGGTCATGGAATTCATCAATCCTCTGCTAGATGAACCTCTCGTGATAGGTGTTGGTATCCAAATTTAATCTCCTTCACAAATTAAACAACATCATGAATCTATACAAGACAATCAAGGAAAGATAGATGTTTTGTATGTCATTTGTAGCCGGGATCACACCTATCTGTTTGTTTGCATTCAAGAATTGAGGGACATGATAGCACCTTTATAAGGGTTTTGATCTAACCCTCACTATTTTAGGTTGTGCCTATCAACCAAGGTAAGAGAACCTATATTGCATCCCCTATATGGTAAGGAGATGAAGATGTCCTTGTGTTTTGTATATGATGTGGAGGAGGCTTTGTGAAAATATGATCAAATATCCATTATCCAAACTCAAAGGAGCTGTCACTACTAAATGATGGAAATATTCTCAAAACAAAGCTAGAGCCGCTAAAGACATGATAAAACCACGATCAATTTTGTGCATCTTTGTGAAAGAATTGAATTATTTTGTGGACACACAATGCAGATACGAGGGGTATTGTAGGTAGGATGAGTTAGTTTAAAATGAAATTTTGATGAGAGATATTGGGAAAAGAGTAGTTGGGATTCATCACCTTCTTTGGGAAACCTTGCAAAAGAATTACAACACCTAAACAACAGAGATATTTCAATGAATTTGAAGTGCTCTTTCAACTAGGATGTGTGCACATATGGATGCCCAAATCAGTACTATTCCATAAAAATTTGATAGCCTACCATAAATGCTTGAATCAAAATATCAATAAAGCATTCGAACCCTTGTTAGATCATGTCCTAAGGTACACCCAAAGGTTTATAAACACCCTCAATTTATAAGGAAGGTAAGATGAATTTAAATATGTTTATCTCCCCTCAAAAGAATGCTCTTCTGAATGGAAGATTGTAGATGCCTTCAAACCCTCTACAAGAAATGAGACCATGTATGACCAATAAAGATCCCAAACACAAGATTGCAACATGAACATGAACACAAATTGAAAACATATTGAAATATAAGTGCATGCAAGCTTTGCCAAGAGATAAAACCAGTTAATCCAAGAATTTGATCAAATATATCAGCAAGGGAATGTTATTTATAAAATATCAAAGCTTTTTGATAGCTTTACAGCTGAAACCAACTCAACATGATGAACATTTGATGCAAACTAGAATCAAAATGGCTCTCAGGAAGTTTCTCAAAAGGGAAATGGACTTCTTCCAGTTTTTTCCTATGAAATTTCTTCTCTCTTTCTCCAAAATTCTCAACAAAGCCCCCAAAATGTTTCCAAACTATATGATATATCCTATGCAAACTTGGATCCTTGCATCCCAAGCAAAGAATATGCCAAAGGGATCAAAATTGTTACAAAACCCTATCCATTTGATGAAAAATGATAAAAAAGCGTGAAACAACTCGCCAAATGCCATAGATGCCGGGATATTTTAAAATATTGCATGAACTAGGATCCTTATCCATCCCAGGGTCACATTTTTGGCATTCCACCATGCCAACATGCATTTGTAATCATTTTTCACCTTTTTCGCTCACCATTTTTAACTCTGCAACTTTTCATTTTTACCTTTCATGTGTTTTTCACTAGCGAGAAAAATATCTCACGAAAAACACTATAGGGCACAGAATTATCTCAAATAAATGATGTCATTGTGTTCAGAAGGCCGAAGGGATGCAGATTCATATAAAATTTCATGTGTTTTGGTGCAAAAATGATGATTCCACACTTCTTGGAGCTCCAATGGTGCCCAAAAAATGAAAATGCACAACTGCCGTTGATTAAAATCAACTTTGAATGCCAGCCCTCCATGTGGCAGATCCAAATCCTCTAAAAAGTGCCAAAATTACCTTTTTCCTTTACACAAGGTGGGACATGTGTCCAAACATGATTGGGGTGGGCCCCAATCTTTATAAAACATTTTAAACCCCTTTTGAATTTTGGAAAAATTCTCAAAATTTACCCGCGGGCCCCTGAATGTGCCACGTGTCCTCCTGTGGACCCTGTTTGAAAATCACGGGTCAAAATGAAAAATTTGCTCCCCATTTTGAGAAAAGGAAAAGTTTCTCAAAATGTTCTCGCATCCTGAACGCCCGCTTGTTTCTCTACCACGTGTCGATCTCCCATTGGATGCGGAGCCGACTCATCAAGTTTTTCCATGGGTTTATTTTTCACTTTGAGATTTTTCGCTAAAATTTGGAAAATTTTCCATCTTTCCTCCGCGCTTCAATTTCCATCAAAAGTTAGACACGTGTCCACTATTCATTTATGGCGGGACCTTGAACTGAAATTTTCCTTCTTACCTTTTGAAGTTAAAAAAATTCAACTACCTCCAAGCCTCTGCCTCTCCATTTCATCCCTATGCATACATGTCACACTGTGATTCACACGGAGATCAGCTCAAAATGTTACTTTAAAATTTTTCCTCCAAAAGAAAAAATCCAAAAATAAACACATCACCGCACTTTTCCCTTACTCCCATGGACACGTGTTTCCCCTCCATTGGGTGTGGGTCTTTGGGCCAAATTGTAACTTTAACATTTTGAAGTTAAAAGACTTCGAAATTTTCACAAATTCCACCCATCCATGCTAACTTTCTTGGACACGTGTCCACTTCATATTGGGTGCGAGACCCCGGAGAATATTTTCCTTTTGCATTTTGAAACCAAAAATTTCAAATTCTTCTAAGTTCCCACTATTCTGGTCGATCTCCCTGGACACGTGTCACCTTTCCAATGGTTGCGGGCTCGCGGGCCAAATTTTTCCCTTGACACCCTGAGCCAAAAAACACCAAAATTTTCCAAGTCCTTGACCATCTGCCTGGCCCTCCTAGACATGTGTCATCATGCCATTCGCTGTGGGCCTTTGGGAAAAAATTTAATTTTGAGAAATTTTTCCAAAATGGAAGAAAAATTTCCTAAGTTACTTCGCCACCCGCCAATCCTTGACCAATCACATCAGGCCACATAAGCACATCCTGTAGTGTTGCATGGGCCGCGGGGAAAATTTTCTTCCGACATCTTTGAGTCTACAACAATAAAATTTTCCAAACTCCCACGTTGTCTGTTGTATCTCCCTGTGCCACGTGTCGCCCTCCCATTGGGCATGGGCCTTCGGGAAAAAAATTTGATTTTGAGAAATTTGCAAAAATGAAGGTAAAATTTTTAAGTGACCTCCGCCACTCGCTGCTCCATCTGTCCAATCGAATCATGCCACGTAGGCACACTAGGCAAATGTGGGGCCATGGAGCAAATTCTCCCTTCACCAAAAATTGAAAATTTGACAAGTTATAACATTTTTTTCGACCGCACTGACCAATGAGAGCTGCTGCCATGTCTACATAGAATTCAATGATAAATTTGACGGCCCGAGAGCACGTCAAAACATGAAAAATTTAGGTAATTCCCTATAAACTGAATTTTTGATAGGGAAGGTAGAATTCTTCATTTTCAATCATCTCTTGACATCATTTGTGACCTTGGGATTGGGGAAAAACTTGCACAAATTCAGGATTTGATCAATTTCGAGCTCTTTCATGATTTGACAAAGGAGAAAATGGTACAGCCCGTGAAAATGAATAAATCAGGGCACAAACGGGGAAATTGGATTTTACTTCAATTTAGGGTAGAATAACAACAATGAGGGCATTTTCGAAGGTATTCAGTTGGAAAATGTGAACTATAGACCATGAAATCAAAAAATGAAATGTTTGTGAGCATATTCGGTCATGGAAAAACAAGGCACATTATGCAAACTCAATAATGGGACCAACATTGGCTCCTGCTTGGGGATGGGCACTCCCAGCGAGTGCCACAAGATCACAACATAGACCAAGTGCCAAGAAATCCATTGGGCAAGGAGTCAAAACATGTAGAGCAGCCCAAAACCAGAATTTCCACCAAAAACAGTGAGAAAACCACACCAACAATGGTTGCCAAGGACAAAAGGGCAAACCACAAGCCAACAATAGCAAAAACAAGGAAAAGACAAAACAACAACAAGGGCTATACAAAATGTACAACTTGTGCATACCTCCTTTGGGGATTTAATCCAAAAAGTGTTTTAAATGTCTGCCATTAATAGGCAGCTCAACAAATCCCCATCCAAATCCTTGAGAAAAAATGTATTTTCTCCAATCCTGATATCAATGGCATAAGGGCCCATCCATAGAGCATCAAATTTTCCATGCTTTCCCTTGTCTTCATGCCTACTATCCCACAGCAAAACCAGATCTCCAACACTAAAAGCTCTAGGGGTGACCTTCTTATCAAACAACTTCTTCAATTTCTCCCTAAACCTGACATGCCTTTGATGAGAATCTCTCCTTTCTTCATCCAACTCAATGATCTGATTGATTCTTGATTCATATGGGCCATGTTCTTGATCTTCTAACTGCTGGGCAAACTGAAAAGTGGATAATTACAGGTGTAATGGCAGCAAAGCCTGAGTTCCATACACCAGTTCAAATGGGCTTTTACCAGTTGCTCTTTTTGGAGTTATCCTATCATCCCAAACTAAAAATTCAACTGTTCTCCCCACTTCTTCTTGTTGATTTCCAAGGTTCTTCTAATGATCTTGAGCAAGTTTTTGTTACTTGATTTAGCTTTCCCATTCCCTTGTGGGTTGTAGTTTGAAGAATAGGTCAGATTTATCCCATATTCATTGCACATTGCCATCAAAGGCTTGGCTCTAAAACACATAGCATTATCAGACACAATCTTAACTGGAACCCCAAATCTACATATGATATGATTCAACAAGAAATCCATTACCACTTGGTGTGTTGCCTTTCTAGATGGAATTGCCTCAACCCATTTTGTAAAATAATCAGTTGCTACAAGGATCCATTTATAACCAACACTAGAAGGATCTGAAATCTCACCAATAAAATCCATTCCCCATTGTTTGAAAGGAGCTTCAACTGATACAGGCTACAAAGGAAGGGATCCTGAAGCTTTCAATCTTCCTGAAAAATGTTGGCAACTATCACACCTTCTAACTAGCCGGTTTGCATCTTTGAAAAGAGTTGGCCACCAATAACCAGCTCTTAAAATCTTATGTGTTGTCACTCTCCCAGCAAAATGTCCTCCACAAACTCCCCCATGGAAATCAGCAATCAACTTGGGAGCTTCATCTTCAGTTATGCATTTCAAGAGGACACCTTCAGGGTTCTTCCAAGCTATCCCAAGGTCTGTTATGACATATTTATGAGAAGCCAACTTGAGGGCTCTTTTCTGATTTTTATTTAAGTGACTGGGATAGCATAAGTGCTTGAGGTAATAGACCACATCCTTGTACCACTCAAAAATCATCAATTTGTCAAGGAGATCCACCCTTTCTTCCCCTAGCTGATTCACTTCTACATTCTACAAATTACTCTTAGCCATGAGTTTGGCAAGACCTAAACCTCTTACCAGCTTTGTTGTTTGGATATCCATATCATACTCTTGTAATTTGATATCCTAACTACATATCTTGCTTGATATCTCCATGTCAGATAAGATGTCTTTAACCATGGTGTGGGGAACATAAGAAACAACCTTTGAACTCAAAATGTAGGGCCTGAAAATCTTTGTTGCTTTTACTAATGTAAATGCTTGTTTCTCCATAATTATGTACCTCAATTCAGCTGCTTGTAAATCCTTACTAAAGAAAGCAATAGGCCTCTCAGCTCCATTTTCATCCTTTTGTAGCAAAACTGAAGCAATAGTAAATTCAGATGTAAAAGAGAAGATTTGGAAAGGCATCTTATAGTTTGGAGCTGCCAAAATAGGTGCATGCTTGAGTGCATCCTTTATTCCTTCAAAATCTTGGATGGCAGCCTCCTCCCACTTAATAACTTGATCCTTTCTTAGCATGCTTGTGATTGGAAGATTCAACTCAGCAAAATTGGAGACAAACCTTCTAATGAAATTGATTTGGCCAAAGAAAGATTGAATACCCTTCTTGGTTCTTGGCATAGGCACCTTGCTGATTGCTTCCACTCTCTCAGGATCTATCATAACACCTTCTTTGGACACAATATGCCCCAACAACTTGGATTTTGGCACACCAAAATGACACTTCTTTGGATTAAGTGAAATTCCATACTCCCTACATCTGATCAACATCTTCTCTAGGTGTTGCAAATGGTCTACTTACTTGTCTTGAAAAAATAGTCACATCATCTTGGTAAACTACAATAAACTCATTGATATAACCAACAAAGGCAACATCCATTGCCCTTTGAAAAGTAGCACTAGCATTCATCAATCCAAAAGGCATCCTTACAAAAACATAAGTCCCCCAAGGAGTAGTGAAGGTTGTCTTAAGTCTTTCTGATTCTTTAACAACTACTTGATTGTATCCAAAGAAACCATCCAAAGTAGAAAGCATTTTTGACCCTGTCACAAGCTGTAACATATTCTCCATGTTTGGAAAAGGATATTTTTCCTTCATATATGCTTTGTTTAGATTCCTAAAATCCACACAAAGTCTGATATCTCCGTTCTTCTTTCTAACTGGCACAAGGTTGGCAACCCAAGAAGAGTATCTAGTAGGCTGAATGATGCCACCATATCTCAATTTCTTCAACTCTTCTTACATTTTCATGGAAAGTAGTGGGTTAATAGGCCTTTGTTTTTGTCTAAATGGCTTAGTCTTGGCCTTAAGGGGAATCTCATGCTGAAATAAATCTTCTCTATATGCCTTTAGCTTTGAATAAGACCAAGCAAGGCAGTCTTGATATTTCTTTAAAAGTTGGGCATAGGACTATTTTTCTTCTTTGCTAAGATGACTGCCCAACTAGATCTTCCTTGGTTTGTCTTTAGTTCCCAAGTTATGCTCTTCCACATCCCTTGAAGCAGACATCTTTCTATTAATTATGCAATCAGCATTGCTAACATTGGATTCAAGTGCAACAAGACCTTTCGGAATGGTATTTGTCTTCAATTGTATAATATCCTTGTCAAAAAAAGTTTCTCTACCTTCATTCATGCAAACCATTGGTTCCCAATCAATATTTAGACCATCAAAATCTCCTTGGCATTGTAATAATCTTAACACTTGTGCATCATCATAAAAAATCTGCCAATGTTTCACATTATCCTAGGGATAGTGGCCGTGTTAGAACTTCAACATCATATTCAAAAAAAAGGTGAAATGGTGCAATTATCAAATTTAGAACCAAGGAAATCCAAATTATCAGCAGCAGCATTAAGACTTCTATCATGATAAAAATGTTAAAGGAATCAAACATTTCAATCAAGTCCCAAACAACATGCTTATATTGTCTCATATGCTGATTTTTGTAGCATACAACTTTCTTACTTGCTTGAAAACTAGCTCTGAATCTCCTTTGGCAACAATATACTTTAATCCATACTTCCACGCAATCCTTAATCCCAATAATAATGCCTCATACTCAGCAATGTTGTTAGTACATTCAAAATTGAGCTTGAAGGAAAAAGGAAAATCTTCTAAACTAGAGGAAACCAACACTAAACCAGCACCATTTCCAACTTTGGAGCAAGCTCCATCAAATAGTAATGTCCATGGAGATCCTACCATACCAAGGCACTCTGATTTGTCCATCTTATTCTCTTTTACAAAAGCAAAACCAATGAAATTTTCAACATCTACATCAGCAAACAACACTTCATAAGAAGCATTGTCGGGATCTTCAATCAAGTGTAACATCTTCTTTTCACCATAGAGTTTGACAAGGATGCCCTCAATGGGAATGGTGGCATAGGACATTTCCATTTGAACACTACCACCAACACTTGCAGCCCACTTTCTTGACAAAAGCATACCCCATTTGGTAGGGCAGTCAACAATTACAACATCAAGTTTTAAATTCTTACTCGGATAGGCTGCAAGTTGCACTACTAAACCCTTCACACATCCAACAACCAGAACTTCCCTTGAATCCATGGCTGTACACTTTCCATATGCTGTTGTCACCTTGATATCCAATTCATTCATAACTTCAAGAGGTATACATTACATGATACACAGGAAATCAAACATGCAATTGTGAAGCAACCTACCTTTTATGAGAAAAGTTGTGAAGAATGGATCAACATTCAATTGGGAATCAACCAAGGATGTCCCCAAATATACTTCAGGTGCCTCTCCAAGATCTTCCATTGGTGGTGGTGTTTCAGGGCCAGCAACGCTTTGAAGAGGACTCTCAACAACATTTACATTTCTGCTTGGTATACTCTTTTCTTCTTTCAATCCCAAGTATTCAAAAGCTCTTTTCTTGTGTTCAGGAATTCTAAGCAATTCAATAATGGGAACACTCACTTTAATTTGGCTCAATACCTGGGCTATATCATATGGAACATTCTTTGGAAAAACAGCATTGGAAGGGAAACAAGAAGGTTCATCAGATGGAGAAGTATTCTTGGCAGCCTGGGCATGGAGAGGATTGATATTTTTGCATGGGACAACAAGGTTCTTAGCAATTGTTTCCCTTCTAGGGTTATCTTTGGGAATGCTTGTGAGAAAGGGCATCTTTGGCTTGGCTTGAGGACCAGCTCCTCTAACAACTTTACTTCTAGTATTGTACTCCTTTTCTTGACCAACCACAACATTCATTAACAATTGTCTATCTTCCTCCGAAGGAATACCACCATCATACTTCTTGATCATTAAATCCCTTAGGTATTCAAAGTCATTATTAGGAATTTCAAAGGCCTGAACTACATCTACATCATGAGTTTGAGGAAGAGAAATAAATGGTACCCTCTTTATGTAATCCCAAAAGGTTGCAACAGTCCTTGCACTTATCACATCTGTTGATGTTGCTGCTTGTTGTGAGCCTGAAGAGCTGCCCATCATACAAATGTCATCATCCATTTCATTCTCATTATCATCATCTATATCTTTTTGGTCCATTTCACATGGTAGATGAGGAAGAAAACATCTATCACACCAATCCATATCAGCAACTTCTTGAACAACAGCAACTCTTGCAGTTAGAGGGTCAGGCACCACTCTATTTTCACATGCTTGGGGTTGTCTATTTGTAGATCCAATAAGCCCTTTACCTCTATCATCTTGTCTTTGATCACCCCTAGGATGATTGCCAAATCTATCATGGTTTTGAATTCTTTGCTATCCTTGTGAACTTTGCCCAATTCCTTTCTCAGCCTGGGCTAATTTGTAGGAAATTTCTTTGACAACCCCTACCAAAGTCTTGACAACATCCTCCAAATCAACACCCTTGCTAGTTTGAGGCTTCTCAGGGTTTATCAGCTTCACACCATCCCTTTTAAGTGGTTTACCAACAGCTTTAATATTATTTTCAATTTGAAGTGCCATGGTGAAAGCTTGCCTCAAGTTTTTAGGATTTTTGTCTCTCAAGTAATAGGTTGTCTTTTTATCAAATGCATCTGCATATTTGATCAAGAAAGATTCATCACAAGGCCTCAAAATTATAGGTAGCCTTCTCAATGTCTTATTAAAACTTGTATTGAAATCATGAACGGTCTCATTCGGGTTCTTCTTGATGTTCTCAAACTTAGATAGAAGGAACCTTGGATCTGTTTTGTCTCCATATTGTAATCTGAATGCATTACTCATCTCAGTCCATGAATCAATAGAGTTATCAGGCAGAGCTTTATACCAATCTCTTGCATCTTCCTCAAGTGTATGGATAAATAACTTGATATACACATCCTCAAATTCTATTTCAAAGTATTCCATCATGTTAACAAAGAGTTTGAGATGCTGATCTCTAGTTATGGCATTGTTACCTTGGAATTTTGTTAACCTATTTCTCACATCCTGTGGGACAGCATTTGGATAACCATCCATTCCTCCAAAATTTATAGGACGAAGGTGTTTAAAACAAATGGAGGTCTAGGTTGAGCCATATTGTTTGGTGGGGGTGATCTTGGAGGTGAAACAAGCTGATGAGGAGTAGTAGTGGGTCTGATTGGAATGGATGACTGATCTCTAAAATGATAACCCCCCAAAGGCTCTCTCTCTTGATAAACTTTAGCAAACTTAGAAACCACAGGAGCATATTTAGGAGCAAGTTTTTAAATACACAAGAAGGTCCCTCACCCGACGGAGAATGAAAATCAGCAAGAAGATTTCCTACATCGATCTACTTGAAGAGGAATTATAATTTTCAATGATAGGCTATTCTCCTTCAAATTCAAATATGAGGATTCCTTTCCTTGCAACAAAATCACCAACCACTTTCCACACTCTTCTTCCTTCTAGTTCTGAGCTTCTTGATTCAGTGAGAAACTTCTTAGAAGACTCCTTGATGAAGAGGGATCTCCTTCCCTCCAGTTTGACAGATTTAAACAACATATTTCAAATGATAAAAATGTGTTAGACAACTGGTATTTTCAAGATCCCAACAACATGGAGTCACCACCAAGGATTTTCACCTTAGTTGTGCAAGAAAGCACTAAAAATATTCTGTCAAATGCATGCTATACTGAAAACTTGCAGGGATTTACAAATCAGATTTTCTTCTTCTTAATTCAACCAAAAACAGTGCATCCAAATCACATAAACTGCTGGTAGATGAGGAGAGCAGGCTGAGTTTGAAGTCTTTCTTACCCAAAACATCCAGATCTAAAGTATGAAATGATATCTCAAGAATGTAACAGCTCAAATACTTGATCACACAAATGCTCAAACCTTTCAAGTACTTCAAAACCACCAAGAAATTGTAAGAAGTCCCCGGCAACAGTGCTACTCAGGTGTTGGTATCAAGATTTAATCTCCTTCACAACTTGAACAACATCATGAATCTGCACAAGAAACTCAAGGACAGATAGATGTTTTGTATGTCATTTGTAGCTGGGGATCACACCTATCTTTTTTTTTGCATTCAATAATTGAGGGAGTGGATAGCACCTTCATAAGGGTTTTGATCTAACCCTCACTATTTTAGGTTGTGCCTATCAACCAAGGTAAGAGAACCTATATTGCAGCCCCTATATGGTAAGGAGATGAAGATATCCTTGTGTTTTATATATGATGTGGAGGAGGCTTTGTGAAAACATGATCAAATATCCATTATCCAAACTCAAAGGAGTTGTCACTACTAAATGATGGAAATGTTCTCAAAACAAAGCTTTCTTAAAGACATGATAAAACCCTGATCAATTTTGTGCATCTTTGTGAAAGGATTGAATTCTTTTGTGGACACACAATGTAGATACAGGGGTATTGTAGGTAGGATGAGTTAGTTTAAAATGAAATTATGATGAGAGATATTGGGACAAGAGTAGTTAGGAGTCATCACCTTCTTTGGGAAACCTTGCAAAAGAATTACAACACCTAAACAACAGAGATATTTCAATGAATTTGAAGTGCTCTTTCAACTAGGATGTGTGCACATATGGATGCCCAAATATGCACTATTCCATACAAACTTTGATATCCTGCCACAAAGGCTTGAAGCAAAATATCAATAAAGCATTGAACCCTTGTTAGATCATGTCCTAAGGTACACCCAAAGGTTTATAAACACCCTCAATTTACAAGGAAGGTAAGATGAATTTAAATCTGTTTATCTCCCTCAAATGAATGCTCTTCTGAATGGAAGATTGCAGATGCCTTCAAACCCTCTACAAGAAATGAGACCATGTATGACCAATAAAGATCCCAAACACAAGATTGCAACATGAGCATGAAACACAAATTGAAAACATACTGAAATACAAGTGCATGCAAGCTTTGCCAAGAGATAAAACCAGTTAATCCAAGAATTTGATCAAATATATCAGCAAGGGAATGTTATTTAGACAATCTCAAAGCTTGTTGATGGCTTTACAGCTGAAACCAACTCAACATGATGAACATTTGATGCAAACTGGAATCAAAATGGCTCTCAGGTAGTTTCTCAAAAGGAAATGGACTTCTTCCAGTTTTTTCCTATGAAATTTCTTCTCTCTTTCTCCAAAATTCTCAACAGACCCCCTAAAATGTTTCCAAACTATATGATATATCCTATGCCAACTTGGATCCTTGCATCCCAAGCAAATAATATGCCAAAGGGATCAAATTTTTTACAAAACCCTATCCATTTGATGAAAAATGATATAAAACTATGAAACAACTCGCCAAATGCAAGAGATGCACATATATTTTAAAATATTGCATGAACTCGGATCCTTATCCATCCCAGGGTCACATTTTTTGCATTCCACCATGCCAAAGATGCATTTGTAATCATTTTTCACCTTTTTCCCTCACCATTTTTAAATCTCGCAACTTTTCATTTTTACCTTTCATGTGTTTTTCACGAGCTGAGAAAAATATCTCATGAAAAAACACTATAGGGCACTGAATTAGCTCAAATAAATGATTCCATTGTGTTTAGAAGGCCGAAGGGATGCAGATTCATATAAAATTTCATGTGTTTTGGTGTAAAAATGACGATTCCATACTTCTTGGAGCTCCAATGGCACCCAAAAATGAAAATGCACAGCTGCCATTGACTAAAATCAACTTTGAATGCCAGCCTTCCACATGGCAGATCCAAATCCTCTAAAAAGTGCCAAAATTACCTTTTTACCTTTACACAAGGTGGGACATGTGTCCAAACATGATTGGGGTGGGCCCCTAATCCTTAAAAAGCATTTTAAACCCCTTTTGAATTTTGGAAAAATTCTCAAAATTTACCCACGGGCCCCTGAATGTGCCATGTGTCCTCCTGTGGACCCTGTTCGAAAATCGTAGGTCAAAATGAAAAATTTTCTCCCCATTTTGAGAAAAGGAAAATTTTCTCAAAATGTTCCACACCCCGAATGCCCGTTGCTTCTGCCACGTGTCGATCTCCCATTGGATGTGGAGCCGACTCATCAAGTTTTTCCGTGGGTTTATTTTTCACTTTGAGATTTTTGCTAAAATTTGGAAAATTTTCCATCTTTCCTCCGCTCTGAATTTCCATCGAAAGTTAGACACGTGTCCACTTTGTTCATTGGTGGCGGGACCTTGAACTAAAATTTTCCTTCTTACCTTTTGAAGTTAAAAAACTTCAACTGCCTCCAAGCCTCCGCCTCTCCATTTCATCCCTATGCATACGTGTCACATTGTGATTCACACGGAGATCTAGCTCAAAATGTTACTTTAAAATTTTTCCTCCAAAGGAAAAAATCCAAAAAAAAACACATCACCCCACTTTTCCCTTACTCCCATGGACACGTGTTGCCCCTCCATTGGGCGTGGGTCTTCGAGCCGAATTGTAACTTTAACACTTTGAAGTTAAAAGACTTCGAAATTTTCACAAATTCCACCCATCCATGCTAACTTTCTTAGACACGTGTCCACTTCGTATTGGGTGCGAGACCCCCAGGGCAAATATTTTCCTTTTGCATTTTGAAACCAAAAACTTTCAAATTCTTCTAAGTTCCCACTATTCCGTCGATCTCCCTGGACACGTGTCACCTTTCCAATGGTTGCGGGCTCGCGGGCCAAATTTTTCCCTTGACACCCCAAGCCAAAAACACAAAAATTTTCCAAGTCCTTGACCATCCACCAGCCCTCCTGGACACATGTCATCATGCCATTCGCTGTGGGCCTTCAGCAAAAATTAATTTTGAGAAATTTTTCCTAAATGGAAGAAAAATTTCCTAAGTTACTTCCGCCACCCACCAATCCTTGACCAATCACATAAGGCCACGTAAGAACATCCTTGTAGCACTGCGGCGCAGGTCATGGGGAAATTTTTTTCTTCGACATCTTTGAGTCTCTGAACAATAAAATTTTCCCGACTCCCACGCCTTTCTCTGTTTGATCTCCCTATGCCATGTGTCGCCCTCCCATTGGGCATGGGCCCTTGGCCAAAAATTTGATTTTGAGAAATTTGCAAAAAATGAAGGAAAATTTTTTAAGTGACCTCCGCCACTCATTTGCTCCATCTGTCCAATCAAATCATGCCACGTAGGCACACTAGGAAAATGTGGGGCATGGAGTAAATTTTCCCTTCACCAAAAATTGAAAATTTGACAAGTTATAACATTTTTTCCAACTGCACCCAGCCAATGAGAGCCTACCATGTCAGCATAGAATTTACAATGATAAATTTGACGGCCCGAGAGCACGTCAAAAATGTGAAAAATTCAGGGAATGCCCTAGAAACTAAATTTTTTGATAAGGAAGGTAGAATTCTTCATTTTAAATCATCTCTTGACATCATTTGCGACCTTGGGATTGGGGAAACACTTGCACGAATTCAAGATTTGATCAATTTCAAGCTCTTTCGAATTTGGCAGAGGAGAAAATGGTACAGCCCATGAAAATGAATAAATTAGGGCACAAACGGGGCGGGGGGGGAAATTGGATTTTACTTCATTTAGGGCGTAATAACAACAATGAGGGCACTTTCAAGGTATTCGGTTGGAAAATGTGAACTGCAGACCATGAAATCAAAAAAATGAAACGCGTTTGTGAGCATATTCGGTCATGGAAAAACAAGGAACATTATGCGAGACTCAATAATGGGACCAACAATAGTTACTTGCTCCTGAATCTCTCCTCAAATAGCTCCCAAGTCACTATCTCTAAATCTACATGGAGCTTCTACTCCTCTATCCTCCACCATACTCCTACTTCATTCCTCGGTAGAGGGATCACAACATGATCTTTCGTGTTCTAGGACAAGACAAAGCTTGAAGCAACACTCAAGCTCACTAGCCGGAGTGCCTTTGCACAGAAATCCACCTGTATCACATGAGTAATGTGAGGGCCTAATATTTAGGATCTCCCTAATGTGATCCACTGATGTATTATTTTGGCCTCTAGGCCTCTCTACAAACTCATCCCTAAGGCTAGGGCTCGGAGACCTCTCTCGATGCTCCAAAACTCTGTCACCCTATCTCCTAGTTGGTGAATACTCTCTAACTAACTCCACATGGGAGTTATCTCCTCTATGCTCATCTCTCGAGTGGAGGAGGTGCATGTCCCTCAGTAGAAGTAACTCTGTCATGTCTACCCAAATGCCCTCCTACCGATCCTCTGCGTAGAGCGGCATTAACATCTGAAGGGTCCGTAGAATCTGAGGTAGAATGGTGTTTACTCTCGATCCGGTGTTGGTGGTGGTGATGGTGGGGGTGATGGTGGGGGTGGTGGTGGTGGTGACTCGATTCTTTGTGAATTTTCCTCTCACTCTATCTAAGCCTCCAGCCTGAGACCAAAGTGAGAGTTTGTTCATTACTTTAAGGTCTCTCCTTCGCTCCTAAGTTCACTATCATGTTCAATTTTCAAACTGTTCCACTTTCTAGATTAACAAGTTTACTAGTTTTAAAGTTTCAAGTCTCAATTTTCTAGTGTGCCCAAAGGTCCAAGCCTTTAAATAATTTCTCTCGATACCAAGTGTAGTGCCAGCTTCAAACTACCACTTGAGACCAAGAAACAAATTAGGTTTAGCTAGGAAAAATTATGGAATATATTTTTAAATTTTTTTTTAAAGTGTTTACAAAGAAGGTTACAAGATCATAGTTATCACAAACTAGGTTTAGGTTAACAGAAAATATTGACTTGTAGAAATGGTCCTAAAACATCTCACAACAAGAAAAAGGTAACAAGGGAAAAAATTCATCACTTAGGTTAGGAGAGTAAATTACAACTCATGTCTCGCCTAACAGCTTACAGGATTCAACCTAATTTTCCACACACTTAGATTCATAAAAATTTTTATAAATCATTTCCATTGGATAGGAAATTTCTTCACCTTTTAAACCATATAAATAAGTCCTTCTAAATCCTTGTAAAACTCAAGTTATGGGGCGGCGGAGTTTCAGGGAGAGATTTTCACTTCCTTAGGCACAAGGCGCAAAACACCTCTCTGCGTGCCACGGGTCGGCCGACAAAGGGGACACATGGTGATTTAAAATTAGCATGGGGAGACATGGACTAGTGGGGCACATTAGGATTTAGAAATTTTTAGGTAAAAATCCCAACGACAAAAAACAACGCGCACCTCTACCAAGGAAAATCTAACCCACGTGTCTAGCACCTAATGGGCGTGGGGAAAGATTGGGAATTTTTCCCTAGGTCCAAACATAAAAGTTTCTATAGGAAATTTCCTTTCCTCCTTTTCCATCACTAAATATTCCACATGGTGTCCTGTGAATGGGCATGGGTCGGCAGAGTGACGAAGGGAATTAAAATTTTGCATAAAAAGGTTTTAAAAGACCAAATGGCTCGCGCGGACCCGTGCGTCTTCCCGAACACATGTCAACACCCCATTGGTAGCGGGGGTATGGGGCCACGAGAGGGAAAAGTAAATTTTTCACAAAGAGCCAAAAGAAAGTTTTCAAATTTCTTTCACGTGCCCGTCAAGCCACATGTTAGCACGTGATTGGCTGCGGGGCCGCGGGGTTGTGGAGAAAATTGGGAAAATATTCCCAAAGGAAATTTCTTCAAAGGTTAAGTTTTTCAATAGATTCACCCCTCGCAAGTGCCACATGGCAACACATGATTGGCCGAGAGTGTTGCGGGGCCATAGACTTTTTGGAGAAAATTTTCCAAAGTTCAAAGTTTTATTTTTAATATAGTCAGATTTATTTTTGGATGGCCATTTTGAAGTAAAAACTTCAAATGGCAATAACTTTGGATAGGAAACTCTATTTTGGGAAAACAAGGACTTTCCAGAAAGCTCTCTTAGTCCTCTTTGCACAGAAATCATTAATTTAGGATTTTGGTGAAGTTTCGAGGGTCAATTTTAATAAATTGATCAGCAGGGTTTCACATTTAAAACTGAAATTTTTTCCAACTTGTAAGATTTATTCAATTTTGATTTTTCTTCTTCTCAACATGCAAATTGAACATGGAGGAATGATATTGGGTAAGTTTAGGATTTTTTCAAAGTTCAATTTGTGGATTGAGTTGCAATTGATATATTTTACATCCTTTGACGGGAAAGTGGTCCAACAAGTTCAAAAATTGATTTTTGTGAGTTCTAAAATGTCTTTCTCTGGTGTTGAGGTCAAATTGAATTCCTTATAACTTATTGCATCTAAATTGCATTGTTTCAATACTTAATTTAAGTTACAGATCTGAACTGCACATTTATTAGATACAATTCAATTGCCAGATTTATAAAAAAATAGAATTCTTTCATTTACAACTGTAATGATTTATTTGCCACTTATCAAATCAAATCATGCCTGACAATTAATTTATCCATATTCTCATTCAAAAAAATAAGGCCACATTTGATATTTTAATTTCTAATTAAATACAAGGAACAAAATACCGTATTTTTCTCCCACATGCATTTTCCTTTTTCAACAAAGATTTTAAAAACACAACATCAATTAAATTGCAATACAATAGTACAATTTGAGAAGAGGGATGTATTTCTTTCATTGATTTCATTCAGAGAACATCTTACAACTTATATCTTTCCTTTTTTATTTGGTTTCAAAAACAATTTACAAAATCTATCATGCAATGCATGTAATATCATTTTCACTTCTTTTCCAAAACATAGAGGAATTACAACTCTTCACATTTCACAAATTAATCTCAACCTTTCCTTTCGCAATACAAGATGCCTTTTAATTATAATTAACAACACAATTCATCCACTTCAAAGTGGGAAGGTTACAAAGAGATTTCTCAAAGGATGTAACTGTCAATTTTTTTTTTCTCCAAGCTCCAAAACAGCAACATGTTGATTCTTCTTCTTTTCATCTGATCACAACAAGGAAGGGGGAAAGGCAACGCTCTCCACCCAACCAAGACATCCAATGGGAAAGTAGAATCCATCTTTCCCCATTGGCCCCTGAGCCCCAAACATATTTAAATGAAGCATGAACATCAACACATGGCAACAAGACTTCTTTCACAACAAACAACATTCTTTTCAATGCATTGAACAAAAAAATACACAATTGAAACAAGATAGCAGTTCCCAACTTCATTTAAACATTTCAAACAACAAAAAAGGCTTCATCAAGTGAGCCAAACAAGAG
This sequence comes from Taxus wallichiana var. yunnanensis, assembly GCA_018340775.1. NCBI lineage: Eukaryota > Viridiplantae > Streptophyta > Pinopsida > Cupressales > Taxaceae > Taxus > Taxus wallichiana. The sequence continues at coordinate 71,640,439 of CM031240.1, forward strand.
CAAGAGCTATGGGAGCTCCTTATACCTCCCAAGTTGGAATTGGGCATCCACTAAATGAATACCACCATAAAACATACCAAATCCCATAAAACTTATATCTCCCAAACCCTCCTTATGCCCCCTTAATATTTCTCCCTTATGCCCCCCAAGAGCAACAAATGCAAGCAATTTCTTTTCATATGTGGATCCCAACCCAAAACTCCCTCCACAAATATAAGTGCCATTGAAATCCCTTATTCCCCCACATCAAATCCCCAGTCTTCTCCTACACCTTGCCCTAAGCAATCTACCCAACCAACCACGAACTCACAACACAATCACCATTCCATTCATGCAAGAAAAGGGAAAAACAACATATAAAAAGGACAAAATACTACCTCTCCATAGTGGAGATTTTTTCCCAACATAGCAGATTCTCTAATGCTCAAATGTGTAGTCCAAAACAACAAGGTATATGCATGTAAGAAAATTTCCAAATCTTTCCTCCAAGCAAGATCCAGCAGAATGAATGAAAAATTTGACCCAAGCATAAGAGAACAAAGTTTGAACAACCATCAAAAGAGAAGAAATTCAAATTTTTGAAGGAGAGGGAGTGAGAGGATGATGTGGATTCCAAGTGGGATGCCACATCATTCTTACTCATACCCAAAAGAAGAAGGTCAACTTCACAAAAAAAGAACACAATAAATGGGGATGACAAGCAACTTACACACTCAAAGTTAACCCATACTTAAACAAGGACTGAATTAAAAATTTGTAAGTAAAGTGCAATAAAAACTTACACATAGTCATTTCAAATTTTAATTATAAAGGCTAAAATTTACTCCCAAGCCATAGGCATGGTTGGTGTATGATTTTAAGAGGTGTGGGACAAGTTTAACTTGTCCCACAAGCCTCCAAATTTGGCCTCCAAGGTCAAATTCGAATTCCAAAAAGGATGGAGTGTTCTACACTACAAAATCTACCTTACATACTCTTACATCCTCTTACACATTCTTACAACATGAATTAATATCTATGACTTCATTTATTACCTACTTTTGACATAATGATTTATTTATTTAACATATATTTATACATGATATAAATCCAATTTAATTAATAACTAAGACAACAACTTTATTACTTACATTCCACATCCCAATTAAATTTAAGTAAATTTTAACTATATGGCTATCGCATTTAAATTAAATAATAAAAAGAACACATTACAAATAAAAATATACACAACACTAATAAAAAGGAACACATAAATAAAACACATATATCGCATGGTCAGAATAATGGAAATCCCCCCCATGGGAAATCCTAACACAACACAACACACAAACAAATACAGTTGCCATGGTGACCTCGTTGAGTTCATCCATAATTTTAATATGGTTAGTCTCTAGTTCCCCGACATTGTTGTGATATTTTAACCTACAAAATAATAATACCTCCTTCGGCCTCATGGCCATATCATAACATCCAAAATGATATAAGCAACATATAAATATCGAATCCAAATCAAAACAATATCAAGAATTCAACATTATCATTTCAAATTCAATTTTTCCACTAGATTTTCATCCAATTAATCTCTATACTAGAGCTACTCATAATGTCAAATGTCACATGTCTAAAATCAATGTCAATAACCTATCCATATCAAGCAGTATATCATCATCCATATATAATAATGTCTCCAATAATCATCATGCATGCTGATTGAATCAAGGTCCATAATAATCCATGATCTAACATATACACATCATACTAAGTCAAAACATAATAATGTCCAAAATGAGATCAATAGTAGCAAGATCAGTATCTAAACAGTGTCAAAGGAAAGTGTGCACTACAGTTGTATAAGTTTGTCATAGGGTCAGTCCAAAGATATGGATTCATAAAATTAATTTTAATTTCCTTGATAAAACATGTATATCTGACTTGTACCATGATTTCCTCCATTCAGTGAACTTTCCTCTATAAATCAAAATATTTCATGAAGTTTCCACTATCGTCTATATATTCATGTTCTTACCAAACATTTTTGTTAAACTAATAACTACATGAGATAGTTGGGTTTTGGTTATATGCATATTCATAATGATAAGGCTTATAAAACTAGTTTAGAGAATGATTTTTGTATTGGAAGAAAAATGGACTGGGTTGAATTAGTCTATTAAAAAACATTATACAATTTCAAATTAATGTTTATATACAATTAACATTCATCCAGGGCATTAATGTGATCATAATAATAAGAAAAACCATAAACCAAAGCATAAAAATGAGTACACAAGAGCACAAGATGTAGTGGGAAACCCTCAAGGAGAAGAAAACACACTAAAAATGTTTTTGATATTACACACAACAAAGAATCAAGTGAATATTACACATCATAAGATGTTTATTTAGTAAGGAACCAATAACATAAGGATAATCAACTCCTAAACCCTTATTCACATCCCAATACATTCATTAAAATATTCACATTGGACCCATATATCTCGGTCATGCCTAAAAACACCAATCATGTACAAAACTAGCTCACAACCCCATCAGGTTGATGAGATATAACCATAAAATAACATGATTATTAAATCTCCCAAATACATCAAACATGTAAAATATAACATATAAACACCATATATGGTCATTAATTAGCTTTCACCAATCAAATTTATCATAACTAGCTCAAGAAGGCCCGTATCCTTCAAAAAAATTTGTTTCCAACACCTTTTCTTCACCTATGGGCATCAATACCATTATGCAAGTTCAGATTAATTTTTATATACCATTAAAATTCATCCATGCATTAATTTGATCATAATAATAAGAAACAACCATAAACCAAAGCATCATAAAAAGGAGTACACAAGATGTAAATGGGAAACCCTCAAGGGGAAGAAAACACACTAAAAATATTTTTGATATTACACACAACAAAGAATCAATTGAATATTACACATCATAATATATTTATTTAGTGAGGCACCAATCACATAAGAATAACCAACCCCTAAACCCTTATTCACATCCCAATACATTCATTAAAATATTCAGATTGGACCCATATAGGTCGCTCATGCCTAAAAACACCAATCATGTACAAAACTAGCTCAAAACCCTATTAGGTTGATGAGCTATAGCCATAAAAAAAAATGATTATTAAATCTCCCAATTACATCAAACATGTAAAATATAACATATAAACACCATACATGGTTATCAATTAGCTTTCACCAATCAAATTTATCTTAACTAACCAATAGATTTTCTTCACCTATGGGCATCAATACCACCAAATAACAAATAAAATATGTCATATAAAAACTCAATGGAATCCTCAAGACCTGTAGATAACAACCATGTAAGTTAGAGCTCATGAAACATCCATATGTGTAAACCACACCCACTTTCCTCTTCACCAAATCAAGTTACCCGTAAAGAAGTTTTACAAACTCAACTAGTTTTAACCCTTTTTGTCACTTCCAATACTACTAAATTCCTTCAAGAGAAAAAAATTTCAACCTGATTCACTCTCTAACTAATATAAAGAATAAAATCAATCATCTCATTCCTCATCTAACTCATTCTTTCAGCAAAAGCAATATTATCTTGAGAAATAAGAAAACCTTTTTCTTTACAAATCAAGCTTAATGGTATATAAAAAATCATTACCAAGACACAAACCATATACCATTGGAAATATATTTGAATCCTCTTTCCATAATATATCACGTTTCCTTCCAAATCCAAGAGGAAATCCTCCAATGAAGTCCATCTCTGAAAATTGCTTCAAATTTCCCCAAAACTTCTTTAGGACCAATCTTCCTAAATAAGGCACACATTTACATTTATAATAACCACCATGATCTAAAACCATAATGGTAATTAATAAAAACTCCCATGATAAAAATAATGTCAATTTATTTTACAACTCCTTTGGATAACTTTGTCCCAAACTACAATTCTTCAAAACTTGAATTTTTAGGTGGGGTCCAATCATCACCACATGCTCTATCATACCTTTATGAAAATATAATGAGTACTCTAAATCATAAAATCATCATACTATCATAAGAAATAAATTCTATGAACTTAGGAAGAAAATCTCTCCTACACTTTTGAGCTAGGGTTTCAAGCTCATAAAATGTTGTTTACCTTGTTAACATTCGTTCATAAAAAAGCGATGATTAAATTACCTAATTATTTTTGCAAAAAAATTTGAATTAATTAAAAATCATCCCTAAAATCCAAAAGGTCTGATGCAAATAAAAATTCATGGTTAGTATCGGAAGGTGCAATTCAAGTGGAAACCACCTTCTTCTTAACCTTGTTTCACCACAAAACACCTTAAATTACAAAATATTCTTCAAAATGACTCCAAATTTTTCTCACACCTCTAGGAAACCTCTGTGAACCATATCCAATCAGCATAGCTAATATAGTTATCTATATTCTCATCCCATCTCATTTTCATGACTAGCCATTAGGGTTTTACATGGTTTAGGCTAGGGTCAACTAAACCAACACTATAACTCATCATGAAACCTCTCCAAAAGGTCCTAAAATCATTAATACATCATGAATAACTCACCTACATGAATCCATGATCTCACATGGATTTAAAACTCATCCTTATGCCTCCAACCACCTAAACCTAGTCTAGATGACCACCGAATCTTGGACTTCAACTCGAACTTTGAACCTTGAAATGCATGTGATTTCCTAAAAATTACATAAAAATTCTCTCCATGATACTACCATACTTCTCAATCCATTGTAGACATTCAAAATTTTCACACTCATTTTTGTTATATAATTATTTCTTACACAAATCCATACACTCACCACATCATATTATTCTTATGAAAATCATATATTTATCACACTATTTAATCACACCATATTATCAAAATAATTTATCCTAAGTTTAATATTCCCCATGTCTCTGCGATTGCTAGACCCCTTCATTATCACATCTAATCCCTATACTAAGTCATATAAAATATACACCCCTCATCACCCTCATCCTTAATTAATTAATCAAATATATCAACTCTCTGTATCTTAAGTCATCTATTATACCCCGTTATCTTTATTTACTTAAATACATCAATATTTCATACCCACCAGTTCATCACACTACAATATTAAAATCATTTATCCTAAGTTATACACCATATCTCTCACCTTTGTCTAATTAATTAAATATATCCTTATTTAATTAAATCAACATCATGTATCCTAAACCCATTCTTATTTAATTAATTATTTCTTCATTTACACCAATATCAAATTCTATGATATTTTTTTTCTTAATTAAAATCTATTTAAAATCATCTCTAACTCCCTTATCCCACATATCTACCATGGTCTTGTTTATATACTTACAATTTTTTTATATTCATCAATATCACACAAAACCTTATATTATCATATTAGTTACATATGATATATCTTAATCAAACCGCCTAAAATATATCCTAAACAAACCTAGGCTAAAACATATCATAATCTAACTATTTTCTAAAAAAACATGACACCTCATTCGATAACACAACACATTCTAAAAAACCCCATATCTTATTCCTCAAATTCACAAAAAAAATACACTTGAATTATACAATTGTTTTAACTATTTACTAAATAAACTCAAAAAGGTTGAAATAACCGACATTTTGCTAAAATTCTAGTGATTATTTAAGCCTAATTCCCAACCCTTGTTTGAGAGGGACTTCTCACATTTTTGATTCGAACTCTTCTATCAAAGTGCGTTATTATGTTGCATCAATGACAATGTAACACTATCTAACATTTGCATCCCTCAAGAAATTTTGTTAACCATTTAGAGCCTGTAAGGATTGATAAATCTATAACGAGGCCATAAATTTTACCCTCTTCATTCATCATCTCCAATCAAGGGATTCTCTACGGAATTTCACGAGCTTCATGTCTTCACTCCAGTGTACGTGAGCCTTCAAAAACATCCATAAATCCTACTCCACTCTTTGGAGGATGATCAAACATATAGGAATCAATTTAATAGATTTTTGGCATCCACAATATTCTTCTCTCCAAAGAATTCGAGCATCTAGCAACCAAGTATGACTCCCTGACATCTACAGTTTCGGGTAACATCTACTCTCATCCTTGACTATCATCTAAACTAGGTATGTACTTTATTTATGCATTATCATCTTAATCATTCATTAATTATTACATCTTATCAATCATGTCTCAACATTTTTCAACCTATGTATATTTGGCCCTAATTGCAAAAATTTTTCCCAAACACCAGAGATTCCTATCTATTAGACACATTTTACATTTCAACCTAAATTTTTGGTATCCAAACCCTATCCTTTTCCATCATTCTACCTTTGCAGGCCCCTTTCAAACCATATCAAGCTCCTTTGAGCCATCCATCACATTTTTCTGATCATCTTAATCAATTCATCCCTCAACTTTCCTTTGTAAGTGTATCAATCATCTGCACCTTTTCTCCCCTGAGCCATACTATGATCCCAAACTCCCTTTAGACTAGTAATCACTATCATAGCAGCATATAGTCCGGATCACGTCGGTTCCTTTTCCATTGCATTGATTGGTTATATCATCTATCATTATTTTATTATCAATTATCATTGTATTTTATCATTACTTGATCAATTTATTAAAAGTGGATTGACATCCTCATGAGGAAGTCCATTGACTTTTGGGGATTGGCCTTATTCCAGGAAATCCACCATACATTTGTCTAATCCCATCTTGTGTAGTGTATATGATTGCAAATTTATTTTATAGGACATGAGGTTATATAATTCATTTCACATATTGCATCATCACATGTCATCTGCAGGTATCTCTAAACCCCTCCATTTCGATGTTTTTTAAGTTTTATTATGTTACTTATTAGGTTAAGTTGAAGAAGTGAATTTTATTCTAAATATTTTGGCATGCCCAATGGGACACGGCCCTTTGTTTATTTGATTTATTTTAATAGTAAAATAAAAATTTATTTTTATTTTTCTTATTATTTGTGTAAAAAATCGGATGCAATTGGCTAAATCACCCACGATTGGGAAAATCACCTGTGATTTCCCTATGTGTTTTTAGAACCTCACAATTTGTAATTTTCTTCTGTTTGTTGATTTTTGCTTTCTATTTTTTTAACATGTTTTTCGGGGTATTGATTCTTGAGAGCTCATTTCTTGGTTTTCTATAATTGCATGCTTTGCAAATTGTTAAAATAAAATAAAAATGAAGCTTTATTAGAGGTGAGTCCTTATTCTTCTTTTTATTTTCTATACTGCATTTTTTTCTTGTTTGTTCTCATAAAAAAATATTTCATTTTGGGTTTAAAACAAACAAATGCATCCTTTTTTATCACATAACTTTAATTAGGAAGGTAAATTGGCTACATCCACTTATTCTTCCCCCACACACAACCAAATCATAATCAAACATAATCTACACTCAAACATCTCCCACCTAAGTGGATACCTACTTAGATTTGATCACCAAGTAGAGAAGTTGACTCGGTGTTCTGGATGAGTATAATCATATGTTTGTCGGTATATGTTGGCTAAGCACCCGGTACCCTTATCTATTCTAGATCATGAAGTGAGGGGGTAGGCCTTGATACCATGGTCATATCGACAGAAGTATAAAGTTTTTCCTCACATACCTTCGGGTATATCAAGGACTTTTCCCTTAAATATACTTGAAACCATCCACAGCTTCCCATTTCCTAGGACCCTATTAGCAGTTTTACACATTTCATTCCTTTTAATTAAATTAAAATAATTAAAATTCTTCTTCTTGACTTATGCATTTACATTTTAAGATCTTTTAGAATTTTTCTATATCATTTTAAGTTGATTATTGTTTAAAATGGATCAATCCTCTATATCTGTATATCCTTATAATAATTATGCATCATATTTTTATCAATCTCAAAAATTCCCTATACAAGAACTATTCCTTATCAATCTTATAAACCCACTACATTTTATTTAACTTCATTTAGCACCGGTATGTTTCCGTCATCTATATCATCCTATGTCCCTTATGGAACTTCTACCCTTCATCCCATCTAACAATCATACAATAACTCCTTTTAACAAACTTATGATTATTATCTACAACCAAGTTATTCCCAAACTATCACTTCCTAGCCCTTGTCAAATTAAATAGTATTTTCCACTTCCTCTCCTTCATTAGAATTACATCAAAATCTTAATATTATCTATCCTTCATCTAATCAATCCATCTCTACTTCAATCCCATTTTTGGTATCCTGCAGGACATCCAAAACCCATGTAAATACCCCTACTCAATCGCAATCAATACCTCTCATCCAACAATAACATACTCAATATTTTTCCACATCTCCCCACATCCCTTTTATTAGAACCTACTTTACAAACAATATCTTCTTAAGATACCCCTTACAAAACTCGACATCAAACTGATCCACAAAAAAATCATCCTACCTTCAATCCTCATCACCCAAATCAATCACATCCTCTTGTTAATACTTCCTTCACATCTACTTCCACAAATGATCCTTTGTAAGACTTGTCAAATAGATTAGATAATTTATAATCTACTACCAAGGGATCCAAACACATCCTCACTTATTATCAAGTTTGTAATGATCCCATTCATCCACTAGTATTATATAAGTCATATCCTCCACATTAGGAATCACCTAAATTTACTTTGTTATATGGCTAGGAGGATCCTCAATAACATATACTATCCTGTAGACACTCATGTTATCTCATTATCCATGGTCAAGACCTTTTCTCGAACCTTTCCCATGTCACTGCTAGGAGTTTCCTTGGATTGGTATAATTCCATTCCTTGACATTCTTTGGTCTCTTTCACATAGTTAGCTATGTTATTCCTTAATTAATTTGTTATAAATGTTACTTGAAAAATCACCATTTTGACCTTGTTGTAGACACCAAATTTGTGTCTTACAACCCCGTGCCCCGCATCTCATTTCACAACCTAGCCTCACCACCTAAACCATGCACAATTATTTATTAGTTACCTTATAATTAATAAATCCACATCTCCAAACCTACTACCACATTTCGCCACCTCATCATGACCTAGCCCTAACCCTAAACTAACCTAATTAAGACCTATAACTTTGTCTACATCCACACCCATGACTAATTACTCCTCACCCGCACCAAAATCAACCTAATAATGACTTGACCAAGCCCACAACTAATTCCTCAGGAGAAAAGGTGGGAAAGTTGGCTACTTTACTAAAAATAGTCCACTTTGACTTAACCAATATTGGTTCCTACTCGACCACCGTTGGTTACGTAACCGCCATCGGTTCCCTATAAATGACCTCCCCCAACCAAAAAATAGAGGACTTGGAATCTGAAATCAAAAAATTCATTGGAAAGATCGGGAATTCACTTGGCTGAGCAGAGACAAGTGAAGGAAAGAAAGGAGGTTGCAGAGAAGGACATCAAGCCCAAGACTGCAACTGAGTAACCAGAGCCCAGTGACACTCATCCAAGCATTGGGAGAGAAGATAGCTCATCTTTTATTGTATGATCATCCTACATGAGCCCTGCCTTCATTATCACAGTCTTTGGACCTATATCTTCATCAGGAACTAGTAAGTAGTATCTTGTATGTTCTTTTGATAACATTTCTTGAACTTCGAATCACAAGATTATAAGTCTATTCCTAGATTTACTACTCGGTAACACCGTACATCTAACTATCATTCCTCTACCCCTACACTACCCCAAGAACAGCTCCCATACCCTCTGAGCCTTCTCCATCACCCCATTACCTATCCCCAATCATTTACTAGCCTTATAAACACCATAGCCACCTTATAGCCAACCTTCACTAAAAGCCCCTAAACCACTGCCCCTACCGATATCGGTTAGCAGAAACCGGTACCGGTGACAGTGACCGGCATCGGTCACTGTGATTCAAAACCAAAACTAGCCCTTTCCTCTATTGTTTTAACAAGGTAATTAAATTGTAATTTTACAATAATTTTTGTTAATATTAGTAGGGGAACTGACCACCTTCGAAAGGAAGTTTAATACTTCCTGGGCCCAAGGCAGTTCCCTCATTTATTGTCTAATTAGAATCTGGTGGTCTTGTATTCTTACTTGCAGGTAGTCCTTCCCAGACAAAAAGGAGTTCTTTGCAATCGATCTGATCTCTCTCTACGGTACACGCACACCCTCCAAACATTCAACAGGTATTCCTCCTAGCCCTAACCCTTATCTGTTTCTCAAGAGAATGAAAGGATAGAAGCAACTCTATTCTAGGAACTGAAAACCTCCTCTGTGCGAAACATTTTGGCACGCCCGGTGGGACCCATTTTGGGTTTCTTTCTTTCTTGCTTGCTTTCATATAGGGAGCACACTTGCTATTTTCTTCTTCTAAAATATTCACAAGATATTTTGTTACCTTTTGGTAAAATAATTTGTCTTGCTTTCACATTTTTGCATCAGTGAAAGTCATCTCCTTTGCTTCATCGAATATCATTTTCGATTTGGGTTTAAAACACATGCATCACATTCTTGCTTGTCATTTTCAATTCTAGTGAACATAGATTAAGTAACAGGTCGTACACATGGGGGTGATATCCACGGTATTGACAAGAAATTAATCTTACTTTCACTGCACAACACATACCAAATCACGTCATAATCAACACAACAACTCAAACATCCCCCCTTTTTCCGCGGTATTCCTCCGCCCGATTGAGGTAACCTTATAAGCCAAAACAAACTTGACATTTCCCCTAAGTCTTCTGTTTAGGATTGACATCATCTTGTGTCTAAGGCATAAGCCCAAAGTGATTAAAACTAATCCTAGGGTTAGTCTGTTAATTTGCTTATGCATCTTGCTTGTTTTTAGTTCTATTTCTCTATCATACACTATTTTCTGTGATCACTTCAGAATAGTTTGGTAGGTATACTAAGCATCGTTAACCCCAAATCAGCAACTTCTTATAGCTTCTTACACCGGTTCTATTATACCGACATCGGTTAACTTACCGACGCTGGCTACAGTCTGACCGACATCGGTTACCTAACCGATATCGGTTACTATCTTTCATAGTTCCCAAAACCAGCAACCTACCCATTTCCAACATTTTGTTGCTGCTTCTATTCCTGATAGATTGCATCCCTGTTGTGTACTCTTGTCCATGGTTGTTATCACTCGGAAACAAGCCATAGCCATGGTTTCACATGCCTGTTCCATGCCTTTTCCTGAATCACCCCCTTCACATCCTGTGGGGAATCCTATGGACACCAGCGAGGTTCCCAAAATTCCTGTAGGAGATAAGGAATTTGTAAAATTTTTGGACGCTAATCCTAGCACTGTACAATACTATTTGTCTCATGCCCCTGACCATACACCCGACGGTCAACTCCTTGTTGGTATGCCTATTAGTATAGCCACTCACTTAGCTCCTTCCCCACCTGATAACTCCGCCTTGTCTTACCGTCCTTAGCCCCGTCTCCCAACTCAGTGGCTTCAGAGGTTCTTACGGCATAGATTGGCTTTCCTTTTGTTAATCTAGGGCCCCACATATCATTACCGCCAACTGCTCCTACCTTGTCTCTCTCGCAGACTGCCCCTTTCATAACTTGCTCTCTGCCACCTATCCACACGAGCTTTCCTTCTCAAGCTCCGCCCACCTTTTCATTTCCACACACTTATCCGGTGGCTTCAACACCTTATATAGGACATCCCTATTCGGCCGCCTCAACATATTCATCCTCAATACCTTATCAAAATTTAACCCCACCATTGTCTAATGGAGGCCCTTGGCCTAGTCCTCCTCTGTTTACAACAACTGCACCATCATCTCATCCAACCACTGATTTCATCAAACAAATGATGGACAAAATGCAAAATCTGGAGGCTTCTGTTTCAGGAAGCCGTAGCACCCTGACATACGAGCAAGTTTTTCGAGCCTATTCATCCTTTTGTCCCCCTTCATTCATATCCTCCTCAATGGGAATTACCAAAATTCACTCGTTTTAATAGTAAGGAGGATCCTCAACAACATTTGCAATCATTTAGACATGCCTGCTATCTGATTGCTCATGACGATGCCTTACTACTCCACACCTTTCCCATGTCCTTATCAGGACCCGCCTTGGAGTGGTACAGTGCTTTAACCCAGCACTCAATTTTCTCTTTTAACCAATTAGCCCAATAATTCTTGGATCATTTCTCCATTAACATTGCCAAGAAAGTATCTATCACCGACCTCTATGCCATCCAACTATTTGAAGATGAATCTATCACAGATTTCGTTGGACGATGGCGGGGCCTTATCAACCAACTTACTTATGCCTTGCCTCAGGCCAAACTTATCGAACTCTTTACGTGGGCCTGCGCTAAGCACATTTCTCCTACCCTCTAAATTCAAACTTTTCACACATTTGACTAGGCCTTTACTATGGCTCGGAAACTAGAAATTCGAGCCTTAGAGGAAGAGAAATTACGGTTGCGCAACAAAAACCCTAATTTTTGAACCCAAGACTCCACCAACAAACCTAACACCACCAATCCTCATGCATCGACTGCTTCGAAATCAAAAGGAGTTGTACACACGGTGATGGTCAAATCTCAAACACCATCTAATACCCCGCCAAAAGCCACCTATAAGTATAAAGCCGAGCCCATCAATTACACTCCCTTGGGAGAAACTTATGGTATCATCTTGGAAAAATTACTCAAAGCAGGAGCTATCACCTTGCCTCCTGTTAAACCTCACTCCGGGTTTGATTCCACCCACGCTATACCTTCTTGGTACAAAGAAAATGACTTCTATAACTTCCACCATGTGAAGGGACACAGTCACGAAAACTGTAAGATGTTGAAAAATATAGTGTAGGAAATGGTTGATGTAGGGGATATAACCCTTGATAATCCTAATGCCCCTGCTAACCAAAATTTGAAAATCTTCAACAAACCATTCCCGAACCACTCATCTAACAGTAACATAAACCAAGATATCTTAGCCGAGGAGAGTGTTCATGAAATCCATGCGGTCTTCGACTCCCAACCAAAAGCTTCTATCGAGGAAATTCTGAATCAAGCCTCTTCACTAACGAGGACCCAAACCCCCTTCACCACCATCAAGACAAGATGAAATCCTTGCCATTCCTTTACCCATAAAGGAATTAACCACCCAGAGTTCTCTTCTCACAGATGAGCCTTCTTACACCACATCTCTGCAAGACTGTGAGCGGATGTTATCTAACTTATCTATTTCCCAAACATCTCCTTCTACCACTCCTGTTGTAAAAGAGGAAGGCTCGCTACTATTTCTATCATCCTTAGAAGAGAAACCCCTCGAACCAACATCACCACATTCTTTAATCATGACGGATCCCCTCAAACATGCCCTTCTACCTATTAGTTCTTCATCACCTAAATCTTTTCAGCGAACCAGTTGACCTCTTAACAACCATTGATACAAAGACTCATTTACCCCTTATATCACACCCACAGTGCACCAGAATTACAACCCACCTTTCTTCCATACAAAATTTCCTATTCACACATGAAGATTGTCATCCCTCAGAAGATAGACGAGTCCTATGGGAACATTTGAGTACACCATGCTCTACTCAAATGCAGATGACCGATCCAGACACCTCTATCATATACCCGCGGTGTTTACAAAAACTCAAAATGCCTATGTCCTCACCTTCAACCCCCTCATCTCTACCGAATACCTCATCCACCTCTATTAACCTAACCAAACCTCCCCCTACGCTTGGGACTTCACCAATACCCAACCTAACACACCCACCTAAATGGTTAGATTTATCCAAAAATCAAGCCATCCATCTACCTAGGAGACAGACCCAATCTCCTCAAGTCCAATCTATACCTCTGTCACAACTAAAACCCTCGCCATCACACCTACCTTCTATATTGGGACCTCACCCCTCCACCTTGCCTCAATACATCGTACCTCCTGCATTTTCTTTAAAACGACCTACACCTTCTACATCCATATCCTGTCCACCTATCAACCCTAAACAAACTCCATCATCAAAGGATTTGTTTGCTGTCACTCCTCTTTCTCCGTGGTTGTTTCCTGATACCACATCATCTGTGGCCTCATCATCTAACTAGCTAAACATAACTTCTGACCGAAGAAGCCATGTTTAGTTAAATCCAATTATCAAAACCCCTTGTCTAAACCACCATCCGTACGAACCAACCATACCCAAACATTACCAAAACCCACCCAATCAATAGCTTCATCTTCCTCTGACTCTGACCCGCTTAAAGGATCTTACGCTAAGATCCTTGATATGTTGGTGGAGAATGCGACCATTTCCCTACCCCCACTTAGACCTTATGATCCATCTAAACCTTGACCTATAGGTTATGATGAGTCTAAAATCTGTGCTTACCACCGCACACCAGGACATGATGTAGAGGGATGCAAAGCTTTGAAAGCCATACTTCGTCAGTCACCTCTCTTGGATAGAAAGGTTAAGAAAGAAAACTTACAAAGGGAGAAACCTTTAGCTTCAATCTCCTCTCCTATACCACTTGTCCCCACCTCACCAAGATCTATCACTATTACAACCCCACCTCTCGAAGACCATGACTTATCCCTACCGTCTTCCTCCTCTCGTGTTCACGAGATCAATATGATTAGTGTTGCTACTCGAGGGTGGAAAAACAATGGGAAAGCCAAAGAAAGCACACCTGCGGCCTCTCCTTCTCATCCACCATCCCGATCACACCACCACCTAAAGTGGTTATTCATGGACCTACCTACCTCGTCTCTAATGGAGTTTCCCACTAAACCATGATCAAACAGCTTCACCAATCACCTGTAAAAATGACACTGTATGATCTCATTCGAGCCTCTAAATCTCATCGATAAGCTCTCATTGAAATCCTTCAAGGTATAGAGGTCTTACCTAATGAAACCTTTCTGTTACCGCCATCTTAACACCCAACCATATTGCCTCTCTCACCAAAAAATCTACCACTTCCGTCCTGTCTGAACAAACCACTTTGTTGTCGGTTTCTCCAGAAAGACGAAATTGTAGACTTTGGTGTGGAAGATCCTAACCCCACTCTTTTCATCTTAGCTTACGTCTAGGACATCCGCATATGTCGTGTTATGATTGACGGGGGCTAGCCTAAACATCATCTCTTCCAAAGCCTTCCAACAAATGAATATCCCCTCTAGCTGCATGTGTGCCAACCCCACCATGCTACGTTCATTCAACGATGCTATTACTTCTACCTTAGGCACTGTGATCCTTAACATTCGTGTAGGGCCACGTACCTTACCCGAACTCTTCTATGTCCTTGAGGGCGAATTCCAATACAACATGTTGTTAGGCCGCCCTTGGATCTGGGCTATGGGATGCGTTCCCTCTACCTTACATAGATGCATAAAATTTGAGTACGAGGGGAAGTCCTATACCGTAAAAGCTGACCCTCCCCCCTTCAAAACCTACAATATGTTATATCGCCCCAATGATGTGCTTGTACCAGTCAAAACACCCATTCATCCAACCCAACCATCCACTTCAACCACACCTCAACCATCCACGTCAACCGCACCTACACCTTGAAACAATGAGATCGCTATCGCAAAATACCACTTCCTTTCCCATGGACAACATCTCAACCTCGGACCCCTTAGTAGATGTTTTCAAAGCCTTCTGATGGGGAGTATCGCCTATATAACGTTAGCTCTTTCCATACCCCACAGGAGTATGGATAGTTACATGCATCCTACCTACGACCGTCGTGTGGGGGAGGTAATCTCCTACGGACCACCTAATTTCTGCACCAACCTAACGTATGGGGGTGTCAACGCATCCTCCATTACCCCTGAACCTCCCCTTGGTGTGGTTCCCTTCCAATCCGATTTTTAATACCTAATAAATCATCGTTTTGCCCTCACCTTCTTGACTCGTTGTGCTTGGAAAGGTTTTGGTTTTGGTCTTTATGAAGAAGGCCAACAGACAATCATTCCCATTACTACACGCAAACATAAAGACCGTCGTAGTCTTGGATTCTCTGAAACCCCTACTACACCGAAAACATAACATATCCACTTTGTATCTAGGAAGACAACGAGGTCACCCCTTCCAAATCATCATCACCCATTTTGCCATTGTCACCCACAGTCGATAGACCACTGAATCTATCCCTCCTAACTTTTTTTTTTTTTTTTTTTCATAAACGCTATCTTCATGGGTCCTCTCACTTATCAACGTAGTAATAAAGACCCATCTTCTCTTCCCCTTCTGTATCTAGACATGATCGAAGAGGACTCGCCTTCGATTAATGTTGTTGAGTGCCAGGATGACGACTCCATCCTCACTTACCTTGGTGTGGACGACTCTTATATTCAATGTGCCTTGCCATCTGATACTCAAACCATGTTGAATGAGTCGACTATAGAAATCAACATCCACACCAAGGACGATCCTCACATTGTGAAGATCGGACAATCTCTTACCGCATCAGAACAAACTACCTTCACTACTTTCCTCCGTGCCCGCAACCAAGCTTTCGCTTGGTCCTACGCTGACATGCCAGGAATTGATCCTGACATTGCTGTCCATAACATTACCCTAAAACCCGATGTCAAACTAGTTAAATAGAAACTAAGAAAAATGCATCCACGCATTGCCCTCTTGGTCAAAGAAGAGCTTCAATAACTCCTTTCTGTTTCCTTCATCTTACCTATTGACTATCCTCAATGGATCTCTAACATTGTACATGTTACTAAAGCAACGGGGGGACTTCGGATATGTACGGATTTCCGAGACCTTAACCTCGCTTGCCCGAAGGATGACTTCCCCCTCCCAAGTATTGATCAACTTGTTGATCTCACTGCGGGCCATGAGATGCTTTCTCTCATGGATGGCTTCTCGGGATACAATCAAATTTTGGTAGCCCCGGCCGATCAACATAAAACTACTTTCATAACTCCTTGGGGAACCTTCTATTATCGTGTCATGCCGTTTGGCCTTAAGAATGCTGGTGCAACCTATCAATGAGGCTATGAATTACATTTTTCATGACATTATGCACACTATCCTTGAGGATTATGTCGATGATCTTCTTGGCAAATCTAAACATCGCAGTGAACATCTCAATGTTTTAACCATTATTTTTGATCACCTGTTACAATATTGTGTTCGTCTTCAACCAAAGAAATGTGTCTTTGGTGTCCTTTTGGGAAAACTTCTTGGTTTTATCATCTCTTTGCGTGGCATTGAGGTTGATCCAACTAAAGTCAAAGCTATCCTAGAAATGCCCCCACCTACTAACCTCAAATAGTTGCGTAGTTTGTAAGGTAAGCTCCAATCTATCCGGCGTTTCATCTCCCAACTCTCGGATTGATGTCAACCTTTCCATCATCTCCTTAAAAAGGACATTGTCTTTCAATGGAATGAAGAGTGCCACCAATGCTTTGAGGCTCTTAAAGCCTATCTCTTGCAACCACCCATGCTTATCCCACCTGAAGATGATCACCCTTTTTATCTTTACCTTTCTACCACCGACCATGCTGTAGGATCCATGCTTGCACATCATGACTCTGAGCATTGAGAACAAGCCATTTATTATATAATTCATACTTTGGTGGATTATGAGACTAGGTATACATAGGTAGAAAATTTGTGCCTAGCCCTATCATTCATAGCCACCAAACTCCGACACTACCTCCTGAATCACAAAACTTTTGTCATCACCAACGTGGACCCCATTCATTATATGTACGCCAAACCTCATCTACACCAATGCATTTCCCAATGGCTTATGCTCCTCGCTGACCTTGACCTTGAATTTGTACACCAAAAGTCAATCAAAGGAAAAACTATCGCAGACCAACTCGCGGAAGCCCCTTTACCTAGGGAGCAATTTACCAATTTTAATTTTCCCGATGAACTCATTGCCATTCTTTCACTAAGTGAGGAGTTGTATCCAATGACCCTCTTCTTCGATGGATCTAAATGCCGCCGCAGCGGTGGAGCCGCCGATGTTGTTCTCATTCCTCTTAATGCTGAGCCTATGCCTCTTTCATTCCAGCTCAATTTCCCCTGTACTAATAATATAGCAGAATACGAGGCCCTTGTTTTGGGTCTCCAGGTTGCGTTACACTTAGGTGTCAAGTCTATTAACATTTTTGGTGACTCCCAGTGGTAGTCAATCAAGTTATGGGCATCTACCAATGTAAAATGAGGAACTTCAAAAGTACAAACATTACGTGGATTTACTTTTGACCTTATTTACTCATTATTCTATCGAACCATTTCCCGCTCCACTAAAAAATTTACGAGATACTATGGCTTGCTTAGCATTGCAAATTCCTGCCTCACCAACTGACTTTGACATATTCGTCTTGGTCCAACAACTCTTTGCCCCATCTTACTCCACCCTAGATGTTTGTATGATAAATAATGTGTCTGCTAATTCGCAGGATACCTGGTATCACCAATTTCACGACTATCTTACAACCTCTGTTCTCCCACCTGACCTTACTAGTAATAGAAAACGTGCTTTTCTTAAAAGTGTTTCTCGTTATGTCGTCATGGGGGGACTCCTCTATAAACGTGGCTTTGATGGCATCCTCCTTCGATGTCTAACCGGTGCGGAGGTCACCTATACCATCCAACAAGTCCACGATGGTATTTGTGGTGGACATTTTAGTGGCCTTGCCATGGCCAAACAAATCCTTCACCTAGGCTATTATTGGCCTACTCTTAATAATGACTACTATGAATATGTTAAGCATTGTGTTATGTGTCAACAACATGCCAACCTTCAACATACTCCTAGCCATCCGCTACAGGTTGCACGAGATCTTTGGCCTTTCTCACAATGGGGTTTAGACCTTATTGGTGAGATTCACCCACCATCTTCGCAACATCACCGTTGGATAATCACAGCAACTAAATATTACACTAAATGGGTGGAAGCCATTCCACTCATTTCAACCAAAAAATAAAAAATTGTCAAATTCATTAACCATCACATTATCTGTCGTTTTGGAGTTCCTCATTGCCTGATAACAGATAATGGAAAATCTTTCAAAAATTAGTTGTTAGAAGACCTTTATGACAACTTTGGTATCAAACTTAGCTTCTCATCACCTTACTATCCACAAGAAAATGGTCAATCCGAATCTTCTAATAAAACCCTAACCAAAATCCTCATGAAAGTTGTTAACGATTCTAGAAGCAATTGGCCTGATCACATCCCCTTTGCCCTTTGGGCTTATCAAACTAGCATTCTCACCTCCACTAATGCCACCCCATTCTCTTTGGTATATGGTACCAAGGCTTTCTTTCCTCTCTAAATACAAATACCCTCCCTAAGAATATCTCTTCAGGATGTTCTCACCAATGATGATTTCATTGCGAGCGGTTAGCCCAATTAGAGCTTCTTGACGAGCGTCGTCTTACGACTCTTGACCACCTTCAAATCTATCAAAAATGCATCGGCGTGCTTATAATAAGTGACTCCATGAGCTTACCTTTAAGGTTGGTGATCTTGTCCTCAAAGAGAATCAACATGTAACCAAACTAGAAAAGAGCAAACGTGGAAAATTTTCTCCCTAATTGGATTGGGCCTTACATTATCACTCATACTTACGGATCGAGGCACTTACCATTTAGCTTCACTTAATGGTAAACCTTTGAGCTGATCTCCTAATTCCTTGCATCTTCAACCATTCTACTTGTTGAATTTAGTGTTACATCACTTCTTATCTACCGTGTGTGCTTGTCTCTTGAGCTCATTTACTACCTCATACACTTTTGTTCCATACATCTCAAATCGAATCAAGCTCACATGGTTTGGTCATCACCTCCCCTTAAAGATACCTTCCCCTTTTTAGTCTAGTCCATGACTTAAAAGTATCAACATAACATGTTCTTAATTATACACTTATGGGATATTCTTGAGTCCAACTTCCTACAAAACTAGATGTTTCATGCCAAATGGACATCTAGACCTCGAAAGTTATACATAGACTACTCCCTCGAAGGACAGGCATGGCTATGCACAAAGCCACATCTCTTGCTACTATAAATAGATGCTCCTTGAAGGATAGCTATATAAAATCAGCCTCTATCGAGAATCTTCTCACATTGCTCGGCTTCCTTGCGAAGACCTCAAGAACAACAAAATACATATCCCCTATGGAATTCCCACATCGATCGGTCTATATCCATAAAAGTAAAAAGCAATATTCCAAAGCACTTTTGAGTCATGGACTTGTCTATTCAGGTTTGGTTCTCTTTAAATCGAATAATCACCTTATAATAAGTTCTCTGCACCCCACTATGCCCAGCCACCTCACCTCACCATTTGTCAAAACAACAAAACTCAAGGGACATGACATATATCGATATATTGTGATTATACGACTCTTTTCACCTACCAAATTCTCACCTATGCTGAGGCACCTAGGGATTCGAGCTCATCCTATGTTAATATGTGGTTTGTTTAGCTCTTCTCAACTACGGGAAACTTTTTCCTCTTTTACTCAACTCTAGGATTGAGTGTTGACCTTAATCAGGACACGATTCCCTACTACTTGGGTAAGCTAACTTTCGTTTCACCTATACCTACACCAACATCGCCAGTCCCTTACCAACACCAACAATGTTACCCTACCAATATCAATATTTTTACCAGTCAACAAATTACCTAACTATAACCAAGTTGCCTAAATTCACCTCTCCCTGGTCCTAAGGGAGAACTACATCGGTCTGAGGCCCCTCCTTGCTTTGTGCAATGGGATATGTAGGTAGCACTTAGGAGACATGGGGTCTCCCAAGGTTAGCTCGACCATCCCCTACCATAACCTATCATGTGTGGTATATATAAATCTATTTGTGTATTTCTATTCACTCACATTCATCTTTATCCTTTTTCAAAAAAAAAAACATTCAAAACACAACCATTCTTATTATTATCATAACTCAAATCAACATACATATTTAGTTTTATTTAGATGTTAAACAAATACATCTTCTCTATCATCGACGTGCAAGTTGGCATCCTTATTTATTCTTATACTCCTATGAAATTCACTTAGACCCTTGCGCCTCCTCCCGAATCAGGTGGTGATCATGATCGTCGATGCCACTCACTTGGCCTCTCCATCCTCAAAGGTGCCACTGCTATTGGTTCCTCCCACTGATCCGCCAACATCTCCTGTAACATACGAATACGTCCTCTTGTGTGGAGGAATCTTGCCTCTAGTCTCTCCACTTGTGACTCTGCACCACTAACAATCACATTGTCTCATTCACCCGCGTTTATAGCTGATGAACTAAACCCTACGAGACAATCTCTCTCTCACGTAATCACAGCTATGTCAGGACGGTCGGCCCTCTCATGTACACCTCGCAGCTCTGCTACCCACCATAATCTATAAGCCTCTGTTGCTGCCGCATCCATTACCCTGCGATCGGCTACTATCTCTTCTAGCCCTTCTGGAGGTGTCGGCCGGGGAGGTGAGAATAATGCCTCGGCGTCGATCCTCATGTATGGTCTATAAGCCATAGGTATATCCTGAACAAATCCAAATTGTCACCACACGCGATCTAGAGGAATCCTCTCGTACTCACCTGGCCTGTGCCCTGTGATCCACCTCAATCACTCTACACCCCTCAACTCCTCAGCTATGTGCTCCGTCACCATATAGTTCCCGTAAGGTCTCCAACAAATATCTGCAATCGTTACCATCTCCCACACCTACCTATAATACTCGATGTCCTCTGTCACGGCCTGGGATCTTGCCTCTTGTTCTGTCTGGACCCATCATCTGAATCCCAACCTCTGCACTCCTGTCTCTCCCGACTGGACGGGTTGGCCTATCGGTCACACACAAACAATGTGCTCATAAGCCCAACAATGTAATAAGTATGAACAATCCAGTGTCATCCTGTGTTTTCACCTGTAGGCCCATAAACCCCTGTATAGCTCCGCCAGATATGCGGGTGCCCATGCGAAAGTCACACTCCTTTCTATCATTTCCCAAATAATACACATCAATGCTTTTGGAAATCTTCCCCATCTGCCCTTGGTAATGCATAATACCCCACTACTATCATTAATACCACTGCTTGACCTTGTTTCCTCGGGGGTGTGTTGCATACATTATACCATAAGTGAATGTCAAACCTCATTTGTGTCAAATCTCGTGCAAGTTAAACCAAATAATGTTGTTATCGCTCCCAGCGCGTGCTAGGCAACACTTTGATACACTAGTCTTCCTATAATTGGGAGCCTCAAGATCCTAAACACATCTTCTAACATCACTTGTCATCTCCCTATTGGCGAGATAGAAGGTATTTTTTCGGATTCCACCTCTCAATCAGCGCTGCTGACATAACATGATTGTGTGCGATTCATGAATAATAGCGGATTCCACTTAACCCCACACTATTTATCAATGCCCATTCAGCTGGTGTTACATCCGCTCGGATTCGTGATAACAAAGTTGGCACACTATCATTCATCCTCAACCCTGCCTCTACCTGCATACATCAAAACGACACCCAACCATTCAATAAATCAAATCCCCAAGTGTTTTTTCTCACATTAAAATTCCTACGATGGCTTGGTATCGGTTATAGATAACCGATACCAGTTTACTAACCGATACCGGTTATCTCTAAATGATATCGGTCACTGTCAATCCTATACAGCCTACTTAAAACCACCACCTACGATAATTATTTTGCTCGTTTACTCCTCTCTATACCTATAAACATACGTGAACACCCTGCTTACCTACCCCATAACACTCACTCTATCCCAAACCCTTGCCTATCACCTTTTCTTTCTCATCTCTACCCTCTTACCTTCTCTCAGCCTATTCATCAAAACATGCAAGAATTAAAATACAATCAAATAGTTTACCTCTTGGGATGCAGTAGCTTGGGGTGGACCCTATCTTCCCTCTTGTCTCTGCCTGCTGGATGCTTCTCCTCATTTAGCCATGTTCACCACCCTCTTCAAATATAACTTGCCTTTCTACCTTCTTAATCTCAGCCCACACTCACTTTACCTGTCTCTTTCCTCCTTATCACTCAATTCTTTCATGCCATTACCTATATCAGTCGTCAAACAGTACGTCGCATTCACGTATTTAACTTGTTGCATGACTCTAAAAATAAGAACTTAAGTTTCCACCCAAGCTTTTCTATTTTTAGAAAATCTCATTTTGGCATAACCGGTATCGGTTACCTAACCGATATCGGTCCTTAATCTACCAATGTTGGTTACGTAACCGATATCGGTCACATGTCTTGTTTTGCTTAAACCTGGGCCTTTTCTTTATTTTTGCAAATTTTTGTGGCGCCCGCCTCTTTTTCCTACATAACGACACCATTCTCAATATTTTTCATCAAAATCACATCAATATATCATCATAATTTCATCAACATCATCTATCTACAATAAAACAACCATAAAAAATGCGTATGACATTGCAATATCTACATCAAACCCATCAGTATATACACCATTTGGATCTAACTCATAATCTATACACCATTTGGATCTAACTCATAATCTATACACATTAAATTTCAAAAAACCATCGACAAAACACATAAAACATTTTATACACAGCATGTGGATCAAAATCATCATCTCTATATATATCAATGTTTCAAATATACAACTTGCCCTGCATGGGGGCCTCTATGATCTCAACATAATACAAATCCGGCACGCAGGCCACTATCACTATCAAAATCTTGACTCGGCTCATGGGCGGTCTCTCATGTCAAAAATATACTCAACTCGCAGGATGGTATCAACTCTATAACCTGTACTCGGCTCGCAGGTCGGTATATACAACAAGAATGAATAAATGAATCATATGTGGGCACGCAGGCCTCTATATAAATAACCGGTTCACAGACCGGTGCCTATATCCAATATACAAACAAAACACCCATCTTCACTCCAGGGATGTCTCAGCTCTCTCCACCGCCTCGGCTCCTCTCACTGCTGATCCTTGTCTTGGCTCTCACCACCTCCTGTCACCGACCCATCGATGGCCGCACCCCCATGGGATCTCTGGCTCAGAGAGGTCTCGGCTCTATGTGCCGCATATGGCTGATAGTCAGCCCGTACTATCGGGACATCCCGATGTCTACCGGCCTCTGCTCTCGCCTCCATATAGCGGGCCCGTGCCACCATGGCTGCATTGAGGCTGGTCCCGACTCCAATAATAATAGTGGCCACTTTGTCCTCCGCTAGTACACCCCGTGCTCGTGCACATGGCGGTGCACGTGCTGGCGGGGCCGGTCTGGTGGTGGTGCTGTGGCTATACCTATACACATGCATCTACACTGTTCTGGGCTAACTGCCCCTATAATACCCCGATCTGTGCCTGCAAAGAACAAGCTACCCACATGTGGCAACCGCTTTTCGCCTGTCTATGAGTCGGTCCTCTCTGCTATGATGACCGCATTGCAATCTGGTTGTGCGGGCTGTGCTCTCCTAGCTGCTCTCTCCCCTGCCCACCACACCAAAAATGAACCTGTGCACCCAGCGTCATCCACTGTATCATCTGTTAGCCTCTCTGCTACCCAATCTAGGTCAACGGGCTGCGGTGCAGGTAGTGGGGCCTCTACATCATCCCTCCAGTACTGTGGGAAGGGAGGTGGCTCATCCTGTCGCAGCCCCAACTGCCGTCGTACCCTCTCTAGGGGTATCCGCTCATGCTCTCTAGGCCTCTGTCCAGCTATCCAGAAAGTATACTGGATCCAGTGCATCTATGCTCGGGCTCCTCCTCGGGGCTGATGGCCTCTGTAGGGCCTCCATACAATGTCTAGCGTGTAGTCAAGCCCTCTAACATATGTTGGTAGTAGGCTACATCCCGTCCTGCGAGCACCACTCGTGGCTGGCCCACGACCCCCAACCACCTCTGAAAGCCATATCTATATATAACTGTGGCCCTGGCTGCTGGGGCAGCCCTACTGGTCATATACATATGATGTGCTCATATGCCCAGTAGTGTAACAAAAATGTGGAGCAAATCCCAAATCACCTCATCCGGCGATAACCCCACAGCTCTCTGTATAGCTACACCAGATATATTGGTGCCCAGGCATAAGCACGTATGCTCCTCTACCATCTCGTGCAGCACTCCCATCAAATCCTATGGGAAGCGGCCTCCCTCTGAGTCCGGGAGGGTGAAGCAGGTGATACCTATCATCATCAACACGGCAAGCCATGTCTCATGTCTGTGTGGGCATGATACATGTCCCCATAGGCAATGCTCGCACTGTGATAAGTCAATAATGTGGCTACATCCCCAAATACCTGAAGAATGATGTCCATATTTGTCTCCACATCTACCTAGAATACTTCCTCCCCTACGATCGACAGTCTCAGGATGCGATACACATCTTCCAGGATAATAATCATCTCTCTAGTACGGAGATGAAAAACATATTGATTCTGAATCCCATCTCTCGATGAGGGCAACCATAAGGCTGTGGTCCCTATCCACAGCCCTATACCTCTGGACTCCACCAAGTCCCACCTCGCGCATAATGGCCCACTACGCTGCGGACACATGTGGCCGCATCCGTCTCAATAGTGGGGGCATCTGATCCCGCATCGTAAGCTGCTGACGTGCCTGTAAAAACAACCCACTTCATTAGACCTACCCTTTACAAAAACAACTACTTTAACCCTCTATACCCCCTTTTACCCACCCGACCACACCCCGACTCTATAACACACATCTACACCCACCTATCTTACCCTAAAACATCTACGATATCCCCTTTCCTTATCTCACACCCTACCAACCACCCCGATCTACTCTCGCCATCTAACTATGCCCCTACCAATTTAACACCTCCTAATTCATACTCAACACCTAATCTATCCTAACCAAACCAACCACACAACCACCCCATTTCCCCCTATCCAAATCACCTTTCCTATGAAGTCTACCCCCTCCTCTTCACCCCAAACAACAACCAAAAACAACAAAACACAAACACCACCAACAACCAAAAACAAAACACCAACAACAATGAAACAAAACAAACATAAACCTAACTAATGACCACTGAGTCACCCTTAACCGCACTGGTCACCCTTAACCGGCACCGTTCCCCTACAACACATGATATACACCGGCACTGTCGACATACGACCGACGCCAGTCTACCAACAACCCACTTTGCCCAAAAATTTGGTGACCGATGCCGGTCACCTAGTGACCGACATCGGTCACTGTCCAGGTCCAGAGCCGAACCCGACGCGGCCCCCAAAACCATATTTTTGCCTTTTTCTACCCTTTTACCCACTGGAAAACCCTACAAACCTACCCACCCTACCATTTTAGCCTAACTAACCTACCTACCCACTCCATTTTTCAAATTACATCCATTTATTCATTATTTCATTAAATTTTGGATTCCTACCCAAAACCCAAATCTAAACTTAAAATCATTAAATTCACATAATTAGAGGTTTAGAGCCTACCGGTACGACTACACGTCATCGTGGTGGGATAGGTGGTGGTGGTCCAGTAGGCAGCACCTCCTGCTCCTTCTAGCTATGCCATGGCTATAAATCTCCTTAGCTGGGTCCTCCACCAATCAAATTCTGCCTCCTACTCACTGGGGTCTACCAATCACTCACTCCTCCACTTAACTACTACCAACTCAGTGTATGAACTCAAAAAAATCACTTTTAAACCCAGACAAGCTGTATTGGTTATCAAATTGACAATGTGACAATGACAGGCCGTATTTTTCTTTTTATAGGTTTTTACCTATAATCGATATCGGTTATATTGTGCCTAAACCACCAAAGATTAGTCATCTAACTCGATCACGGTCATAGCTAACGATATCGGTTTAATACTTTTTCACCACAATTTCCGCCCTTTCTCACCACATCGCCTAAACCCTCCTTTCTAAATAGCCTTTTTGACTTCATTGGCTCAATTCAAGGCCGCACGCAACCAACCATTTGGCTCGACCCAGGTGTAACCAACCAATCAAACCCAACCCAAGGCATGAACCAACCATTTGGCCCAACCCAAGGCCGCACCAACCAATCGGGCCCGACCCAAGGCGCAACCAACCATTTGGCCCGACCCTAGGCCACAACCAATCAATCGAGGCCGACCCAAGGCCGACCAACCATTTGGCCCGACCCAGGCGCGCAACCAACCAATCATACCCGACCCAAGGCCACAACCAACCATTTGGCCCAACCCAAGGCTACAACCAACCAATCAGGCCCGACCTAAGGCCGTAACCAACCATTTGGCCCAAGCTAAGGCATGCAACCAAACCCTTTGGCTTTGACCCCAAGGCCGTAACCAACCAATCAGCCCGACTAAGGCCGCACCACTTAAATACCTCACCCAAAACCAACAAATTACATTTTTATCTACCCATCATGTAGCTTTTTGTTCAATCGAGCTCACTATTCGTGTTTTAGCATGATTAGGGTACTTGACTTGATCTGTCGACCAACTTTGCCTAGAGCAAGACCGTGATGTTTATCTCAACTAAACTAACCATTTGGTACTACCGAACACGCCTAAACGTTCTGTACCTTACCCATTATATCCCCTGGAGCTACTTCCTATGCCTTGGATACCGGGATTATATCACCCTTGTTTGGATAAACTATCGCCTTTGGCCTATGAATTGCTTGTTTGCTCTTCAAATCATGTACCACGGTTACACTACTCGCATTTCATGTGCGTCTGCTTTCCTTGGACCTACCCCACCATCTTACCATCATCTCAACACCATTTACCCTTTATCAACCCTATCCCTAATTTCAAACTACCTCCATCTGTGATAGATTTGAGGGGATTACCTATACCCTTAATGATAACCACTTCTTATTATTGTCGGTCAGACTTTACAAGACAAGCTACACGACAACAAGGAGGGCTAATGTAGACACCAAATTTGTGTCTTACAACCCCCCGTGCCCCGCATCTCATTTCACAACCTAGCCTCACCACCTAAACCTTACACAATTATTTATTAGTTACCTTATAATTAATAAATCCACATCTCCAAACCAGCCACCACATTTTGCCACCTCATCATGACCTAGCCCTAACCCTAAACTAACCTAATTAAGACCTATAACTTGGTCTACATCCACACCCATGACTAATTACTCCTCACCCACACCAAAATCAACCTAATAATGACTTGACCAAGCCCACAACTAATTCTTCGAGAGAAAAGGAGGGAAAGTTGGCTACTTTACTAAAAATAGTCCACTTTGACTTAACCGATATCGGTTCCTACTCGATTGTCGTCGGTTACGTAACCACCATCGGTTCCCTATAAATGACCTCCCCCAACCAAAAAATAGAGGACCTAGAATCTGAAATTGAAAAATTCATTGGAAATATCGGGAATTCACTTGGCCGAGAAGAGACAAGTGAAGGAAAGAAAGGAGTTTGCAGAGAAGGACATCAAGCCCAAGACTACAACCAGAGTAACAACCAGAGCCCAGTGATACTCATCCAAGCATTGGGAGAGAAGATAGCTCATATTTGATTGTTCGATCATCCTACCTGAGCCCTACCTTCGTTATCACAATCTTTGGACCTGTATCTTCATCAGGAACTAGTAAGTAGTATCTTGTATGTTCTTTTGATAACATTTCTTGAACTTCTGAATCACAACAATTATAAGTCTATTCCTATATTTACTACTCGGTAACACCCTACATCTAACTATCATTCCTCTACCCCTACACTTCCCCAAGAACAGCTCCCATACCCTCTGAGCCTTCTCCATCACCCCATTACCTATCCCCAATCATTTACTAGCCTTATAAACACCATAGCCACCTTATAGCCAACCTTCACTAAAAGCCCCTAAACCACTGCCCCTACCGATATCGGTTAGCGTAAATGGTACCGATGGCATGTGGCAGCATCGTCCTTGCGATTCAAAACCAAAACTAGCCCTTTCCTCTATTGTTTTAACAAGGTAATTAAATTGTAATTTTGCAATAATTTGTGTTAATTCATATTAGCAGGGGAACTGACCACCTTCGAAAGGAAGTTTAATACTTCCTGGGCCCAAGGCAGTTCCCTCATTTATTGTCTAATTAGAATCTGGTGGTCTTGTATTCTTACTTGCAGGTAGTCCTTCCCAGACAAAAAGGAGTTCTTCACAATTGATCTGATCTCTCTCTATGGTACGCGCACACCCTCCAAACATTCAACAGGTATTCCTCCTAGCCCTAACCCTTATCTGTTTCTCAAGAGAATGAAAGGATAGAAGCAACTCTATTCTAGGAACTGAAAACCTCCTTTGTGCGAAACACTTGTCACCATCAAAAATATGAAAATGAATCCCTTTCTCGACTTTTTTCTAGATGGAAAAACATTATCAATCAATTTTCCTTTCCACTTCCGCAAAAAAAAAACTAATTGAGTTGTTTACTCGATCATGTTCTCATTACATCTCATCCACTCTTCAAATCCATACATTCTAAAATTTTGATGAAGCCTTCTCCATGGCCAAGAAGTTAGAAATCCAAGCCCTCAAGGAGGCCCATCTTGATCCTCAATTTACGCATGTTCCACCTGAATCCCCTAGGAATTCCTATGATTCAGATCAAGCTACATATGACTCCCCTAGATCTTCTCATAATGAAGATATCACACATGATGACTTTACTTGGCTTCTTGATCCAACACCCTTGATTGAATCAATTCATATGGATACTATACATCCTTCTAGTCATACCATCAATGCTATTACATAAATTTTCCCCCATGAGGATACCCCTTCATCATCAATGCTTCCTCTCAAAGATTCAACACCCCTAGATCCTCCTTCCAATGATACTCATACATTGACATTACCAGTGTCCCTTGTTCAAACACTTATTACCTCCTTGCAATATTTGGATTCCACTTTAGAATTCGTTACTAAAGAATCCTTTGTAATTGAAAATCCCGATATCCCACCATTCATTGAACTAATCAAAGAATTAGAAAACTTCTTTAATCCACCTCAATCATCTCTAGAGGCAATGTCTCCTTCATCTGATTCCAATCCAATCTTATCTATAGCTCATCACTTACCATCTAACATGGAACCTTGTCCTAAATTAGACACTATGTAGTCAAATACCATCACATCCAAAACCACACCCTCATCATCTAACATGATTCCTTCTCATAGATCTGAAATAAACGTTACAAATTCAAAACCTGTCACATTATCCACCTAATCCTCCTTGTCTATCATAAAAACTCCTCCTTTTCCTAGAATTAAAATTAGAAAGTGAAAATGCACATCATTAGACATGCCATCTATTTTGGGACCCCATCATTTATCTCAATACTACACACACGTCATACCATATCCATACCTCATCCATTTTCGGACCTTATCCCTCATCCAATTTTGTCAACCACTTTTTTGGGTCACATTATCCTTCTTATCAACCTCAAAATATTCCTACAATGTTGCAACACCATATAACATATAATATGACTATGTCTAAATAAAATACGCATCCTACTAAGCATCATTGTAAATCAAAACCAAAATTAAAATCCATTAATTTAAACCCTCCAAAAGGGACTTATATTGATATCCTTGAGAGGCTCATACAAACATCTCTTATCACATTACCACCCATCAAAACACCTAATCCACATACTCGAAAACCTACATGGTACGACTAAAACAAAACTTGTGCCTATCATAGAATCCTAGGTCATGATACAAAAAGTTGTAAAGTATTAAAATCCATAATCCAACAAATTTTCCTTTTCGATGATCTTCTCCCAGAAGAAGATCATCCTAAGCTATCACCAATACCTCTACCCTCATTAATACCCTTACTGACATCTATAGGGAAAGGGGGACATCCTTCTTCTACCATCAACAAAATTTTGTCAGAAACCTTGTTAGCACCTTCCATTGAAGTTCAATAAATTTTGTCAGGACCTTCCATTAAAGGTCAGTCAATTCTGTTAGCACCTTCCCTTGAAGGTCCATCAATCCCATTAACACCTTCCATTGAAGGTCCATTTACCTTTCCAACACCTTCCATTAAAGGTCCATCTACCTTGTCAGCACCTTCCATTGAAGGTCTCATCAAACTCATTAGTACCTTCCTTTAAAGGTCCCTTAATCATGTTAGAACCTTCCTTGAAGGTCCATTTACACACTCAATACCTTCCCTTAAGGGTCTATCAACACTATCAACACCTACACCCAATACACTTTGGTAGTATCATCATTGATATCTCCAGAACTAGGGATTCATATTCAATCAAGTCTCGACAAATCCATCTCATGTGTCTTCTTGTCACTATCCAATGAAAGTCCTTCATCTTAGAATAGTATGGCTTATCCACCTATACGAACAAAAATCAATACATATGAAGAAAAGGTAGAACCAAAGCCTCGTTGACTCCTTCATTAAAGGTTCTACATCCCCCTCCATTTACCATATACTCAATTAATCAAAATCAAAATTTCCAACATCTAATAAAATTATTTGTTTTTAGCACATGCTATCTGCCACGTTATGTTAGGAGGGATCCTATATAATAGACTTTGGAAATATCACTTCACACATCCTTATAAACTTACTTTTTCTAATCAAATCAAAATATCATTACTCTGGAAAGGATTAAATGTGAAATTTTTTCCCCTGATTGGATCAGTCCATATAACATGGGTCAACCTTTGAATTCTTTGCACTTTCAGCCTTTCTACTATTAACGCATTGTCTGTCATGATAAAATTCACATAAAATATTTTATTCCATCATCCACCAGCCATCTTATCATTCTAATGATTTTAAAGCATGTGGTCTTCCATCACTATCCTCGCAAACCTTAAAGATGAGCACCACGACTCTATTCATTGCATCTTTCACAGGGATAAGTTCCTCCTTAGTAGGAACCCCTCAATCATTACTTCCATCCTACCTTGTATACCAACCAAAAACTTGTCTTAGGGCACACATTTTAGGTCATGCACATATCCTCCTTTCCCTCCTTGAAATGGACTATTAGGGTCTTACGCTCAGCTCAAGATAGATTCAAAATTTTTGCACGTATTTCTCAAAAATTTAAAATATAATAGACTGCTCCCTTGAAGGAAATATATTCAAAGACAAAATTATTATAAAAAAAGTTAATTTATGGACCGATCCCTCGGGAAAACCATTCGGTAAAGAAAAAATAATACCATACCCTCAAAGGAGGGCTACCTATGTAAAAAGGCTTCCCACATTAATCTTCAAAGTCAAAATATCTTGAGCATCCAAGAGAGCTTCCCATAGATCAACTTTCCCATTATAAAAACTTCCCGTATTGATCAGTTTTCTTCAAAAATCAAATAATGTAAAGTTGGGGAATTTTCCTATGAAACCTTTGAAAGGAGAGCCTATTCTCCCACACAACCTACATATGTCATCCCTTCTCATGTCCTAGGAAGGTACATATTTATCATCTCTAGATCCAAGATCCTACGTGTGACTACCCATTGTTAGTCATTTGTTAGCAACTTTTGTAAAGGTTAGAAGTGTAAGTACCTTTATTCTGTTTGCTTCCCATCACATATGTATCAAATTCAATACAAAGCAATCAATCCATGTTTCATTCTTATGAAAAATATTAAGATCAAATCAATGAATCTTAACATTAACATCAACATCATCACCTAAAAAATACCAACAACATCTAAAATATCATTACTATCGGCATCAAAATCATCACCTAAAACAATACCAAAAACATCATTAATATCAACATCAACATCATCACAAAGAAATAAAATATAAAATATTAACATCTCTTAACATCAACATAATCTTCAATACATCTCAACATGACTTCATTGTGTCTAAAACATCACATTTATTCAATCAAATCGACATTTTTCAAACTGATGCCTCCTTGGGTACTACACTTCTGGTCACCATCGTGACCCCCATCTAGTCTTTGTAAGTCCATATTTTTGGAATTGTAGAATTATAGTACTTCGACCTTATAAAATTATGGTCATTTGACCTCATCAAATTATGGTCCTTTGACCTCATCAAATTTTCGTCTTATTCATCATCATCAGAAAGTCATATGCCTATAAGACACGAATCCTCTGGTTCCCCTATCACTTGACTTTATGACCTCATAAGCCCACTATTGTTGCAACATCTATCATTTGGTCCTTTAAACTTATCAAAACATCCTTTTCATCGTTATATCATATGTCTATATGAAACAAACCCTTTGGTTCCCCTATAAATTGATTTTACAACAAAATTTATCTTATTTATCTACCTCATCTTGGGACATTATTCCATCATCCCTCACTTCCATCACACCTCATTTTTGTCTCGTGGCTTGTGTTAAAACCACTCAACAAAAAGGGGAAAAATGTAGACACTCAAAATTCACACACTCATTTTTCACTATACCATTATTTCTTACACAAATCCATACACTCACCACATCATATTATTCTTATGAAAATCATATATTTATCACACTATTTAATCACACCATATTATCAAAATAATTTATCCTAAGTTTAATATTCCCCATGTCCGAGTCCGCTAGACCCCCTTCATTATCACATCTAATCCCTATACTAAGTCATATAAAATCTACACCCCTCATCACCCTCATCCTTACTCAATTAATTAATCAAATATATCAACTCCCCATATCGTAAGTCATATATTATACCCCTTTATCTTTATTTACTTAAATACATCGATATTTCATACCCACCAGTTAATCACACTACATTATTAAAATAATTTATCCTAAGTTATACACCATATCTCTCACCTTTGTCTAATTAATTAAATATATCCTTATTTAATTAAATCAACATCCCGTATCCTAAACCCATTCTTATTTAATTAATTATTTCTTCATATACACCAATATCAAATTCCATGATATTTGTTTTCTTAATTAAAATCTATTTAAAATCATCTCTAACTCCCTTATCCCACATATCTACCATGGACATTTTTATATACTTACAAAATCTTATTTTATTCATCAATATCACACAAAATATTATATTATCATATTCGTATGTATGATATATCTTAATCAAACCACCTAAAATATATCCTAAACAAACCTAGGCTAAAATAGATCATAATCTAACTATTTTCTAAACAAACATGACACCTCATATGACAACACAACACATTAAAAAACAAACCCATATCTTATCCCTCGAATACACAAAAAATACACTTGAATTAGACAATTGTTTCAACTATTCACTAAATAAACTCAAAAAGGTCAAAATCTCCCATGTTTCGGTAAAATTCCAACGATTATTTAAGCCTAGTTCCCATCCCTTGTTTGAGAGGCACTTCTCACATTTGTGAATCCAACTCTATATCAGAGTGCATTATTGTGTTGCATCAATGACAATGTAATACTATTTAACATTTTCATCCCTCAATAAATTCTATTAATTATTTAGAGCCTTTCAGGGATTGATAAATCACCATTAGGCTATAAATTTTACACGCTTCATTCATCATCTCCAATCAAGGGATCCTCTACACACTTTCATGAGATTTAGGTCTTCACTCTAGTGTACACAATCCTTCAAAAACATTCATAACTCGTACTCTTGTATTTTGAGGACGATCAAACATCTAGGAATCAATTTAATAGAATTCTGACATCCAAAATATTCTTCTCTCCAAAGCATTCAGAGCATCTAACAACCAATTTTGATTCCCTAACATCTAAAGATCTAGGTAACATCTAATTTCATCCTTGACTATCATCTGGGCCATGTATGTACTTTATTTATGCATTATCATATTAATCATTCATTAATTATTACATCTTATCAATCCTTTCCCGACCTTTGTAAACATGTTTATATTTATCCCTAATCATCAGTGATTTTCCTAATCACGTGAGATTCCTATCTATTAGACCCATTTTCCTTTGCAACCTATCTTTCTAGTATCCAAACCCTAGCCTTTACCATCATTCTACCTTTGCAGGCCCCTATTAAACCATATCAAGATCCTTTGAGCCATCCATCAAATTTTGTTGATCATCTTAATCAATTCATTCCTCATCTTTCCTTTATAAGCATATAAATCATCTGCACCTTTTCTCCTCTAAGCCATACTTGTGATCCCAAACTCCCTTTGGACCAGGAATCACCATCGAACAACATATATCCTAGACCATGTTAGTCCCTTTTCCCTTGCATTGATTGGTTATATCATCTGTCATTATTTTATTATCAGTTATCATTGTATTTTATCATTACTCGATCAATTTATTAAAAGAAGATTGACATCCTTGTGAGGAATTCCATTGAATTTTGGGGATTGGAATTTTTCCAAGAAATTTTCCATACATTTGTCTAATCTTATCTTGTGTAGTGTCTATGATTGCAAATTTATTTTATAGGACAAGAGTTTATATCATTCATTTCACGGAGCACAACATCACACGTCATCCATAGGTATCTCTAAACCCCTCCATTTTGATGTTTGGTAAGTTTTGTTATCTTTCTTATTAGGTTAAGTTGAAGAGGTGAAATTTATTCTAAACAACCACCAATAAACTCAAACCAATATACTCCATCACCTATGCTAACTCGGTCACACCGACTAAGCTTGTTAGATAGATAATCTCACTAAATCAACTCATGCAATGATGCCAACACTTGAAAAACAATTTCATCATCCTACTAAGCATGCATAGATATTACTACATCATCCTATAGTTCATTAATTATATTTTACATCAATGATAACACCTATAATGCAACGTGCCAAAAATTTCCCCTTTTTCATTGATAGAAAACCACCTAATATTCTCCCCATTTTTAAATTAATGAAAAAGCATACTATTACTTGCACATTATTCACCTTTCTAAGCTTCATAGGTTCATGTATTTGTTAGAAATTTCAACCAAAGTCTTCATACTAGCTCACAAACTTGTAATTTCTCACAAAATTCTGATTTTGACTTATTTCAAAGCATTTGAGGAATGTATTCCCCCTAGGAAAAAGCATACATAACATCCATACATACCAATAACTATGAAAAGAACACCATTTTACCTCCTTCTTGAGTTAAAACATCATGAATCCTTCAAACAAGCATGTAAAGATTGGAATTCCTTGCTAAAAACCTTGTTTTTGCCTTGTTTCTCACCATGAGAAAACTATAGCAAACGTAGAACTGATGCATATACCCCACACACATGCCAAAAATGATGAATTCAAGGATTAAAATATCATATTTTCTCATTATTGTCTTAGCTCAACTAGTTCTTTCTCAATCTCGGTCTGACAATTCTTTCATAGTTTAACTTCACACTTCCTCAAGGACTGAGATCCCTAAACTGATCCTTTAGTGCATTTTAGATGAATTTCACAATATCCTAGAATCAAAAATCACTCTATGAAATACCTCCATTTGACTCCCCTTAGACTCATACCATCCTACCTTAGTAGAAAAACCAAAATATTGGCTTCTTACCTTGATTTCTTTCCTTGGAGAGATGTTAATCACTGCAACCGTGCATTAAAGCTCTATTTCAGTGTTTCATAATATATTTGGATGGGATTACCGGTAATGAAATTACTTGTGTAAATCAGATTATGAGAAACAATAGAACACCAAAGAAAACAATATTCCGGATAAATGATCTAAATATGCAAGTAGAATATCTTAGTCACTTCGAGGGGGAACGTCCAAACCACAAAATAAGACTCGAATGCTCAATTTGATGATAAAATACTACCTACTAACCCCTATATATATTATTCCTATGCTATATCCATCACAAAGGCCGACCCAATAATGATAATATAACATATATGAAAGAGATACATCATGATAATAAGTTATGATAGCCACAATTCATATAATACATCCAATGTAAGATATCTAATTAAGGGTGTAACATTCCCTCCCCTTTGAAGAAATGTTTTCCCCAATGTTGAGAATCTATGGATGTTACTAAAGTAATTTTCCATCCTCCCATGTTGCATCTTCATCGTCTATATTTTTCCACTTGATTAAATACTTAGTGACGAACCTTTTCCTCAATCGCTTAGTGCATGCTTAAAGAATGCATTCTGGTTCTAGGATGATTCTTCCCTCCTCATCAAGCTCTAGTAACACTATTTAGGCTAATATTGTCTTTCCAATTACTTTTTTTAGGAAACAAACATGAAAGAATGTTTGAATTCGAGTGGTTAGAGGAAGCTTCAACTTGTATGCTAGATTGCCAATCTTTTGTTACAATTGATAAGGGCCATAATACTTAAGTGAAATATTTTTATTCTTTTTCTATTGTTTTAATTACATTTTATTATATGGCCATAAATGCATAAAAACCCAATCACCGACTTCAAAATGTCTTTCACTGTAATGTTGGTCTACCTATTGCTTCATGTAGTTTTGTGTCATGGCCAAATTCTCCCCGAGATTAGAAAGCACATCTTGTTGGTGTTGAATATGTTCTTTAATTGAATGAATCCTTGCTTGGAATCTCAAAAATGAGGTGATGGATAGTGGATGGTACCCATCTAATTCCAAGAAAGAAGAAATTTTAGGCGAAGTATGAAATGAGGTGTTACACCACCATTCTCATTAGTAACCATTAAACCCATCTCGTTTTCTTATCGAGGTAAAAAAATGAATATATATTATTTAGAGTAAATTTAACCTCTTTAACTTAATCTTATAAGCAAGATAATAAAACTTACCAAACCTCAAGATGGTGGGATTTAATAGTACCCACAATTTTGTATGGATTGTGTTGATGTTATGCCGCATCTTCAAAATAGTTCAACTCTTATCCTGCAAATGAAATTGTAATCAAAGACATTGCACCAAACTTTTAATTAGTAAAAATATTAAGTGGGTTTCCTTGCAAAGGTCAGTTCCTGGAAGTATAAGGGGCTTCCTCACAAGGATTAAAGTCCACTATTTTATGCAAAAAACTAATACATAAAGCCAATCATGATATAGGATGGATAAAAATAATGATTATTCTGACAATTTCAGAATTTATTACAAATTTATAGCATATGATGAAAACCTAGATATATAAACTATGACCTAGAAATATGAATCAAATTTAATGTTAGAATATTTAGATGATGATGGATTCTCGAAAGTGATCTCTAGATAGTCTATCTTAGATTATTCAAAGAGGTCGAGTTGTAATCATTGGTATACTCATCTCTAAAGAAATAAGGGATGTATTTTGGTTCATCGTTCTCTGAATCATACTAAAAATCAGATGCAGAGTAGGAATGTTGATATTTAGGATGGCAAAGTGGATTCGGTTGGCTTAAATGTGTAAAATTTTGAAATAGGCCTTAAAAAAATCATCGTGGCCTCATGACTCCTCTGAGTAGATTTGAAGATGTTTTGTAGTTGGGATAATAAGGATAAATGTATAGCATACATTTCCAAATTGTGTAATACGTCATATTGATCCCAATGCAAAGGGTGATGGATAATCGAAGGGAGTTAATGTTGGTTATCTCATGAGCTTTGCCACCTATAGCCATCTACAAAATCCATTCTCGACAATATGTTAGAAAGGATAGAGAAATATATGAAATTGATAAGCAATAATCTGATAAAAGCTATAAATGATGAAATTGACAGAAATTTCAAAGTTTTGACCGAAACACAGGAGTTTGGGTAAAATGCGTGTGTTTTCAAGTTAATACTAATAACATATAAATATATTGTGTTTACGAAAAATTAACGATTTAATTTTGATTTGATATGGATTGTAAAGCTTTAAAAATGATGTATCGATGCATAAATAAGAGATACAAATAAATTTACTAACCTTGACTGAATGAAGACCGAGACTTATAAACCCTATAAGCTAGTGAAGATTTGTTGATTCTTGAATGAACTTCTAAACGTGTTTAACAATGGTGTATATAGACAATGGATGATGAGTTAATTGTGATATCACACTATGCTAGTGAATTTTGATGAACACTCCCATTTAAACATGTGAAAGGATGACAGATGAGAAACTCAAAAATGCAAGCAGATGGTCCCAAATGAGACTAGAAATATAGCTTAAATAATCACTTGCATTTTACCAAAACACTGGAATTATTTCCTTTTCAAGTGTATTTATTGAATACTTGAAACAATTGTCTAATTAAAGTTTATTTGTTTGTGTATTTGAGGGATCTGATATGGATTTTTTTAATGTGTTGTGTTATAGTATGAGGTGTCATGCATGTTTAGAAAATAGTTATATTATGATATATTTTAGCCTAGGTTTGTTTAGGATATATTTTAGGTGTCTTGGTTAGATATATTAAACATATGTCATAGGATAATGTCTAATAATAATAGATTATGTTAGGATATTTAAATAAAACAAGATCTTATGAGTATATGAAATTTTCCATAGTAGATATGTTGGGA
Organism: Taxus wallichiana var. yunnanensis; assembly: GCA_018340775.1. Classification (NCBI taxonomy): domain Eukaryota; kingdom Viridiplantae; phylum Streptophyta; class Pinopsida; order Cupressales; family Taxaceae; genus Taxus; species Taxus wallichiana. Next base: position 71,679,953 of record CM031240.1, read on the forward strand.
TAAAGGGGTTCTAGAATAATTTCACATTAGGAGATAATTTTTAAAACAATAACCTAAATGATAATATATATATTTAAGCTAATGGATATGAATGTGATAGATTATAAATGTGAATGGGAAAAATTATTGAACATGGGGAGTGTAGAATTTTGGTGTCTACATTTTCCCCTTTTTGTCTAACAACTTAAGGGCAATGTGTTAGAAAAAAATGATGGAACATTTTATGGGTGATATCACCATAACACAATATAGGGGAACACCTATGTTTGTGTGTCATGTGTTTCATAGTTTCCTAGTTTAAGGGGATATCAAAATAACATGTTTTACTAAAGGATCAAGTGATAGATGAACCCAAGGGTTCGATACCTATAGATATATGATCTTTAAAATTAGGTGAAAAGAGGGGAAAGCCAAATGATGGGGGCCAAAGGGCGCATGTCCCATAGATGAATGATAGATCCCGATGTAAATTCCATTTTTTTGTTTTAATATTTCAAGGACTAGGGTCCATTGAAAATTAGACACATTTGTGGAAAATTGTGATTGCCAAGATTTAGGGAAAAAATGGGCAAAATGCAAATAAGGTATGATTTGTAAGTGATTAGAGGAAAATCACCGGTGATTGGGGGAATCATCGGCGATTCCCTCAATGTAAATTTTGGGATATATAAATCCAATTCATGGGTTCATTTTACCACATTGATATTGTGTTGAAAGCAATTGTCGAGAGGTAGGAAAACATGTTTTTGACAAGATAAAGGCACTTTTTTGATGGAATGTTAAGTTCGAGTAGTGTTGGCAAGCAATTTTTTCGAGTGGATAAACTTGTGGATTTCTTTCCAATGCTCTAAGAATCTAAGTCCCTCTACTTAACTAGTGCATCTTCCGTATATGCGTGCGTAAAAATGTGGATGTTTGTGGTGGCCTTTTGACCAGGGATCCAACAGGGACACTCCACTGACCCTGCAGAAAAGCTTACAAATACTTGTAAGAGAGAACTTTTTCTATAGAGAGGGAAAGGGGAGTGAGAAATTAGATAGGAGAACTAATGTTGTAGGTAGAAAATTAGATTCTGCATACATCAATTAGAAGTTTTATCACATGCATCAAAATTAGGAGGAAACAACTCTATGCATAGCAACAAGACCAAATGGAATTTATGATCACAAAGTCTCAATAAACCCCTTAGGAAAAAAATTCTCTAAAATCCTTCTTCTTGTATTGATTGCTTAAACCAATTTCTCCATAGTATGAGAACAAAGGAAAACTAAAGAGTGGGGAAAGGAAGAATTTGTCTCTCTCCTTTGTTCTCTCAAGGTAGAATGCACTCTTGAGCTTAAAAATTAATGACCAACCCTTTAAAATGGGAATGGCGTTACAATTTATAGAATGAGAGGTGACTTATAGTCTTCCTCATGACCCTCCATATGCCTTATTTCTAACTTTAGACTATTCATATTCCTACCAAATATTTAAGTCCCTTTTATAAAATCATGGTGACTTAATTTACATTATATTTCTAAAGTCATTTTTAAGTGACTTAAAGGCATATCAAAAGTGCAAACCCTAACAAAGAATTAGAACATTTGAAGGGAGAGAAAGTTGGGGGAGATGGAAGAGAGAGAAGAGGAGAATATCTTTCCCCTAATGAAGTCGATGATCCTCACTAATGGAAAGCCCCGATACAACGAAGTTCTGAATGTCCCATTGTGTCAAAGTACTCTTTGAGGGTGACCTACTATTTTTGGAAAGAGATTAGTTTTGCCTCTTCTCGACCATTGTGATGTGATGAACTTCCTCATTAAATCTTGTGCACACCACCTTTGCTTTGAAAACTTCTTGGGGTGAATTGCTATTTTTAGTAAGCACCTATATAAGGGACTTACTATTTTTAGTAAGTGATCACTTTCACTATTTTTGCTCCAGGATAATCATTACGGATTTTTGAGGTCTTCAATGATACTGCCTTTTCCATAGCTGCTTTTGACGAAGACTTGCCAAAAATAACAAGCACATATAAGAAAACTTACTATTTTTAGAAAGTGGGCTTCTAGTGCTTAGTTTGGGATGGAAAATATTATTTTAGACTCATCTCTTCGTCATGACCACATCCTTTGAATTTCACATAATTTTTCCCACTAGAATGTTGGTAAATAAAATTTTAATTTTTCACCTGGCAGTGGCTTTGAGCACGGAGCTGCCATGTACGCCATTAATGGAGATCAAAATTTGTAGGTTTGGTTTTTTCTCTATTTATAATGGAAACAATTCCATTGTGATAGGTTTTTAATTTGGATCTTGTGTGCAAGTTTTTAGCTCGTTTACATTGTCAGTATGATGGGAAATCTGACGAATGTGAGCTGGTACACAAAGTGAGGATTTGGTTGGAAAAAATAATTTTGGGAACCATTTAACCTCTAGTTTATTGAATTTTGATCATCTTGAAAAATTTGGAAGTCTATAGAAGATGGAACCTTGATCCGACTTGTATCTTGTGAGATATGAATATTTCTCGATTAGGCAACTTCATAGTTATCTCAGAAAGAAACCTTCATTTTATTCTCGTTCTTCATTTCTTTGATCCACTTTTCTCTGATATTGCTATGTTTTCATAAAGTAGATTATTTTTGGGTCATGTAAGAGCTGGTTTGGATCAGAAATGGTGGATTGGGTGTTTGGATAAGCTTGAGCAAAGCCATGGCATGGTGAGGAGCTGTGGAGGAGAAATGAGAGGAAGAAAATGGCTAAGTGCCGGATTTAAATTTTCAAAAAGTGCACATGGAGGGGATGGGAAAAATATTTCATGTTTTATTTCCATGACCTTAGGGACATGATTTACATAAAATTCCATTGTGAGCAAGAGGATGACACGTGTCCTCGATCCAACAATAGGGGATTTGCTTAGAAAAGCACTAGAAGCACTAGGGGCTGTAAGCTAGTCACATGGATGACCAAAGGACTCCCCATAGGGTCTGGGTAAATTTTTCCATGTCATCTATCCTTTACCTTAGGGACATGATGGACAAAAATTCCATGGTGGTCCTAGAGATGACATGTGTCCTAAATCGACAACGAGGAATTTGATCTCCAAAAATGCACTGGTGGTCAACTGTCAAGTCTGAAGGTCATATGAGGGTCCCAAAGGTCACATGATGGTTGGGTGCATTTTTTCAAGGTTGTTGTACCTGACTTCATGGACTTCGGGGACATAAAATTGCACTAGGCTCTTGGTGCTGACATGTCTCCTCCCGAAAATTGACTAACTCTTGAACTATTTCCTAGAGGGTAACTTGGAATGATGATATCATGAGTTCCCTGTGGAATTTATTGGTGAAATGCTATATGATCATATTTGGAAATTTCCATTTGAATCAAATGGTGTGGGTCTCATGTCTTGATTCATCCATTTTATTCTTGAAAAATCAGAATTGTGATTTGGTGCTCCATGTGTGCTTGATAAAACCTACCTACATACCTAAAGTGGAATAGTGTTGTGAAAAATATGATTTCACCATAATTTAGGGCTTGGAATTATATTTCCATATATGTTTTTTTACTCCTAAATCCATTTAGAGCTCTCGGAATCTTCTTCTGAAGCTCAACAACTATTTTAGGCCTATGTACTATCTAGGCTTATGAACCTTGTTTTCATTCAGACTGCTCCAAGTCTTTCAAAACTTCCCAAAACCTTCCAAAATCATTTCCATGATGTTATAAGGAATATAATTCACCTCCATGTTGAATTTGGCCATTCCATACTTGCTCCAAGGAAGGCTAGCGATAAACCTCCCTAATACTTACCAAAGATAACATCTTTTAAGAACTTTCTAAAATCGCATGGGGAATTAAATTGACATTCGTAAATAACTTTGGGGACCAATTTAACATAAAATAGGAGGTGAAAAGATTGGTGGATTTGACCTAGGGTGCCTATGAAAGATAAAACATGAAAAATTTGGTACAGGGGTATAGTTGTCGTGCTTGAAAATTGTCAATTTCCTGTTCCACATCTACATGACAACAAGTAGGAAACAAAAGCTCATGATGGTTGAGGTGAGTGTTATATCCTTTATTTTGTTATTTTTGTATAATTTTATATATTTTCATATTTTTAGGGTAGCTCTAACATTTTTGGGGTCACACGGATGACCTAGGTAAAAATTGTAGGAATCTTTGGGAATTTATATAGTCATTAGTGTTTATAGTGAATCATTAGTTATTACTCTTTTATGCAATTGATTTAAATTTTATTCACAATTGTTGTGTGTGGTTTCAATATTGACATTGGTGTCAAATGTAATTGATGTTGACACTAACTTTGTTTTGCGATGACATTAAATTATAAGCAATTTTTGTAATCTATTTTTTTGCTTTCAAATATGGAATTTTAATTTAGGTAGTGTTTTAGATTTTGTTAGTATTTATATTTTTAGGTGATTTTTTTGATGTTTATGCTCTATTTTTATATATTTTGGATGGTTTTAATGTTTCAAACATATATTTTTAATGATGATATTGATGTTAATTTATTTCTATTTTGTAGGTGGATGTAAAATTGACTATTCGGGATCATATACCACTAGTCTTGGATCAGTCAGGGATGATATGTTTGAGGATGATTGGGAGCATGTTGAGGCCATAGGTTTTGGTGGTATGAGACATTATCGGTGGTTACATAGATGTAGGAGTTTTATGTTGGCTTTACTAGAGCGGTGGAATCCTTCTACCAACACTTTTTTATCTTCCTCTTTGGAGAGATTACGATCACTCTAGAGGATGTTCATCGCATTTTGAGATTTCCTATCCAAGGTGAGGGTGTCTATCTCATCACTGAGGAGGATAGAGATGATGTTATGACTAGATTATATGGGAATGATGCAGGGGATATCATACTAGAGTCGGGGGATTTTCTTATGCTAGATTGTATTCAACTGGGATAGTGGGATGTACCCGGATGACCATGATGATGATGGCCATTCTTTGCTATGCATTTTTGGATTTAGGAGGTGGCCAATTTCCTTGGATGATGATGGGATTTGTAGTTGAGATGATGGAGGGGCACATTATTTCTGAGTTAATCTTCTTCTTGTGGACTCAATGATTGGTTCACCTTAACCATGCAAGGATCCCGAGGGTTTCTTAAGTTAACATCAATAGTGGAATCATTGAGGAGATTTGGTGTCTCGAGGGTAAAGATTTCTAGAGGAAATGATCATCAACTCCCATATTGAAATAATGTCTTGATCATCTTGACATTGGAAAATATCTATGATGGGTACATATTCCCCAACCATTTCTAGCTAAGAAAGAGGTATTTGTTTAGTATGGTGATTAGATTGATAAGTTAATGGTCCTAAGGATATAGTATTGACTAAAAAAATTAGGTGGGATGGATACAACATCATCTACGTCCATAGGGTCTTTAGGAGTTATGGGTGATGATGGCTCACATTCAGTGATGTGTACAAATGTAGTAGGTTTAAATGGGTTGTAACTAGGTTTCTCATAACCTAGGTCATTATTCTCATAAGTTTTGAGGGAACATTAGATGATCAAGTCATGTTTTCCTTATTCTTAATGACCAAGGCCAAAGCCTTTAAACACGTAGTAGTGAAGGTACATATGGAAAAAAATTGGATTATCTAAGGATCTGAAGTCTGATGTGAAAGGCATGGCTTGATGTAAATTGGTGACTTGGGATGATGGGTGATCAAGTCCCCTATAGACAAAATTTATTTTGAGATAGGCGGGACCATAAGAGATAACCTCTCCTACATTAGGCTCATACATAGGTGTTTTTTAGGGCAACCATAGGACTTTGGTGAGGGGATGGAGTTAAGCATGAGGAGGTGATATTCTCCTAATGTGAGACATTATAAAACAAAACTAAGGGAGGATTCATCAGGTATCTTAGATGAAGAAACAAGTGTATTGGTAGATGCCTTGTTAGATGATACTGATGTGGAATTCAGCATAATGACCTCATTTGGATTATATGTCAAATAAAAATTTGCAAAAGGATTGGGAGCTACGGAGACTATAAATATTTTACCTTCATGTTTATATTTGAGACATTGGTGAAGTTTGGAAGGCACACATAACATTATGTATATCCAGGGGCATATTCACAACATATTATATTGGAATTCCCATTCTATGATGTAGAAGAGTTCATGTAAGGTTTTATTACCAACTTTGAGTGGAAGGATCATGGTGCCTAATGTGGGAATGATAGTGTCGTTGAAGGATCACAATAAAATTGGATTTTGACCAATGACAGAAGGAGATAGATTAAGTTTGATTAAAAGAAATGGATGATATAATATTGATGGTTGCACCCCATCAATCATGACCCTTATGACAAGGACATCATTGATTTGAGTAGTGATAAAAAGAGTCATGTTCCTCATGTCTAAGGGAAGCAATATCAGATGGTTCAAATGATATAACAATGGATGCTTTGTGGGCCCCTAAAAATTTGTGAAGGATGAGGTTCCTCTATTGGTATAGTTACTGATTGTAGGGATTCAATCATATATTATTTGTGAGAAGGTGACTTTTGTATTAACTCATAAATTGAAATTTTAACATAAGCCTAGTGTAACTATTTACTAACAACCTTTTGTATTGTGGTGGAGGTAGAAGGTGGATCGAAAGGATGGAAATCTTAGCTTTGGGTGATTTCATTTGACCAGTGTTTCAAGAGTTATGGAAATAGATATTTTTGGTGGGTGTGATGGGAAAACAATGCTTGTGGTGGAGGTAAGGCTACAAAATTATTACCTTTCTTATATTTAGATGAGTATGTGTCATTGTGATGCTGTTAAAACAACCCACTTGAGATCTAAGAAACAACCTAGGATTAGTCGAGAAAATTATGGAATAATATTTTTTTATTAGAAGTGTTCACAACCAAGTTGTAAAGGAAACAAATATTGACACTATCGGGTTCTGGAAAAAATCCAAAATACTAGAACATAATTTTTCTTTAAAACAATTATCAGAGGTCACAAGGTTCACATTTTAGGGTTAGAAGTTTCAATTAGGTTCAGGGAGTAATTTACCCCATGCCCACTCTCTAACAAGCTCAGATATTTACATTGATTTTTCTTATACTTAACACATCAAAAATTTCCATAAATCATTTCCATTGGATAGGAATTTTTCTCACCTTTCTGGTGATATAGAGAAGTCCTCCTAACTCCTTGTAGAACTCAAGTTATGAGCAAGTGGAATTTAGGGATCAAATTTTCCCCAAGGGGACACGTGTCAAGTAGGGGTGAAGAGAAAAATTTGGGTTGGCAGGTCATGGGGTGGTGTTTGGAATTTTTCCTTACACGAGATAAAATTCTCATTTGTGCTCACACCTCCACTGGTCCTCTAGGGACACGTGGCAGCCTCAGAGTCATCGCCGGGGAACAAGGGAAGGGTAGAGTCGCGAGAAGAGTTTGGGGCATTTCACCCAAGAGGGAGAGAAAAAAAAACAATGTCCATGCACCCATGGGTCCACTACTGAGACATGTGGCACTCAATGGGCCATCACGGGGATGAAGGAAAGGGAAAGGCATGGGGGTGGAGTTTTGGAGCAACTTCGCCAAAGGGGTAAAAGGGTAAAGGGTGTGTGTGGGCCCACGCGTCTACGGAAGGAAGTTTTCCCAAGGCATGGTGGGAGTGCGGGCCACGGGAAATTTTTCAAAAATTTCCAAAGAAAAAATTAAAAAAAAAGGGGTCCTTCCCCGCCCCCCCCCGCTAGCACCCAAAGCTGCCATGTGGCAACTTGTGATAGGCCACGGTGGCAAGGGGAGAAACGGAAAATTTTCAAAAGTTCTAAGGGAAAAAGAAAATGTTGCGCCTCCATCGCTGCCCCGTGAGGACACATGGAAACCTTTGATTGGTTGTGGGCGGTGGAGGAAAATTCAAAAAAATCCCAAACCAAAATTTTAAAAAATTTCTAAGGATTTTAACGGGAATTATTTTCGGTCACGGGCCCTCCAGGAAAATTTTCCCAAATTTTCCCACCAAGGAAAAAAAAACTTCAAAGGGCCATAACTTGAGCTAGAAAGCTTGGTTTTGGGAAAACGAGGACTTTATAGAAATATCTCGATGCCCTCTTTGCACAAGAATCATAAATTTTACTTTTTGATAAATTTTAAAGGGTCAATTATACAAAAACGATCTATAGATTTTTAAGAATCCAACTGGTAATTTCCAACTTTCAAATTTGATTAAATTAGATCTCCTCCTTCACTCAACATGCCAATCAGACATGGAGGATTGTTCTAGGGAGGGTTTAAAGTGTTTTTGGAAAGTAAATTTGTTCAATTTATTCAAGTTTGAAATTTTTCCAACAATTGACAGAAAATCGGTGAGGAAGGATTGGCTCGATTTTGCAATGTTCTAAATAGTTTTCTGATGTTTTCTTTATCAATTTGAGTTCCTTGATGTCTTAGCATGCTAAATTATATCCTTTCCAATTTGATTATTATGTGCAGGTCTAAACTGTGCATTTTATTTAAATTTATTGCCAGTTTAAATTTTATAACAGAGATCTATTTCTTTTAAATCTGTATATCAATTTTATCCTTTAAATGTGGAATTTCACTTCTAAACTAATCTATTACATTCAGTTGTTTATAAACAAACCATTCTGAATCAAAAGCAATTACTAAATCTCATTTTTACACATTCCCAAAGATATAAAATGCAACATCATCTCCACGTACTTTTCAAAATAGAGATCTGACTATCTCTTTTGCCATACAATGAAACATTGAATTTTAATTCAACAATGCATATGAGAGAAGATATTTCAATTCTTTATTAATTTCAACAGAAATACATCTTTCAAGTTTCTTTCCGTAATAAATAGAACAAAATATAAATGCCTTTCACAATTCAAACATACAACTTCATAATCAAATTACATCCATCATTTCTTCACAAGATACATGTTACAATTTCATCCACAACAAGTGGGAAGGGATTACAAATGAATATGATTTCACAAGGTCTTGTCAAACTACATTTTTTTCTTTTGCTCTAGGATAACAACATGCACATTTTCTCTTTCTCGAAGTTGATCACAACAAAAGAGAGGGAAAGGCAATGCTCTCCACCCAACCAAGACATCCAATGAAAGGAGAAATCTTCCTTCATCATTGGCCCTTGAGCTGACCAAAACACAATAAGAGGTGTGATTCAACCCATGACAACAACTGGCCTCCACAACACATAGCATCCTTTCACATGCACATTTCAATATAAAACATAGTTCAACAAAAATAGTAATTTGCAACTACAATAAAACATTCAAATCAAATCTCAGGGATTGATCATGAAAGCGAAAGGAGAAAGGTCTATGGAGGAATCTACTTATGCCTCCCAATTGGGAATTGGGCATCCACCAAAAAAACCCACCAAAATAAAATCCCACACACATTCTGCCCCCCAAAACATCACACACACATCCTTATGCCCCCACAAAGTAAGAAATGTAAGCTATTTATTTTCCATGGTGGATCCAAAACCCAAAATCCCTCCACAAAATTTGATGCCAATGGCATTCCTTATGCCCCCCACATGGATTCCCCATAGCCTTCTCCTACACCATCCCTAAGGCAGTCTACCCAACCAGCCAACAAATAAAACAAAACATGCACCATTCACACAACACAACAAGAAAATAACAGCATAAAAGGAGAGTTAAATTCCTACCTCTCCATGGTTACTTTGCTTCCAAACAACAAGCTTTCAAAGTCAATAACATAGTTCCAAAAAAATCTCCCAAGTATGCAAAGCTTTCTCCAAGCTCCTTCCAAAATAAAGAGCTCCAACACAAGAAAAATGCACCCCCAATGAAGTTGCAAAATGATTCAACAACCAAAAACAAGGAAAGAGTTTGAATTATATAGAAGAGGGAAGAAGAGAGGATGATGTGGATCCATGTAGGATGCCACATCACACATCCTCAAATTCAAACACAAAAGAAAAATTCATTCTCCCAAGCACAATAAAGAGGTGGGTGAAAATATGACAAGTTACTTGCACACTCCAAGAATCCCACACCTGAAGGGAAAAAAAAAAAAAAATGTAAGAGAGTGCAACCCAAAACAAGCAACATGATTAATAAAATTCATTACAAAAGTCACAAATCACTTCTCTAACCATAAGTATGGTTGGTAAATTAAATTTAGAGGTATGGGACAAGTTTTACTTGTCCCACAAGCCTCCTAAAACAGCCCCCAAGGACAAATTCAAATTTCCATGGAGGTGGAGTATTTCATACTCCAAAATCAGACTTACACAACTCTTACACAACTTACACATCCCTTACATATTTAATACAAACAACAAAAAAATTCCATTATTTCTTTCCCATATCCCAATTTAATTTATTTAAATTTTAACCATATGATTTCTCACATTAATCTACCACATTTTAATTAAATAAAAGAAAGGAACACATCACTAATAAAATACATACAACAATAATAAAAATAACCACATCAATAAACTACATAATACCCATGGTCACATGTAAAGCTAATCCCCCCCATGGGAATCCCTAACAAGACAACACACAACACAATCAAACAAGTTGCCATGGCGACCTTGTCAAATTCATCTAGAATTCCATTGTGGTTGGTCTCCAATCCCCCGATGTTTTGTTGTGATATTTTTAACCTACAAAATACAAATACCTCCTTCGGCCTCATGGCCATATTAGAACATCTAACATGATATAAATGAATCACAACAACATCGAAGTAACAACTACATCATTTGCATTTTTAATCAACAACTATATCATCATCATAAAATATCCATTTCTATATCTACTCATAATATCCAAAATCATATGTCTGAACAACATCCATGAAACATCCATGTCAAATAATATATCATCATCCACAATAATCCATGATCAAATGTCTAACAACATACTAAATCAAAACATAATAATGTCTATAATGAAATCAAACGTATCAAAATAAGTATAAGTAAAAGGTGTCAAAGGGAAGTGGGCACTATAGTCATAGGTTTAAACGGGTAACAATATGAACAATATCAACCTGATTGGAAGAGATGGGTGCTTTGGATTTAGGTGAAGGTGAAAAAGTGGTCAGTTCTGAAGGAAGAAGAGTTGGATTTCCATATTTATGAGAAATTAAATGAAATTCCTTACAATCTTCTATGGAATGACCCTATGTTCTATGATAATTGCAAGAGACATTGAATTCATACCAAGTGGGTTTCCATCCTCATGGATCCAAAGGTTTGGGAGGTGGTAACGTTATGAGTGATTGCTTGAAGGAGGTCTTATAAAATAGTTGCATAACTTCCCTTAGTTGTATATGTGAATGATGACAGAATTTGAGATGTCTTATCTTCTAATGGAAGTGTTATTTTGGTTGGGGTTCATCAAATTATTGGTTGTCGAGGGATTTTGTATGTTGTTATGGGTGGAGGATGAGAGTCGCTTGTGGAAGATTTATAGATAGGTTTTGGTACTATAATGATAGGGTGGTTCTTAGGTATAAGATATCAAGGACCACGCAGTGGATTCTAATTAGGGGGAGCATAATAACACTCATTAAAAACCTGAATAGTATCTTGTTTATGAGGTCTTGTCATGGGATTTTTATAGGCATACCGAGGCCTTGGCATGACAAAAGGATCAATGAAAGTGGAAATGACATTTCTAGGAGGAGGTGGAAGAAAAGGTAGAGGGCCACGAAAAACAGATGTTTGATCATAATAAATACTTGTAAAGACTTGTATTACACCCTGTTTATTAGGTCCCCTTGAGGTTTTGGATGAGCTGGGTGTATTTATCAAAGTTGATGCTAATGAAGGAAGAGGAGTTTGAATTGTGTGGTTAATGTAATCTAAATGGTTTACGGGTTGTATCGGTCTTGGATTGTTTGTTTTTTCCAATGGGGATGAATATGACCCATGGTTGGTTTAGGTGGAGGTAGTTGTGCTAGGAATGTCTCAAGGGGTATCATAGTTATATTTGCAAAACGAGAACAGTGTAGGTGCAGTTATACTAGAGGATATGTTGGGTGTGGGGATGGATTGAGTAACATCATGTGATATAGAGGAAGAAGTGGCTTTGGCCTTGTCCCCAATGGTGAAGGATTCAGTAGATATGGAATCAGATTCAGTAGAAGTTGATGTTGAGTCCAAAGATGAGGTTTCATTTTCAATTACTACCGATGTTGATTCTAAAGTTGTAGATTTAGATTTAATAGGGATTGTGGTAGACTCAAAGGTAGGTAATGTTTTAGTAATGGTATTAATTGTATGGTGAGTTTTAAGAAAATTATTTTTGGTTTATCATTTTGTGGGGATGATTAGGAAAGGTTAATTGAATATGTCAAAGTTTTGATTTGGAGGTGTGTTTAGATTATCCAAATGAAGATCACCCCTATCAATTAAATATTGAAGGACATTGCACAACTTGTGACACATTTTAATGTCATGTCACTTAACCATATTATATTTACAATAGTTAATATCTCTATACCAAGAAGGTTTGGATACAAATGTATCGATGGGATGGATGATGGGCACGGTCTATAGTAGGTCTTTCCTTAGGGAAGATCTAACTAAAACACTTGTTGGAAGATGACTTGGATTTGTTAGGATTGGATGATGTTGTTTTATATGGGAAGTCATCTCAAATTTTTTAGGGTGGATTTTAATATGACCATCTTCCAGAGCGTGTAATTCTAATTTACAAGCCATAGTAAAGGCTTCATCGAAGGTCTGGAATGATTGAATTTGTAATTTTGACAAAATGTGTTTGGTGCATGATCGATAGAAAACTTCGATCAACTCATTTTTTGGTAATGTAAAGGATAATTGATTGATTATACCCCTCCAATAGGAAACAAAATCAGTAATGGACTCATCCTCAATTTTTTTATAGCATAAAGATCATTAATGGTGACTTTGCGGGCTATGTTTATAGAGAAGTGTTCTAAGAACAATTGTGTAAGTTGAGTGAAAGATAAAAGAGAATATTGTGGAATGCTATTGTAGAGTAGGGCCAGTTGAGGGACATTGGAAAGGTTCACAGCATAAGGTCTTGATCATGAGCTATTAAATAACAAGCATGAAGAAACACATGAATATATTCTATGGGGGTCATCCTTATTATAGAACTTAATGAATTTTTGAAGCTCTCAATGAGGAGGGTATTATTTTTATGGGACCCATGAGTTAATGGGATTATTATAGATTTAATTATAAGAGAGGAATTTTTGGGTGTAGATGAGGAAGCTTATAGACTTGATATATGATTCATAAGAGCTTGAAGAGGGTCAATTTGTGTTGATTGTTGTGAAGATGGACTAGGTTGGAATGAAAAATGCTCATGTTTTGAGTATATCTAGTATTGATTAGGGACGTTTTGCTTTGATAAGGGATGTTTTTTTGTGGAATGTTGTATTCTAGAACATTTTTCTACATAAATTTTTTTGAGGAAGGAATGTTCTGCTAGGGTATGTTCTATTGTGGGATTTTTTTTAGGGATATACTGTTAAGGGGAATTTTACTCATCTACTAAGGAAGAGTTTGTTGCGAGAATAAATTTTTGACAAGATAGATTTTTGTTGTTCTGGGAGAGTTTGTTGTAGAATGTATAGTTGAGAAGGGATTCTTTGTTGTTCTCGAGAGATTGTGTTGTAGAATGTATTATTGAGATGCCAAAGTTTGGGAATATTGTGAGTAAGGAGATGGTTATTGAGAAACCATAACAAATGCCCCAAAGGATAGTGCTTGTTGTGTAATGTATTATGTAGGAGTAGATTGTGGTATAGAAATTAATGGTAATGATTATTATGGTACATATTGTGAAACAACATGAGTGGTAGCAATTGTAGTAGTATTGATTAAAGGAATAGACATGGTAATATTCGAATGCTACTAGCCGAAGTGAGAAAAATCGTTAGAATCAACATTGGAACTCATTGGAAGTGTTTGAGTAACTAAAGATGCTTGAGGGGTAGATAATGAAGTACTAATATTAATTTTGGAGGTGTTGAACTAGTATAAATTTTAGGTGATGATGTATGTTGTTGGGTGGTTGTATCCTAAGAAGAAACCATATGCGAGACTAAGAATGTGACCGGGGACACAAATTCTAAAGTTTTAGTTTGAATCATAGGTGGATATAAATGTATGTGTTAGATTAAAGGTTAATGATTTGAAACAAGTATTTCAATGGTAGAGGAAGGATCATATGAAGATGGTGGTTAGGATATAAATTGTTGATTTGAATCAATGGGTTGTGTAGAGCCATGAAAACACTGAAAATGTTTTAGATTCAAGTGGTTTGAAAATCTAGACAAAGTTTCAAGAATTTTTGTAGATGGATCTAGTGTATATGGATAGATTTGAAAACCCTAGCTACTAGATAGGCATTAAGGTAAATGGGGTTTGAAACTAACATTTCATCAGAAATAGGGTCTCCTCTTTAAAAGAAAGCGGTTTAGGAAGATTCTTATTGTGAGTTGGGGGAGTATGGTTGTTTCTTTTTTTTCTTCTTCAGATGTATTGAAATCCTGACTACAAAATTGACGTGTAGAATTTAAAAGAAATTGTCTCATTTCTTCATTGTATTGTTCCTCTATTTCATTCTAAGCTCGTTGAGCATCAATCAAAGGAGTTGATGTAATTGGTTGATGGAATGGGTTTTGTTGTTGTAATGGCATAGTAAATGATGGTGTCAATATAATAGTAAATAAAGGTGTTGAAAATGGTGTAGATAATGGAGTGGATAAGGGGATTTGTTGTTGCAAAGGTGTGGATATTGGTTGAGACATATTTTCAGTAGTTTGGTTGTGATCTTGTTGTCTTGTTTGTACCATTGTAAACAAACACACACATAAGAATTATCTAAAAATGTACTAAAATGGGTTGATTACACACAACAATCAAAATCAAGTGAGATATATTTTTAAGTTTTCTTGATTTAATTATAAGGTGAAATGTGTAAAATGGTTAACGAGGGTCCTAGGAAATGGAAATCTAGGGCTAGTTTGAGGTATGTTTAAGGGTGGATTCCTCGATATACCCAAAGGTACATGAGGCCCAACTCTATACTATTGTCGATACATGCATGGTATTAGGGCCTACCCCCTCACTTCATGGTCCCACAATGATAAGGGTGTTAGGTGCTTAACCAATATATACCAATAAATAAATGATTATACTCAACTAGAACACTAAGTCATCTTCTCCTCTTGGTGATTAAATCCAAGTAGGTATCCACCTGCGTAATAATTGTTTTAAATGAATTTTTAATTTATACATGGTTTGGTTGTGTGTGGGGGAAAGAAGAGTGAATGCAATAGAGTATCCTCCTAATTAATTATATGTGAAATAGGAAGGATGAAAAGTTTGTTTTAGATCCCAAAATGAAGTGTCATTTTTAATGAAAACAAACAAACAAGATGTAATGTTGAAAGAAAAAATAATTTTTTTAGAACTCACTTTTAAACGCTTCTTTTCTTTTTATTTTATCAATTTTGAAGCTAGTTGTTCCAACAATCTAGTAAATGAGCCTCATTAGAAATAGTACCACGAAGACATGTTAGGAAAAACAGAAAGCAGAAATCAACAAACAAGAAGAAAATTACAAATTGTTAGGTTTTGAAAAACACACAGGGAAATTGCAAGAATTTTTTTCCCAATCGCAAGATATTTTTTACGAGGATACGTCGACATTTTGACTAAAACATAGGTGTTTGGGTAAAATGTGGGCAGTTTTAGGTTAATACTAATAATATGTAAATATAGTTTTTTTATAACAAATTAATGATTTGATTTCAATTTTATATGGATTGTAGAGCGTTACACAAATAATACTAATTTTGGTGTCTATAATTGCCCCTTTCTATCTAAAAATTTAAAGGAAAACTTTGAGAAAAAAATGATGGAAATATTTATGGGTGATCTCACTATAATGCAATACAAGGGAACACCTATGTTTGTGTGTCATGTGTTTTGTATTTCCCATAGTCTAAGAGGATATCAAAACAAGATGTGCTACCGAAGGATCAAGTGATAGGGGAACCAAGGGTTTTGACACCTATGGACATGATCCATAAAAGTAGGCCAAAAGTGGGAAAGCCAAATGATTGGGGCCAAAGGGTGCATGTCCCATATATGAATGAAAAATCTTGATGTAAATTCCATTTGTTTATTTTAATATTTCAAGGATTAGTGTCCATTTAAAATTAGACACATTTGTGGAAAATTGTGATTGCCAATATTTAGGGAAAAAATGGGCACAAATGCCAATAAGGTATGATTTATAAGTGATTAGAGGAAAATCGTTGGTGATTAGGGGAATCATCGATGATTCCCTCAATGTAAAATTTGGGCTATAAAAATCCAAGTCACGGGTTCATTTTACCACATTGTTACTATGGTGAAAGCAACATATCAAAGTGAGGAAAACATATTTTTGAGAAGATAAAGGTGATTTTTAGATGGAATGGTGAGTTTGAGTAGGAAACAAAATCCAATGATGATCAAGGTGAGTGTTATATCCTTTCTTTTCTTTTTCTTGTATATTTTTAAGGATTTTCATATTTTTTACATTTTTGGGGTTGCCTGATTCCCTAGGTCAAAAACGTAGGAATCATCACCAATTTATATAGTCATCGACATTTATTGTGAATCATTGGTGATTATTTTGCTATGCAAATGGTTTAAATTTTATTATTAATAGAGATATTTTGAATTACTCGTAATGTGTATGGTTTCAATATTGACATTAGTGTTGAATGTAATTTATGTTGACACTAACTTTGTTTTGCGACAACATTAAATTGTAAGCAAGTTTGCGTAATCTATTTTTGCTTTCGAATATGGAATTTTAATTTAGGTAGTGTTTTAGATGTTGTTGGTATTTATATTTTTAGGTGATGATGTTGATGTTGATGATTTGTTTTGATATGTTGTGGATGGTTTTAATGTTTCAAACATATATTTTTAATGATGATACCGATGTTAATTTATTTCTATTTTGTAGGTGGATGCAAAATTGACTATTCAGATCGTATACCACTAGTCTTGGATCGGTCGAGGAAAATATGTCTGAGGATGATTGGGATCATGTTGAGGCCATAGGTTTTGGTGGTATGAGACATTATCGGTGGTTACATAGATGTAGGAGTTTTATGTTGGCTTTACTAGAGTGGTGGAATCCTTCCACCAACACTTTTTAGCTACCTACTGGAGAGATTACGATCACTCTAGAGGATGTTCATCACATTTTGAGATTTCCTATCCAGGGTGAGGGTGTCTATCTCATCACTAAGGAGGATAAATACAATGTTATGACTAGATTATATGGGAATGATGCATGTGATGTCATACTCTTTGGAGTAAGAGGGATTTTTATGTTGATTGTATTCAACCTGGGACATCAAGATGTACCTGGATGACCATGATGATGATGGCCATTATTTGTTATGAATTTCTAGATTAAGGAGGTGGCCAATTTCCTAGGATGATGATAGGATTTGTATCTAAGAAGACGTAGGTGTGCACTATTTTTGAGTGGGGTATTTATATTGATATTGGATTTCTATTACAATCTTGGACCTTTGAGCACATTGTTATTTCTCAACCAACATGATTGTCTAGGTTGATTGGTGATGGAAACCCTAGTTTCTTGAGATGTAGGTAGGATTACGCTGATTCTCAAGAAGAAGGAGGACTTGGTATCACCGAGAGATATTGTCTTGATTTGTAGATTAGAGATGTGATATGGAGGCCATACTTAGATTTTCCAGTTTGGCATGAGTTTCCGAGATGATCGACCGATTTTACAACCTATATGGGTGCATGATCACCGATTAGGTGAGAATGAGTTAATTCATTTTGATCGTGTTATGAGATAGTTTGGATTGGCACAAGAAGTTCCAGTGGAGACTATAAAGTAACAACAAAAGGATGGAGATCTGAAACACCACCGAGGGCCATTGTGATAGACCCTAAGGATATCATGGATCATCCGGGGCCATGAATCCTAATGATGAGGGTCAAATTGTTCCTATTGATGATGTGGGGTTACCCCTAAGTGTAGGGCATGGTGGACCTAGGAATTAAGGACTTTTGATCAATCTCGGGTTACACAAAGAGTAGCATAGAAATTTAGACAAGTATTGGATTGTGTGACGAGAGCACCAACACAAGAGACAGAGAGAGGGGCTATGGATGATAGTAAGTAGAATGGTGAGGATGAGTTTGTTATATCTATTGCAGTAGTGATGACCGAGAAGGCCATAGTTGAGGGTGAGAGAGATGCGGCCAGGAGGGAGAGGGATGATCTCATTGGCATCCGAGACACATTTATTCTTGAGTGAGATTTTTTGATCACTGAGAGAGACATCATGATAGTAGAGTGAGAGGACTAAAAATTTTGGTTGGACATGGCCATTATAGATATATATCGGTATAAGGGTCAAAGAGATGGGATGAGGAGGTCTTAAGGATTACCGAGCCTTCTATTTTTGCTTCATAATTACTTGATATAGCTCGAGAGAACGCATGTCGGTTAGTAGAGACTTGGGACTAGTGGATAGAGGCCATAGGTTAATGGAACTAGGCCACCTACGGGATATAGGATAGTTTCTAGGGCTCACTATGAGTTAGTACGAGCCAAATTATAGTATTATATTGATATGGTGACTCATGATTTTCCAGACATAGTTTTGTATGCTGATTGTTTAAGCTGGTAGGATGGCAGGCCCTACTACTAGTGGTGTGAGTGTAGGTCACCCACCTTAGAGACCTAAGTGAGGGGAGATGAAGGAGATATAGGTGATGTGGGTAGTACAAGAGTAGCTAGATGTGTTGGTGATCGGGGAGGAGACTCTGTACAACCCTCATCTCTAGTCCCTTGGAGATTTTTAGTTTACTGATTCATGATACATAGTTGTATGGCTCATGGAAGCCAATTTTTGTATGATGTATTTCATTGACATGGATCTTAGAAGCTTATTTTTGATATTGATGTATATGGATTTGATCGATATATATGATGATGATGAGGTTTTATGATTGTTCCTATCTTTCATGTTTTGAATATGTATGGTGATATATGTTTTTTTAATTTGAATGTGTTGATGTTAGATGAATTTTAATAAATATATGATATGATGTTATGTGTTTGGAAAACATGGTTAAATTAATCAACTTAAAATATGATCTTAGTTATATCAAAATGTGGTTCAATAAAATAGGATAAATATGAAATGATCATCCCACTATGGATTTGGTACATACACAATGGGTTTTGAAATTTTGAATGCTCTTGCACTTACAACCTTTAACAAATGTTAACTATGATCATCAATGGATAGTTACACAATACTTAATAAAATGTGGGATTAAATGAGTGCTTCTTTATTAGGACATGAAAGGGGGTTTGAACACGTATAAATCAATGAGGGGAAACAAATTATCCTTTTCCAAAATAAAGAATAGATGATATGTTGGGCCTCAAAATATCAGCTAAGTGCAAGAAGGTGCATGGGAACATGAGACCTAGTTGAATAAGGGTGTGCGGGTTGAAGGCATGCATGTAAGGATTCTGGAAGGATTTTGTAGAAGAAACTTCACACACATGAAAGGAAAAATAGGTTTTGTACTTAGCTCCATTCAACATTCAAGGAAGCACACGAGAAAAGCATGACCCTTGTGGATAAGGTGCTAGCCTGATGACTGTGGGATCAAAAAGGGAATATTCAAATAATGCAATGGAAGGTTCCAAAAGACATCATTGCAAGGAGTGAAGATCTGAGATCTGTGAAGGCATGCTCCCATGGAGGACCACTTCGACACTTGGTGATCAATCTATAAATTCTGGAAGGCATGTATGTGGGTGCTAAGGTTATAAATACAAGCACCCAGGTAGAAGAAGAAGGGGGAAAGGAAAAAGTGGAGAAAAAGGAGGAAAATCCTTACAGAAACAGATTAAGGATGCTATGGGTTAGGGATTAGGAGATCTCTATGAGCGATGAAAAATTTAAGGGGATGGTTTTTCATTTTCTTTTGTTTAATGATGAGCATAATATAGGTCGATGCATGGCTTAGCTCTACATAGTTATATGAGGATCTATTATGACCTCAAGGGATGTAATGTGGGTTATTGGCTTTATTACTATTAATATAATGCTTTGTTATAAGTCATCTATGTGTTAAGAAGTATAATACTTATGCATTTCCCTTTTGTATGAACCATCCCCATATGTTGTTTATTATTTCTCGTTTCTGCATATAATGAGAGGATAACTCGTTCTAAGTTCTTAAGAATGTTTTGTAGTTATTTTCTATCTTGCATTTGATAATCTGTCCTAAGATGATTCATTCTCACAAAAATCTAGATAAAGGAGAGACTCGGCACCGACACGTGCTGGGGGTGAGCACCAACACTCATTTGGGTGATAGGTTGACATGCATGGGATTAGACTATTAGTTTAAAGGCATGAAATATGACTACATATTGGTTCCATTTCTGTGACATATTTTTGAAGTTTTTATAAGAAATGACATCCATTTTTTTTATGATGTGTGATGATAGATCACCGACCTTAGAAAGTGTTGAAACATGGTTCAAGAACACGAGAGGACTAATTTTCTCAAAGATTCAACACTTGACTTTGTTCGATGCGGTAGATGGGTGGAAGAGAACCTATACCATGAGATGTATGAGACATTCTTTTATTTCTTTCTAGTAGAACTAGATAAATGGCTTTCAAATACACATCTAGATCAAGCTAGTACTATAGATAATGCATGTGGACCTAAGATGACTATCAGAGGCTACAAGATGTAGATATGACTTGAATTTGTGCTATTGATCACAGGTGGAAGAGAGTGCTAACCAATTATACTCTTGAATACACCATTTCTATGTATTCCTGCCAAGATGTTGTTGAATTCAAGTTTTTGAGGGAGCCTAGAGGATCATTTTTAAGTACTATTCCTTTGGTTATGAAGCTCTTGGTTGTTACTTTGAGTTTAGAAGCATTTCCCATGGCCAGCTAAGCTTCTCTAAGTGTTGGGAGAGGAAGCTAGGGTGGAGGAAGATGGAAGACATTGTAGCAAAAGAGGAAAGGGAGGAGAAAGGACTCAAGTATAGAATATCTCATGAAAGGGAGATGACTAGACAATGCAAGGTTACAAGTGTGATAGATCTATGGAGGCAGATGTTATGGGAAGGATTCAAGGTTCATGTAGAGGATGTGGATCCCGAGTATTCTCGTGTTACTCCATCTTGGAAAGCACGAGAGAGAGGCCCCTTTAGCTTATGATGATATTTCATCACATGGAGAAATAAGAGCCTTCGGTGTGCATCTGAACCCACTTGGTGACCAACCCCTGGAGCTTGGTTTTCCAAATTAATGGAGAAACATTATTAACCTAGTTAGTATTGGTAGGAGTGACTGAATTGCAGCTAGGAGATATAATTTCTCTTTTGGAACATCCATGGTTGTGCAAGCAATTTCTGTATTTGGAGGAATCTTTAAACAAGGTGCAAGTACAAAAGGATATGGTATCACGTCTAGGAGTGGCGCAGGACATACAACTAATAGTGGGACAATATCACAAACCATCAACATGTAATTCAGTGGGATGCTAGGAACACTAGGTGTGACCACTTCTGGTCCTTTGCTAATTACGGAGGTGGATCTGGTGAGTTAGGAGGAACAGGACTGGTGGATCTGTGGATGCAGTGGAGGAGGAAACACTTGGAGAGAACCAAGGCTATGGATCGGAGGACAAGGACCCCAACAACCTCCCTAAGTATTTTTGAGACGTATTTACACTTACTAGACTATAGGGGTATTGAAGATGTTGTATAGCATGTGCACAAGTGTGAACTACTATGGCACACAAAAGGAATCACTATCCTGGAGCGAAAGGAAAGTCAGTTTGTAACAATGTTGTAAGGGCATGCACATAGTTGGTATAGTAATTATGACACCCATCACATGGTGGTAGAATACACCACAATAA
Organism: Taxus wallichiana var. yunnanensis; assembly: GCA_018340775.1. Lineage (NCBI taxonomy): Eukaryota > Viridiplantae > Streptophyta > Pinopsida > Cupressales > Taxaceae > Taxus > Taxus wallichiana. Next base: position 71,701,997 of record CM031240.1, read on the forward strand.
ATAATTCCTTCCTAAGAGAGTTTCATATCCATGAGTTTGAGAAGAAAAGCATCAGCGCTCTAAAGGATATCCAGTAGGGAATGACAGAGAGTGTGTGGGAGTATGATACGTGTTTCAAGATTTTATTTTCCAAACTATCTTATGACATTCATCCTTCTAAACATTCTCAATGGTTTTTCGATGATTGATAACACCATTTAGAAGGTCTCTATTGCATAATACTTTCATGGACCCGTGAGGCATTGGAGGATGCCCTATGTGCCGAAGTTGTTGGGATCATTCACACTAGTTTTAGCCCTTTTCTGAGGCTCAAATTATTGTAATGGCCAAGAAGTTAGAGAATATATCTAAAAACTCAATGCATGAGGTTCATGGTGGGTTTTGGTGTACTGGTGTGAAGTGGAGGGGCATGCATAGGATATTTTCCCTCGAAGTCAATACGCACTACGTCGGTAGACTATAAGGTTTGTCATGGGGATCATGATGAAATTAGATGCCCTCTACTCCAATGTGTAATCCACAAGAATTTTTCTTACTATTGCAATATTTGTACCTCTACGACCCATGACACCAAGGATTCTAGACTATTTTATCAAATCCATGATTCTATTGATCTAGGTGTGCACTAGACTAGCATTCCAAGTAGTTCAAAATATGATGGCTGACATTATGAATGGGGTATAGATGGAGGAATGCATGGAATTTTTTTTTGTGGAGGATTTTGTGGTCGTAGTAACCACAATAGAGGATGAAGTGAGTTCCCATGAGGAACCTATTATAATTTTGGATCTACGAAAAATTAAAAATGTGAGTGTCCTTATACATTCTACAATGCTCATATGCTAATTATGAAGAGTGTCTAGAACTTTATGAGCATATGAATGAGAAGAAATAGAAGTACAAAGGCACTAGGATGGTGAGGATCAAGAAGGCCAATTCACAATGGATGCCTAGAGTGGCATGTGGGATAGGGCTACAACCTATGCTAGTGATGATGTGAGTAGAGGCCATGCGTACCGGGAGATACCAAGAAAAAGGACACTAGTTTCAAGAGAGGAAGTGGTAAATGGGAAGTATCTAGACCCTAATCATCAGAAATAAGTGTATTAAGACACTATGGACGTGATCTAGAGTTTACAAGGTGAGATCTAAATGTTTAAAGGAGCAATCGAGGTAGTTGGAGCAAAGGAAGAATGCCGAGGATCCAAAGGATGCCCTGGATGAGGTCAAGGAAGTGTACAGGATGTTAAAGCAAGATAATATTATTCCTTGCTAGGAGAATTGCTAAGAGAGAAGGTACCATGCATTACAAGTAGAGTGTGAAAGGTACGTTTTACATGAAAACCTTCCCCCTCACGGCCTTAACTATGATAAGGAGATTACTTTGAATGCGTTTTTCATGGATGGCTTTTGAGCAATATTGTCATCGACGTGGGAGTAGAGGTAAATGTTCTTACCTTATATGCTTGGCATCAAATGGGAAGGCCTACATTGTAGCCATCTTCGAATGTGTTATATATGGAAAAAAACTCTAAGGCAATGCCTATTGAGTCCTAAAGGATGTAGTTATCACCATTTAAGGGGCCAAGTTCACTTTGGAGACTTCAAAATATTAGTGCTCGCCAAGGTAGAAAACTTTCTAGAATTTCTTGGGTACTCATGGTGTTAGAAGAACAATTTCAACTTGTGGTTTAACAAATTGTATATCAGTTTTGAGAACAAAGAAGAAAGGGTGATCATCCCTTTAACAAATGGGAAGTCAACACCCTTTATAGAACCCTTAAGAATACACCACAATAAATAATTCCTTCCTAAGAGAGTTTCATATCCATGAGTTTGAGAAGAAAAGCATCAGCGCTCTGAAGGATATCCAGTAGGGAATGATAGAGGGTGTGTGGGAGTATGATGCGTGTTTCAAGATTTTATTTTCCAAACTATCTTATGACATTCATCCTTCTAAACATTCTCAATGTTTTTCAGATGATTGATAACACCATTTAGAAGGTCTCTATTGCATAAGACTTTCACGGACCCATGTGAGGCATTGGAGGATGCCCTATGTGCCGAAGTTGTTGGGATCATTCACACTAGTTTTAGCCCTTTTCGGAGGCTCAAATTATTGTAATGGCCAAGAAGTTAGAGAATATATCTAAAAACTCAATGCATGAGGTTCATGGTGGGTTTTGGTGTACAGATCATGAAGTGGAGGGGCATGCATAGGATATTTTCCCTCGAAGTCAATACGCACTATGTCGGAGACTATAAGGTTTGTCATGGGGATCATGATGAAATTAGATGCCCTCTACTCCAATGTGTAATCCACAAGAATTTTTCTTACTATTGCAATATTTGTACCTCTACGACCCATGACTCCAAGGATTGTAGACTATTTTATCAAATCCATGATTCTATTGATCTAGGTGTGCACTAGACTAGCATTCCAAGTAGTTCAAAATATGATGGCCGACATTATGAATGGGGTATAGATGGAGGAATGCATGGAATTTTTTTGTGGAGGATTTTGTGGTCGTAGTAACCACAATAGAGGATGAAGTGAGTTCCCATGAGGAACCTATTATAATTTTGGATCTACGAAAAATTAAAAATGTGAGTGTCCTTATCTCATTCTACATGCTCATATGCTAATTATGAAGAGTGTCTAGAACTTTATGAGCATATGAATGAGAAGCAATAGAAGTACAAAGGCACTAGGATGGTGAGGATCAAGAATGCCGATTCACAATGGATACCTAGAGTGGCATGTGGGATAGGGCTCAACCTATGCTAGTGATGATGTGAGTAGAGGCCATGCGTGCCGGGAGATACCAAGAAAAAGGACACTAGTTTCAAGAGAGGAAGTTGTAAATCAGAAGTATCTAGACCCTAATCATCAGAAATAAGTGTATTAAGACACTATGGACGTGATCTAGAGTTTACAAGGTGAGATCTAAATGTTTAAAGGAGCAATCGAGGTAGTTGGAGCAAAGGAAGAATGTCGAGGATCCAAAGGATGACCGACGAGGTCAAGGAAGTGTGTAGGATGTTAAAGCAATATAATATTATTCCCTTGCTAGGAGAATGGCTAAGAGAGAAGGTACCATGCATTACATAGTAGAGTGTGAAAGGTAGGTTTTACATGAAAACCTTCCCCTCACAAACCTTAACTATGATAAGGAGATTACTTTGAATGCGAGTTTTGATGGATGGCTTTTGAGCAATATTGTCATCGACGTGGGAGTAGAGGTAAATGTTCTTACCTTATATGCTTGGCATCAAATGGGAAGGCCTACATTGTAGCCATCTTCGAATGTGTTATATATGGAAAAAAAACTCTAAGGCAATGCCTATTGGAGTCCTAAAGGATGTAGTTATCACCATTTAAGGGGCCAAGTTCACTTTGGAGACTTCAAAATATTAGTGCTCGCCAAGGTAGAAAAATTTCTAGAATTTCTTGGGTGCTCATGGTGTTAGAAGAACAATTTCAACTTGTGGTTTAACAAATTGTATATCAGTTTTGAGAACAAAGAAGAAAGGGTGATCATCCCTTTAACAAATGGGAAGTCAACACCCTTTACGTAACCCTTAAGAATACACCACAATAAATAATTCCTTCCTAAGAGAGTTTCATGTCCATGAGTTTGAGAAGAAAAGCATCGCGCTCTGAAGGATATCCAGATGGGAATGACGAGAGGGTGTGTGGGAGTATGATGCGTGTTTCAAGATTTTATTTTCCAAACTATCTTATGACATTCATCCTTCTAAACATTCTCAATGGTTTTTCGGATGATTGATAACACCATTTAGAAGGTCTCTATTGCATAAGACTTTCACGGACCCGTGTGGGCATTGGAGGATGGCCTATGTGCCGAGAAGTTGTTGGGATCATTCACACTATTTTTAGCCCTTTTCGGAGGCTCAAATTATTGTAATGGCCAAGAAGTTAGAGAATATATCTAAAAACTCAATGCATGAGGTTTATGGTGGGTTTTGGTGTACGAGAATGTGAAGTGGACGGGCATGCATAGGATATTTTCCCTCGAAGTCAATATGCACTATGTCGGTAGACTATAAGGTTTGTCATGGGGATCATGATGAAATTAGATGCCCTCTACTCCAATGTGTAATCCACAAGAATTTTCTTACTATTGCAATATTTGTACCTCTACGACCCATGACACCAAGGATTGTAGACTATTTTATCAAATCCATGATTCTATTGATCTAGGTGTGCACTAGACTAGCATTCCAAGTAGTTCAAAATATGATGGCCAACATTATGAATGGGGTATAGATGGAGGAATGCATGGAATTTTTTTTTGTGGAGGATTTTGTGGTCGTAGTAACCACAATAGAGGATGAAGTGAGTTCCCATGAGGAACCTATTATAATTTTGGATCTACAGAAAATTAAAAATGTGAGTGTCCTTATCTGTTACAATGCTCATATGCTAATTATGAAGAGTGTCTAGAACTTTATGAGCATATGAATGAGAAGAAATAGAAGTACAAAGGCACTAGGATGGTGAGGATCAAGAATGCTGATTCACAATGGATACCTAGAGTGGCATGTGGGATAGGGCTACAACCTATGCTAGTGATGATGTGAGTAGAGGCCATGCGTGCTGGGAGATACCAAGAAAAAGGACACTAGTTTCAAGAGAGGAAGTGGTAAATGGGAAGTATCTAGACCCTAATCATCAGAAATAAGTGTATTAAGACACTATGGATGTGATCTAGAGTTTACAAGGTGAGATCTAAATGTTTAAAGGAGCAATCGAGGTAGTTGGAGCAAAGGAAGAATGTCGAGGATCCAAAGGATGACCTGGATGAGGTCAAGGAAGTGTGCAGGATGTTAAAGCAAGATAATATTATTCCCTTGCTAGGAGAATGGCTAAGAGAGAAGGTACCATGCATTACAGAGTAGAGTGTGAAAGGTAGGTTTTACATGAAAACCTTCCCCCTCACATCCTTAACTATGATAAGGAGATTACTTTGAATGCAGTTTTTGATGGATGGCTTTTGAGCAATATTGTCATCGACGTGGGAGTAGAGGTAAATGTTCTTACCTTATATGCTTGGCATCAAATGGGAAGGCCTACATTGTAGCCATCTTCGAATGTGTTATATATGGAAAAAAACTATAAGGCAATGCCTATTGAGTCCTAAAGGATGTAGTTATCACCATTTAAGGGGCCAAGTTCACTGGAGACTTCAAAATATTAGTGCTCACCAAGGTAGAAAACTTTCTAGAATTTCTTGGGTGCTCATGGTGTTAGAAGAACAATTTCAACTTGTGGTTTAACAAATTGTATATCAGTTTGAGAACAAAGAAGAAAGGGTGATCATCCCTTTAACAAATGGGAAGTCAACACCCTTTGCGTAACCCTTAAGAATACACCACAATAAATAATTCCTTCCTAAGAGAGTTTCATATCCATGTGAGTTTGAGAAGAAAAGCATCAGCGCTCTAAAGGATATCCAATAGGGAATGACAGAGGGTGTGTGGGAGTATGATGCGTGTTTCAAGATTTTATTTTCCAAACTATCTTATGACATTCATCCTTCTAAACATTCTCAATGGTTTTTCAGATGATTGATAACACCATTTAGAAGGTCTCTATTGCATAAGACTTTCACGGACCCGTGTGAGGCATTGGAGGATGCCCTATGTGCCGAAGTTGTTGGGATCATTCACACTAGTTTTAGCCCTTTTCTGGAGGCTCAAATTATTGTAATGGCCAAGAAGTTAGAGAATATATCTAAAAACTCAATGCATGAGGTTCATGGTGGGTTTTGGTGTACAGACTGTGAAGTGGAGGGGCATGCATAGGATATTTTCCCTCAGAAGTCAATACGCACTATGTCAGTAGACTATAAGGTTTGTCATGGGGATCATGATGAAATTAGATGCCCTCTACTCCAATGTGTAATCCACAAGAATTTTTCTTACTATTGCAATATTTGTACCTCTACGACCCATGACACCAAGGATTCTAGACTATTTTATCAAATCCATGATTCTATTGATCTAGGTGTGCACTAGACTAGCATTCCAAGTAGTTCAAAATATGATGGCCGACATTATGAATGGGGTATAGATGGAGGAATGCATGGAATTTTTTTGTGGAGGATTTTATGGTCGTAGTAACCATAATAGAGGATGAAGTGAGTTCCCATGAGGAACCTATTATAATTTTGGATCTACTGAAAATTAAAAATGTGAGTGTCCTTATCTCATTAATGCTCATATGCTAATTATGAAGAGTGTCTAGAACTTTATGAGCATATGAATGAGAAGAAATAGAAGTACAAAGGCACTAGGATGGTGAGGATCAAGAATGCCGATTCACAATGAATGCCTAGAGTGGCATGTGGGATAGGGCTACAACCTATGCTAGTGATGATGTGAGCAGAGGCCATGCGTGCCGGGAGATACCAAGAAAAAGGACACTAGTTTCAAGAGAGGAAGTGGTAAATGGGAAGTATCTAGACCCTAATCATCAGAAATAAGTGTATTAAGACACTATGGACGTGATCTAGAGTTTACAAGGTGAGATCTAAATGTTTAAAGGAGCAATCGAGGTAGTTGGAGCAAAGGAAGAATGCCGAGGATCCAAAGGATGACTGGATGAGGTCAAGGAAGTGTGCGAGGATGTTAAAGCAAGATAATATTATTCCCTTGCTAGGAGAATGGCTAAGAGCGAAGGTACCATGCATTACATAGAGTGTGAAAGGTAGGTTTTACATGAAAACTTTCCCCCTCAAATTTTAACTATGATAAGGAGATTACTTTGAATGCAGTTTTTGATGGATGGCTTCTGAGCAATATTCTCATCGACATGGGAGTAGAGGTAAATGTTCTTACCTTATATGCTTGGCATCAAATGGGAAGGCCTACATTGTAGCCATCTTCGAATGTGTTATATATGGAAAAAAACTCTAAGGCAATGCCTATTGGAGTCCTAAAGGATGTAGTTATCACCATTTAAGGGGCCAAGTTCACTGGAGACTTCAAAATATTAGTGCTCGCCAAGGTAGAAAACTTTCTAGAATTTCTTGGGTGCTCATGGTGTTAGAAGAACAATTTCAACTTGTGGTTTAACAAATTGTATATCAGTTTTGAGAACAAAGAAGAAAGGGTGATCATCCCTTTAACAAATGGGAACTCAACACCCTTTATAGAACCCTTAAGAGAATATGTCCTTGATAGAATCTATATGCACTCCATCAGAGATCCTGAGATAATTCACCCCACAGAGGTAGTTATCTTGTTTGAAGATGCTCGGTCCTTGAGTGATACCACCAAAGTGTGGCATGTGAAAATCGGGTGCATGTGACTTATGAGTAAACTAGGTGAAAATTGAGATGATGTGTAACAAGGGTTACAAAGGTTCACTCGAGTTAGGCACCTAAGGGGAAGAAATTTTCAAGTTACTCTTGAGGAGTATATCTAGAAATTTTCTTGCAAGAAATGGAAGCTGAGTGGAGAAATGAGGATGAGAGAAGATGAATGCTCTATTACAACCTACTCAAAACTACATCACGTTGGTGGGTTACACATTGGGAGAACCTCCTAGGGTGGATCAAATTGAGGATCACATTTTTATAAGGTTCTCCAGAGAAACATACCCACATCATATAAAACTACCATGGTAAAGAGGAAACTTCATTTCATATCCAAGTGTGTGAGAAGGCACGGATGGGAAGCATAAAAGCATTACTACATTTTTATTAGTGCATATGTTATATTCCACCTTACAAATTTGTGTGGATGCATGGTATATTCATTCGTAGATGCGTCATGAAATAGGTAATTAAGCGGAGTTGGTGATTGACCTGATTCAAACTTTCAAGTATATGAGTACCAATCCATTAGTGGATAAGGCATTGCAAGTAATCAAATGTCTTACAATGGGAGATAGTGCTATGGTAGAAGATAGGCTATTGGAGCTACTAGGTGAGCCTTACTTAGAGATGCACCTTAATGAAGAGGAATCAGAGGAAATACAACTTGAGCACGTGTGCATGGAAAAAGAAAAAGGAAAGATGGTCTATATAATAGATGGAGAAGAGATGGATACTTTGGATGTTAACCATTTAGAAGGTACACACAAAGTCATAGATAGTGCTGATGAGAAAGCATGCACCTACCATGAGCCCTTGAAAATAAAGAAGGTTAACATTGGAATGGAGACAAAACCTAAGGAAGCTATCATCGAGAGACTATTGGTTGGAAAAAGAAGTTTCAAAGGTCATTGATCTATTGCACAAGTTCTAGGATGTTTTCCTCACGAGTACCATGAACTCAAAGGAATTCACCATTCCTTGGGAGATATGAAGATAAAGTTGAAGGAAGGTATGTTCTTGATTCAAAATATCCCTTATTAGATGAATCCAAATTTTCCCGTATGGGTCAAGGAAGAAATAGACACGATGATAACATCCGGTATCATTGAGGCATTAGAAGAATCAGAATGGATAAGCCCAATGGTTATCAGTATCAAGAAGGATGGTAGGATAAGATTCTCTGTAGACTATAGGCATATAAATGCAGTGTGTGTCATCAATCCCTTCCCAACCCCCTTTATTGAAGAAATTATAGAGGGAGTAGCCAGGCATGAAGTCTACTCTTTCATGGATGGATTCTTAGGGTACCTCCAAGTCAGGATTACAAATGGAGACGAGAGAAAGAAAAATTTTGCCACTGAATGGGGAATTTTTTCCTATATGGTTATGCCCTTTGGATTGAAGAATGTGCCTGATGTGTTCTCGCGTATTGTGGTACAAGAATATCAGGACTTTATCCATAAGTTTCTTCAAGTTTACCTTGATGACTAGACTGTGTATGGATTGGTGAAAGACCATTGTGATAACTTAAGGATGATGTTTGAGAGATGTCGGAAATTAAGGATATCCCTAAACATTAAGAAATGTGTCTTTGTTACTCCATTTGGAACCCTATTAGGACACATTATTTGAAAAGATGCATTACTAGTGGATCCTGCCAAAGTTGCACTTATTACGAGGATTAGGGGATCCTACTAGTCAAATCACAGTGCATGGATTCCTTAGGCATACGGGGTATTATAGGAAGTTCATCAAGGGATATGCCGGGATCATCGCACCCTTAGAAGAATTGTTAAAAAAAAGTTCCTTTCATTGGGGAGAGGTGTGACAGAAGGCATTTGACACTTTGAGGGATAGGCTTGTCATGACACCCATATTACATTTTCCTTCTTGGGATAAACCTTCCTATGTGCATGTTGATGCCTCATGAATAACTATGGGAGAAGTACTAGCACAACCTAGTGAGGGAATTGTTGATCATCCCTTGTGCTTTACAAGTAGAAAGTTGACACCAATAGAGCATAATTACACAACTAATGAGTGTGAAGCATTATCTATGATCTACGTGTTGAATAATTTTAGGTAGTATCTATTGGAAACACCATTTATATTCTACATGGACCATATGACATTGAAATACTTAGTCAACAAACCCATTCTGCAAGGTCACATATGTCATTGGGTCTTTCTATTTCAAGAGTTTGAGTTCACAGTGGTAGTGAAGCTAGGAAAAAGAAATTCAAGACTTGACCACTTATCGAGGATTAATTAGGGGGAGGACACACAAAGGATTGACGATACCATACCGACATGTAACTATTTAGGTTGTATCACATGCCCTCGGACTTAGAAGATATCCCAGTGTTCCTAAAAACAAGTGTGGTCTTTGGAAGGGATGAAGGCTCTGGAGAGAGAGTAGTTAGTGATATGTGTCACACCCTATATGTTGATTAGTGGAGACTTGTATAATTTAGGCCATGACGAGGTTCTGCACCAATGCATATTGGAGCATGACCATGTGGCAATTATGGAGGAAGTGCATGGTGGGATTTCAGTAGAACACTATGCAGGAAATGCTACCGCACGAAAGATATTATTAGTAGGGCTTTGGTGGGAAACCATCTAAAAGGATTGCATTGAGTTTTCCAAGGCTCGCAACCATTTCCAGTGCATAGATATCCCTAGAAAGAGATATTAAATTCCTTTGTGACCAATAGTCAGTGCTAAACCATTTGAAAAAAGGGAAATCAACTTCGTAGGTCCAATGGTACCAGCCATGCGAAGGACTATTTCACAAGTATATCATCACTTGCCGACTACTTAACATGGTGGGAAGAGGTTACACCTACAAAGGATTACACTTGCAACAAATGCTAGATTTTTGTGGGAGAACATAATCAACGGTATGGTTGTCCTTTAAGTTTAACAAATGATAGAGATACACACTTTCTCAATGAAATAGTTAGGATTTTGTTAGCAGAATTTATGATTTCCCATCATAAGACTACCCCATATCACCCTCAATAAAATGGAATAGCTGAGGCATTTAACAAGATACTAAGTCACGCATTAACTAAGATCTGTGACATTGGAAGATAAGATTGGGATGAAAAAGTATCAACCATTCTATGGGCATACAGAACAACCTACAAAACATTGAACAAGGCCACACCATTTCAATTGGTGTTTGGAACGGAGGTTGTTTCACCAGTGGAATTCATGTTACCATTATTGTGTATTATGCACACTTTGGATAGTTAGCAGAGAAAGTGCTGGAAGAAAGAATTGATAAGTTGATGTAGTTAAAAAAAAGGTGATCACTTGCTACATGGAGTCATAAGACAAAAAAATAAAGATAAAAGGAATGGCATGAGCGTCATATTAAGAATAAGAAGTTTGAAGTTGGGAAGATGTATGCCATCCTAGGAAGTTGAAATTACATTGGTTTGGACCTTACACCATCTCATACATTCTTGATTTAGGCACTTACAAGTTACAAACATTGGATGGGATGAGGTTTCCAAGTCACTTCAATGGGAGTAGGTTGAATCCCTTCTATAGATTAGTCTTCTTGGTGTTTGTAATAAGGTAGTTTTGCCAATTAGTCTAGAATTTCCCTTTATACATTTTCTTTTCTTTTTTTCCCTTTCTTGTTGCTTGTTCCTATCCTTTATTTTGTTTTGTGCCTTGTGTGTTTGTAACCACATTATTTTTCAAGGTTGTGTATGTGCAGAGGACCACACATCTGTTTTAGTGTGGGGTAGAGTGACACGATATATATGCCTTTAAATACAAGTTTGAGCTAGTAGTATAAGTTGTGGTGAATGGCCCGGTTAAAGGATAAAAGTGCGTAAGGTTAAAAGCACGTAGAAGAAAGGTGGATGAGAATGGTTGGTGTCTAAAAAGGTCTTACAAAAAAATGTACTGAAAAAGATGAAGAGTGCGAAATAACATGAGGTAGGTGAGGGAAAAAATCAGGTAAAGGATAGAAGAAGTGTCTTCGTCAATGTGGACATGCACGCAAGAGTCTTCGAGATGGGTTGATTTTTTGTGTGCGAGAAGGTTGTAAAGGGTTTTTCATGCAAGATGTGGCACATAGGTAAGGTGCTTAAAGTTGGATTGGGGGAAAAAATATGCATTTAATGTTAAGGTATGTTGGTAGGTGGTATATCATTTAATGTTATAACGAAGAAAAAACTATAAATAAAAGGTTGGGAAAGTCATTTGTTACCTTGTGATTATGAAGTAAAATAAGTTCTTGCAAACTAGAGCATCCAAAGAGAATTTTGTGTGAAGAAAGGATAATCCAAGAAATTTGAGTGAGCATCTAGAGTAGATCTATGAACCAGAAGGAAGGAGTACATGGGCATGAGGAAGGTTGTGTGAAGAGTGTCATCTTGTGGAAGGATTTCCGGTAAGGGTTTGACAGCTAGGGCATGGAGAAAGAAGGATTCATTTTAGTAGTTAAAGCTTCAGAGTGAGCTTTGGGATTGAACATAGTAGCAAAGCATAACAACATGAAGGATTGTTTAAGTTTAGCCTGACTAGAATAATGGAACCAAGGAAACCAAATATTTCACCAAAGAAAACAAAGGGTAAGGGAAAGGGAAAGAAAATCATTTACATCACGAGCACCATCGAAGAATGGTGTGTGGAAATTCAATACCTAGATGGGATATTTCTAGGGTAAGAGTGGGAGTCACACTTATGGAAGATGGTCATGAGTGACTATAACCATTTCACAAGAAAATAGAGAAGTAAATGGAACTAGATTTGGTTCAAATAACTAACAATCGATACTGAGATCGAATTCCCATTTACAAGGATGAGGTGAAGGTGAAATTAGAGAAGGTTGGGTTATTTCAACTATATGAGTTTCCATACTTTGGTAATCCTAATAAAATTTATCGGTGGATGATGTCGTGTGTGTAAGAGGATCATTTTATTTTTTCGGTGTAATATGCACATCACACTCAGTAATCGATATCCAAGTTCACAGGCCTCAATTGTGAAGGAGATAACGTTGATGATGATTTGAGTGATAAAGAGGCTATCAAGGAAACCGTATCCGTGTATGACTACAAGAAGGGTTTGCCATAATTTGACATTTCGAGATACTAGACCCAGTGATGAGGATGTTCGTGTGCTTGGTCACCAAGCTCAATGACCAGAATGATGAACACAAGTAAACAAGGCCTAGCTGAATGTATGCTGAAAGATATCAAAAGGAACCATCTATAACTTGTTCACTTTCATCGTGAATGAAATTATAAGTACCGCAGAGGAGGGAGAGAATATAATCTTCAGTAATGTCCACCTCACCATTGTATTTTTAGAGATAAGAGTGCCCGATGGGCCAAAAAAATTGTTTGGGAGTATCTATAAGAGGATCCATCACCCACAAAATGTTTTGTGAGACCATGGCGGTTGCTCACAAGATGTTCCTTGAGAAGTGGTATAAGTGATTATGTGATGCATTCAGGGCTAAGTGGAGGATCCCATAGTAGTTTCCCATGCTCATAAATGGGGAGGTAGAATTTTCAATATACCAACACTTATGCATTGGAAAATTTATATTGACAGATGATAACATGAGCCCATGGTGAAAGATACCCTTCACCTTCACCACACAATAATTCTAAGCCAAAGTTAATCAGTTCAATGATTCCAAGAGACTAATGCTCAACCTTAGTGAGGTAGATATAGACCACTACAAGTTGCCTTAGAAGCATTCCTACCCAAAGAAGTACACGTACATGGAGAGATATTTCTCCCATGAGATACACATGATGAATCCTTTAACGCTTCTGATTATAGGAAGGACCAAAACAAGGGTGTATCTATGCATAAGGCCAAAATTTGAAAAAGAGAATGATGTCTCCATCCCTAAAGACCCTACTAGAAGGAAGAAGGCCACACCTAGAAAAATAGAAAGAGAAGAGGTGCAGAAGGCACCAAGTGTTCAAACAACACAAGTAGTGATCGCACTGGGAGAAAACGCTAAGCCTAGTACTTACGCATGGAGAAAGAAGTCTCATGTAAAGGAAAAGACCCCGAAGAATAGGCACTTTGGGGTATGGAGAGACCCTCACCTAGGATGAATCGACAATTAGGACATCACCTCTCAAAGAAAAAGAAAGAGAAGAATCCCTTTACTGGAATCCCCAATAAGGAAGAAGTAGAAGGTGACAAATGAGGCCGATTCAGAGAGAAAGAAGGTATAGATTCCTACATCGAGAGACAGGGGATGCGATGATGAACCGGAGGAAGGTTAAGACCAACCTTTCTATGAGATACATGAATCTGTGAAAGAGGGAGATGAGGAGTATAAAGGAGTAGGTGTGGAGTATAACGAAGGATATGAGGAGAACGGGGATGAAGAAGAAGATGAGACCCCAGAAATGGGGTTAGCAAGGAAGGATCAAAGAACCCCAAGCCTCATGAAGGAACAGATAGATGAGGCCACAGAGAAAGAAGTGGTGAAAATCATCAAAGACCTAGTGGAAAAATAAGTATAATGCAGCGCGGATGTGGTGATGAAGGAAGATGAGGAGGAGAGCGTAAAAAAATATGGCATCATGGGAGGAGATCCTAGTTTGGTTTTAAGCTTTCCAAAAGTCACACGCACAAGGAACAAGAGATTAGAAGCAATACAAGTTCAAGGAATGGGCTACATAAATGATCCAAACAAGGTGTTGGGTATGCACTTACATAGCACCGTTCTAATGGAACAACTTTTAGCCATGGCTTCATTTGATGAGGAAGGTGCATACCCTCGAAAAGGAAAATTCTATCATGGGCATTTGAGTCCCACATTGATGAGCCAAAGGTTGGCGTAAACCAAGGAGCATTGATGAAAGTTCCAAAAAAATGGATAAAACCCTTGGTGAATTATCAATTACTATCGATGAGCAAATCGTAATGTTCTCAACAAAGTTTTAGTTGAGGTTGAAGCTAGGATCTTCGAGAATAAATGACAGGGTGAAGTTCCTAGAGGAAGAACTGGATAAAAGGGAAGAAGATCTCCTTGAGAAGAGTAAGGACCTCGACACGGGAGGAACTAATCAACACTTGAGTTAAGGAATGAGCTAAAGGGTGAAAATTCAAGAGTGCACGAGGCATACAAGAAGATAGATATGATCACATATGCCATTATATTAAAGCATCCAAACTTAACACCACCCGCACAAAAGTATGGATCATCCTTAAAATACCTAGAGGACTTGACCCACATACTCACTATGGAGAGATGGACATTGGCTTTAGAATCCGTAGAAGAGTCATTGGTGTGCCAAGAAAAATAAAATAAAATGAAGGTTGTAGAAATTATTTCTCAGTACAACAAGATCTTCACCAATGTAAAATTTGTCACGTAAGTTTTGAGGCCTCCTATGATAATTACGTGGATAGGGATAGAGTGGAAAGTATCTTAGTTTCCACCCATGAAGTGAAACTCAAGGAGTTCCAAGAAAATAACAAGGGCAACAGGGCTGAGTGAGACAAAATCCTAGCTGAAGTAGAGAAGAAATCAATGATCATTGAGACCTTACAGGGCTCAATCAAGAATTAACTAAAGGAATTATACCCCCAAATCACTTGGAGGATGGACACGCTTGAGGATTTGGGAAAAAATGGAGGATATTGTATAAACAATGAGCACTAAGGGGGAGGATGTGAGTTTTGAAGAAGTGAGCGCCTGTGTGGATGACCTCTGTCAAAGAAGCTCAGGATGAGGTCAACACTTGGGGAAAGTTAGAAGTTGATTTAGGGAAGGATTTCCCTCTCCTCCTCCACAAATACAGTTCCCCATTCTTTCATTATTTTCCCCATTTCTTCATTCCTTTATTCTTCCTTTCCAACAATTTTTAAGGATCAGTCATTCTTTATTTCATTATTGAAGAGTGTTCCTAAGGATGGAGTAGAGGCGTAGTGTGGGGTGATGTTTTCCCAAAATATCAGCTAAGTGCAAAAAGGTGTGTTGGCATGTGGGACCTATTTGTTGAAGGGAATGCAGGTTGAAGGGGCATAGGAAAGGATTACAGTAGGATTTTTTAGAACACATGGCGTGCGCATGAAAGACAAAATAGGTTTTATACTTAGCTACATTTGGCATCCCAAGTAACACACGAGAAAAGAATGACACTTGTGGATAAGGTGCCAACCTGATGACTATGGGATCAAAAAGGGAATATTTCAGGCATGTGATGGAAGGTTCCAAAAGATGTCATTGCAAGGAGTGGAGAGCTCAGATCTGTGAAGGCATGCTCCCATGGAGGACCACTTCAACACTTGGCAAAAATCAGAACTTCTTGAAGGCATGGAGATGGGTGATAAGGTTGTAAATACAAGCACCTAGTAGAAGAAGAAGGAGGGAATGAAAAAGAGGAGAAAAGGGAGGCGAAGCCTTGTAGAAACAAATGAAGGATGTTATGGGTTAGGGATTAGGAGAGCTCTGTGAGTGATGGCACATTTAAGGGGATGGGTTTTCATTCTTCTTTGTAATATGATGAGCATAATATAGCTTTGATGCATGACTTGGCTCTGCATAGTTATATGAGGATCTGTTATGACCTCAAGGGATGTAATGTGGGTTATTGAATCTGTTAGTATGAATATAATGCTCTGTTATAAATCATCTATGTGTTCAGGAGTATAATACTTATGCATTTCCCTTTTGTATGAACCATCTCCATATGTTGTTTATTATTTCTCTTTTCTACATATAATGAGATGATAACTCATTCTAAGTTCTTAAGAATGTTGTATAGTTCTTTTCTATCCTGCATTTGATTATCTGTCCTAAGATGATGCATTCTCATGAAACTCACATAAAGGAGAG
Source organism: Taxus wallichiana var. yunnanensis (assembly GCA_018340775.1). NCBI lineage: Eukaryota > Viridiplantae > Streptophyta > Pinopsida > Cupressales > Taxaceae > Taxus > Taxus wallichiana. The sequence goes on from CM031240.1 coordinate 71,718,182, forward strand.
ACTTGGCACCCGTGTGTGCCTCGGGTGAGTGCCCAATGCCAACTGGGTGATAGGACATAACGCATGGGATTATACTATTAGTCTAAAGGAATGAAATATGACTACATTGATGTATATGGATTTGATCGATATATATGATGATGATGAGGTTTTATGACCGTTCCTATATTTCATGTTTTGGTAATATATTTTTTTATAATTTGAATGTGGTAATGTTAGATGAATTTTAAAAAATATATGATATGATGTTATGTGTTTGGAAAACATGATTAAATTAATAAACTTAAATTATGATCTTAGTTATATAAAAATGTGGCTCAATAAAATAGGATAAATATGAAATGATCATCCCACTATGGATTTGGTACATACACAATGGGTTTTGAAAGCTTGAATGCTCTTGCACTTACAACCTTTAACAAATGTTAAATATGATCATCAATGGATAGTTACACAATACTTAATAAAATGTGGGATTAAATGAGTGTTTCTTTATTAGGACATGAAAGGGGGTTTGAACACATATAAATCAATGAGGGGAAACAGATTCTCCTTTTCCACATGTCTAAAGAGAGATGCCCTAGCTTTACTTTGATTTTGAAGAAAACTGATCAATGCGAGAATTTTTCTATAAGAAAAAGGTTGATCAATGCGGAAACCTTCCTAGATGCTTTTGATATTGATGTATTTATTTAAAATGTTGATAAATGTGGAAATCCCCTTTTTATGAGTATCCATTCTTCAAGGTTATTGTTTATATTTTTAACTGGTATTTTTCCTTTAAGGGATGAGTCTACTCTATTTCCTTTGATTTTTTTAATGTATATCTATCATTCAAGGGATCTGTTAACCATTTTGATAGATAATTGTCCTTTAATGGTGCATATATGATCTACACATTCGTATTCCACATTATGTTCCTTTTTAATTGATACAGGGGGAATGGATGTAGTGATTATGGGGTTCTTGCTAAAGAGTAACTTATCCATAGAGAAATATGTGATGAAAAAAGCCATGGTGCTCATCTTTAAGGTACTTTTAGGATAGTGATAGATAACCACATGCTTTCAAACCATTATTGGGATATAATGGATGGTTTTAATGGAGTGATAAAATGTAACTATTGTCATGACAATAAAACATTTAACAATAGAAAGGCTGCAAGTGCAAGAATTCCAAGGTTCCACTTCAGGTTCACCATCAAGAGAAGTGAGGCGGTATACTCATAACCCATATTTATGAGTAATGATGTATGGACTGATCCATTTGGGGGAAAAATTTCCACGATTAATATATTCTAATTGAGTGACATTTTCATTTTCTTTAAATTCAGTCCATTCTAATGATGTATGGACTGATCACCGACTTTAAATTCATGTTATTTGACATGTTTGTTATATTCTCTTTTAATGTGATTTTGATAAATTTGATGATGTTCAAGGGCCATCACACATTCTTAATCTAACATTTCAATTTGTGCTAAATGATATTATTAATATTCTTTGTCAAGGATAAAGTCCTTGAGGGAGACATGAAGTGATGAGATTTGGATTTCAAGAGGTACAATGGCTTCAAAGCTATAGAAAATTGAATAGGGCGTAAAACCTCTAGGAGTGTGGATGCTACTCCCATAGGCCCAAAGAGCAAATATGACTTGGAGGTGCCAATTCCCCGCCTACATCGTTTACCATTTTCATAAGGATTTTTTTGAGTGTTTTATTAGAGGCCTCATCCTGTCCATTTGTTTGGGGATTATAAGGTGATTAAAATCTGAGTTTAATGTTGAAAGTGTCACATAGCTTTTTAAATTCTTTATTTTTAAAGGATTTTCCGTATTTATGATAATTTTGTATGGGATGTCGAAACGAAATATAATGTGTTGATATATGAAATTAATTATTGGCCCTAATTTAGTTGATGTTAAAGGGATAAATTCAACCCATTTGGTGAAATATTCAGTAGTTGTGATAATGGAATGATGTTGCTAAGATGAATTGGGATTGATATCCACAATGGGGTCTAATCCTCATTAGGAAAAAGGCCATAGGTCATATGCGGGTTGTAACTCTTGACCGGGACATGGATCAGATTTGAATGAATTTGACATTTCACACATTTCTTAACATACTCACAACAATCCTTGGTGATAGTGGGCTAGTAATACCCTAGTCATATAACACATTTAACAACAGAACTTCCACTAAAATGGCCTCCACAGATACCATCATGGACTTCTTTGATAGATTTGATTGATTCATGTGACTTAAGGCATCTTAGAAAAATACCATCAAAACTATGTTTGTAGAGTATACCACCTATGATGAAAAATGGGTGACACGTTGGAGGAAGGACTGTTTAGCATTATGTGATAAATTATATGGGACTTTAGATTCAACAAGGTAGTCATAAATTTGAGTGTACCATGAATCAATTGGATTGTTGTCAATTGTGTTGAGAGAAGGGAGTTGATTTTCATGTGAGGGATGGTCCAGTCTTTGAACAACCACAAACATTTTAATGTTATCTTTTGATTTCTCAGTTTCTAATGGAATTAGAGCTCCTAAGGAGGCCATTTTATCTTCAAATTTGTTATAAGATCAAAAGATATTTATAATGGTGTAGTGATAAAAAGCTTCAAGGAAAAAAATAAGGTTAGCTTTGTATTTCTGTAGGATTTCATTTTTGCATTAGTATTTGTTAGTAAATTTATATGTTATTGTGAACATTATTTATGTGTGTATTTGTAATATATGAGTTGTCATATAAACAACTCATATAATTTTGTAATAGTTTAATTATATTGGTGAGTTGTGATAATAACACATGTAGATTATCTCTAGAGAGATATTAGGAGTTGAGTGAGAGATATGAGGGATTAGAGATAGGTGGAGAGATTAGTGGATAAGACTTGACTCCTGGTTAATAGGATCAAACATTTGTATAAAAACTCCATCTCTACATGAATAATACATCCCGAATGAATTAAATTGCAATATTTTTATATTCGGTGTTTTATTAGTATGTTATATTTTATTGTTTATAAATTTGAAGCTGAATATATATATATATATATATATATATATATATATATATATATATTGTGTATCGAGCAGGTATGCAAACCTGACAATGGATTTTTGTGATTGAGCAAGAGCATTTTTTAAGAAAATTCATCTAAAGAATAGATTGTAGTTTTTGTTATAGGATCTGGGTTTCTCTAAAACTTATTGGGTTTCATGAAATATGGGTAATACAACTACGAAAAAATTTCAGTAGAACCTAGATAATATTTTTGGAGAAAAATGCATTTCACTGAGCCTACATTATACAAGTTAGGAGTTTCTGTAAATGTTTCTTTTGCCACATGGTATTCAGTTCGTGGTCAGTTCGTGGGAGATTGTAGACCTGCCATGCCACATGGATTGCATGTACCTTCCTTCCAGTCATGTATTCATTTGGTCATTATTTTTTAGTCTCTGATTTATTTTACCGTCCACGTGTTGTTTTGGTTTTTGTTTATTTTTAAGAAGAAAAAAAATGTGGTATTTCTTCTCTCTTGGTTAATTCATTAGGGAACAAGTCTTATTTATTTTTTAGTTATGTAATTCTAAGTTTTTTTTTAAATTTGTTATTATATATACTTTATTTTTCTTGTTTTTTTATTTCATTTTTAGATTATGTCTATTTGTTAATTTTATCTGTATCATTACAAACATCATAAAGTCATTTTATGTTAAATTGTTTTGTTGTATTGTCTTGTTCATCGTCTTTTGTCTAAAGTTGAGTCAAAATTTTTAAATTCAATTTTGTGTCATTCAGGTGATTATTAGGAAAATTGTAAAAAAAAAAGGAGGTTGCTCATATTTCTCCTGGTCACATTTTCACTTGTACGTGACGACCAAGTTCAAATTGAGGGGGAATTTCATATTGAGCTTCATTTTCATTTTTTAGTGTAACTAAGCAGTTTCAGGTGGAGGAAGGAGGTTAATCAGTGACCTCTTTCCAGCTGCAAGTGAAGGGGCCACAAAATGAATTTGTGGCATATTTTTTGTGTTTAATTTTCATTGTGTATTATAATAAGAATAAATGATTTATTCATGTTTGATCTTGTAATAAGTGAGCTCCTGTTTGAGCGATAGTTATTGTATTTTCCCTTGAATGTAAGGATGGGGGTAGGGAAACATGTGTGCTGCTATGAAAGTGGTTGGTGGTTCACTAGAAAATGAATTTGAGAGTTTATAAATCTCTTAGAAAATCACATACAAAGTGTTTAATGGTTCCACTAGAAAACCTATTGGAGTTGATAGTAATCTTGTTTGAAAACCATCAAATTATAGAACATGAGCATGTATTAGAGAAAACTCACCCTTGTTCACACTAAGGGGGTGAATGTTAGGAAATTTATATGTTATTGTGAACATTAATTATGTAAATATTTGTAATATATGAGTTGTCATATAAACAACTCATATAATTATGTAATAGTTTAATTATATTGGTGATTTGTGATAATAGCAAACGTAGATTATCTCTAGAGAGATATTAGGAGTTGATTGAGATATATGAGGGATTAGAGACAGGTGTAGAGATTAGCGGATAAGACTTGATTCCCAAGGTTAATAGGATTAAGAATTTGTATAAAAACTCTATCTTTAGATGAATAATACACTCAAAATGAATTAAATTGTAATATTTTTATATTCGGTGTTTTATTAGCTTGTGTTATATTTTATTGTTTCTACATTTGAATCTGAACCAAAAATAATATTTGGTATCAGAGTAGGTATGCAAACCTGACAATGGATTTTTCTATGATTGAGCAAGAGAATTTTTAAGAAAATCCTTCTGAAGAATAGATTGTAGTTTTTGTTCTAGGATTTGGGTTTCTCTGAAACTTATTGGGTTTCACGAAATATGGGTAATACAACTACAAAAGAAATTTCAGCAGAACCCAGATAATATTTTTGGATAAAAACACATTTCACCGAGCTTGCATTATACAAGTTAGGAGTTTTTGTAAATGTTTCTTTTGCCACACAGTATTTAGTTCATGGTCAGTTCGTGGGAGATTACAGACCTGCCATGCCACATGGATCGCATGTACCTTCCTTCCAATCATGTATTCATTTGGTCATTATTTTTTAGTCTCTAATTTATTTTACCATCCATGTGTTGTTTTGGTTTTTGTTTATTTTTAAGAAGAAAAAGAAATGTGGTATTTCTTCTCTCTCGGTTAATTCATTAGGGAACAAGTCTTATTTATTGTTTAGTTACGTAAGTCTAAGTTGTTTTTTTAAAGTTATTATATATATTATTTTAATTGTTTTGTTTATTTCATTTTTAGATTATGTTTATTTGTTAATTTTATTTGTATCATTACAAACATCATAAAGTCGTCTTAAGTTAAATTGTTTTGTTGTATTGTCTTGTTCATCATCTTTTGTCTAAAGTTGAGTAAAAAAATTTAAAGTCATTTTTGTGTCATTTAGGTGATTATTAGGAAAATTGTAAAAAAAGAGGTTGCTCGTATTTCTCCTGGTCGCATTTTCGCTTATACATGATGACCAAGTTCAAATTGAGGGGGAATTTCATATTGAGCTTCATTTTCATTTTTTTGTAACTAAGAAGTTTCAGATGGAGGAAGGAGGCAACATGGGAAGGAGGTTAATTAGTGACCTCTCACCAGCCATAAGTGAAGGGGCCATACAATTAATTTGTGGATTTTTTTTTGTTTAATTTTTATTGTGTATCATAATAAGAATAGATTTTTTTTTCCTATTTGATCTTGTAATAAGTGAGCTCCTGTGAGTGATATTTCTTGTATTTTCCTTGAATGTAAGGATGGGGGTAGGGAAACATATACATTGCTATGAAAGTGGTTTTGGTCCACTAGAAAACCTATTGGAGTTGATGATACTCTTTGAAAACCATCGGATTTTAGAAAATGAGCAGTACTAGACAAAACTTTTCCATGTTCACACTAAGGGGGTGAATGTTAGGAAATTTATATGTTATTGTGAACATTATTTATTTGTGTATTAGTAATATATGAGTTATCATATAAACAACTCATATAATTTTTAATAGTTTAATTATATTGGCGATTTGTGATGATAACACACGTAGATTATCTCTAGAGAGATATTAGGAGTTGAGTGAGAGATATGAGGGATTAGAGATAGGTGGAGAGATTAGTGGATAAGACTTGACTCCTAGTTAATAGGATCAAACATTTTTATAAAAAATCCATCTCTACATGAATAATACATCCCGAATGAATTAAATTGCAATATTTTTATATTTGGTGTTTTATTAGTGTGTTATATTTTATTGTTTCTACATTTGAATCTGAACCAAAAATTATAGTATTTTCTCTTGACTTGAATGATAACTAGTTGTGAATCCCCATAGATGTCTAAGATGTGAACACCTAGGAGAATAATGGTTGTAAGGCCCATAATTAGAGCCTTGTATTCTGCCATATTATTAGTACATTCAAAATTGAGTTTGAATGATAATGGGATGGGAATACCCCAAGGAGGTATGATAACAACACCGACACCTCCACCTTGCTAGAATTTAGAACCATCAAAGAAGAGGGTCATTTTGACAGGGATAAATTCATATTCATCAACATCATTGATGGATTCATCAGGAAATTATTCATGAGGAATTAGATTATTGGGGAGTGGGGCATTAGAAAGCTTGTCTGAAATATATTGACCCTTAATATACTTTGTGATATGAATTCAAGGTCAAATTAAGTCATAAGCATAAGCCATCGAGTAATACGATCACTATGGTATGGTTTAGAATACATAGTTTTGAGTGGATTGAAGCTAGTAACAACATATGTTTTGTGATTGAGAAGGTAATGACGTAATTTGGAAGTGATGAAGTATAAAGCACAACATATATTTTCCACTTCAGTGTAATGAGTTTCATATTCATGGAGTGTGTAGTTTATGTAATATATGACTTATTCATAACCTTAGTTATCACAGTGAACGAGCATAACACCTAGAGCATGCTCTAAAGAAGATATGTAAAGATAAAATAGCTCTCCCTCTCATGGTGGGGTGAGAACAAAAAACAATGAGAGATAATGTTTTATTTCATTGATGCCCTTTTGATAGCTAGAATCCCAATGAAAGTATATGTCTTTACAAAGGAGATGATGGAAAGGTTGAATACGATCAAAGATTTGTGATATGAAACATCGTATTGACTGTAATTTTCCTTGAAGACTGCATAATTTTTTAAGATTAGATGGGGGAGGCATTTCAAGAATGGATTTAACCTTAGCTGGGTCAACTTCAATGCCTTGGATGGAGACAATGAAGCCTAAAAATTTTCCAGTGAGAACACCGAAAACACACTTTACATGATTAAGGAAAAGATAGTACTAGATAAGATGGGTAAAGATGGATTCCAAAATGTCAAGGTGATATTTATGTTTTGAATTTTCTAAAAGATCATCAACATAATATTCAACAATTTCAGAATAAGATCATGAAAGATATAGGTCATGGCACATTGGTAAGTAACTTCGACATTCTTGAAACCAAATGGCATAACATTATTATAGAAATTTCCCCATGGGGTGATGAAATAAGTTTTTTGTTGGTCATCAATGGTGATGAGGATTTGGTTATAACCAAAAAAACCATCCATGAGGGAGATCATTTCATGGCTGGTTGTTAGGGAAACAAGTTGATCTATGTTTTATAGAGGGAAATCTTCCTTATGATAGAGTATATTGAGATCCCTTAAATTTGTGCTAATGCATAATTTATGTGGTGCTTTAGTTATAGGAACAACATTAGAGACCCATTGTGGATAATCAATGGGTATGATGAAATTAGAAAATAAGAGACATTACTATGCATGGATGCATTTTACAGAGTTTTTGTTTAACTGGTTTAGCATTTGGATATGTGACAATATTATGTACTACAATATTGGGATCAATTCTGGGCATATCATTGTATGAACAAGAAAAGGCTTGGTAATATTTTAATAAGAATGAGGTGAATTCATCTAGTTCTTGTGGACTTAATGACTAGCCAACCTTAACTATGCAAGGATATTGAGGGGTTCCTAAGTTAACGTCAATAGTGGACTCATTGAGGAGAGTAGATGTCTTAGAGGGTAAATATTTCTGGAAATGATCATCAAATCCCATATGAAAAATATTTTCCTAATCATTTTGACATTGGAGAATATCTATGATGGATACATCTTCCCTAACCATTTCTGGCCAAATAAGAGGTATTTTTTTAGTATGGTGATTAGATTGATAAGTTAATGGACCTAAGGATATAGTATTGACTAAAAACAATTCAAGAGGGATGGATGAAACATCATCTACGTCCATAGGGTATTTAGGAGTTATGGGTGATGATGGATCACATTCAGTGATGTGTACAAATGTAGTAGGTTTTAATGGGTTCTAACTAGGTTTCTCATAACCTAGGCCATTCTTCTCATAAGTTTTGAGGGAACGTTTGACGATCAAGTGATGTTTTCCTTGTTTTTATGACCAAGCTAAAGCCTTTCCACTCACAACAGCTTAAGGTACATATGGGGAAAATTTAGATTATATAAGGATTTTAAGTCTAATGCGAAAGGCATGAATTGATGTAAAATAGTGACTTGAGATTATATGCGATCAAGTCCCCCGTAGAAAGTATTTTTTTGAGATAGGTGGGACCATAAGATATAACCTCTCATACATTAGGCTCATACATAGGTTGTTTTTCAGGGGTGACCATAGGAATTTAGTAAGGGGGTGGAGTTAAGCATGAAGAGGTGATATTCTCCTAATGTGAGATGTTGTAAATTGACACTAAGGGAGCAATCATCAAGTAGCTTGGATGAAGAAATGGGTGTAATGGTAGATGCCTTGTCGATGATATTGATATGAACTTTGGTATAAGGACATCATTTGGATGATATGTCAAATAACAATCTACAAAAGGATTGGGATCTATAGGGACTGCAAATGTTTGACCTTCATGTTCATATTTTAGACAGTGGTGAATCGTGGAAGGCATGCATCATATGGCTCGTATCGAGGGGAGTCCTAAGAACATATTATATAGTTATTCCCTTTCTATGATGTATTAAATTTCACGTAAGGTTTTATTACAAAATTTTAGTGGAAGGATCATGGTGCCTAATATGGGCGTTATACTAGCGTTGAAGGATCGCAATAAAATTAGAGTTTGAAATATGACGAAGGAGATAGATTAAGTTTATTGAAAGTAATGGATGATATAATGTTGATGGCAATGCCCCCATCAATCATGACCCTTCGATAAGGGCATCATTGATCGGCAAAGGATAAAAAGTGGCAAGTCATGTTCCTCGGGTCTAAGTGAAGGAATCTCATATGGTTCAAATGATATAGCAGTGGATGCCTTGAGGGCCCCTACAAAATTTGTGAAGGATGAGGGTCATCTATTGGTATAGTTACTAACTATAGGGCTTCAATCATAGATTTTTTGTGAGAAGGTGACATTTTTATTAACTCATAAAGTGACATTTTAATGGGAGCCTGTGTAACTGTTTAATAACAACCTTTTGTATTGTGGTGGAGGAAGAAGGTGGTGTAGAAAGGATGGAAACCTTAGCTTTGGGTGATGTCATTTGACAAGGTGTTTTAGGAGTTATGGGAATAGATATTTTTGTTGGTCTGATGGGACAAACAATTCTTGTGGTGGAGGTATGGCTACGAAAGTTTTACCTTTCTTAGATTCAGATGAGTCTGTGTCATAGGTTTGTGAATGGGTAATAATATGAACAACATCAACTTGATGGGAAGAGATGGGTGCTTTGGATTTAGGTGAAGGTGATGAAGTGGATGGTTCTAAAGGAAGAAGAGCCACATTTCCATATTTATTAGCAAGTAAATGAAATGCCTTACAATCTTCTATGGAATAACCCCACATTATATGATAATTGTAAGAGACATTGAATTCATACCAAGAGGATTTCCATCCTTGTGGATCCAAAGGTTTGGGAGGTGGTAACGTTATGAGTGATTGTTAAAGGAGGTCTTTTAAACTAGCTAGATAATGTCCCTTAGGTGTATATGTGCATGATGATAGAGTTTGAAACATCTTATCTTTGAATGGAAGTAAGATTTGGCTGGGGTTTTTCACATTATTAGTTGCCAAGGGATTCTAGATGTTGTCATGGGTGGAGGATGAGAGTCACTTTTGGAAGATTTATAGATAGGATTTTTTCCTAGACTGATAGGGTGGTTCCTAGGTATAAGAGATCAAGGACCACGTAGGGGATTCTAATCTAGGGGAACATAATAAGGAGATTTAAAACCTTGAATGGTGTATTTTTCATGAGTTCCTATCATATGAGTTTGATAGGAAGGCCTAGGCCTTGGCATGAAAAGAGGATCACTAAAAGTGGAAATGGCCTTTCTAGGAGGAGGTGGAAGAAAAGGTGGAGGGCCACGGAAATGATATGTTTGATCATAATAAGGAATTTTAAAGACCTGGACGACACCATATTTATTGGGTCCCCTTGAGGTTTTGGACGAGTTGGGTGTATTTATCAAAGTTGATGCTAATAAAGGAAGAGGAGTTTGAATTGTGTGGTTAATGTAATCTAAATGATTTGTGGGTTGTATCAATCTTGGATTGTTTGTTTTTGACGATGGGGGATGAAGATGAGTCATTGTTGGTTTAGGTGGAGGTAGCTATTATAGGAATGTCTCAAGGGGTATCATTGATCAGAGGATCATTTTATAAGGTTCCCTAAACATCCCTAAATGGTGTTAGTATAGAAGATCATCTCGAGAGATTTCCAATGACTATAAGAACATGAAAAATGGACATCGGGAGCTCAAGATATGTTTGGTCAAAGTTCGACAACGGAAAGTCAACTCGGTCAATCGGTCAATATTGGACCAATCGCACTATGACACGTGGCTTGCCACCACTCGTCAAATTCACTCGATTTGCCTATCGGGAGACGACAAGTGGAATATATGCTATTGACCGAGTTAATTAATTTCGATACCCCATGGTATGGGTCGAAATTATATTTACTTGGTAAGTCCACTTAAACACCATTCCAAATGCCACGTATATGTATATATATATATATATATATATATATATATATATATATATATATGTTCAAACATTAGTATAAAAAGCCAGCATACTATATATATATATATATATATATATACATATACATATATATATATATATATATATATATATATATATATATTAATGTTCAAACATTAGTATAAAAAGCCAAGATACTATACTTCCACGTGGAAGGAGGATGAAGTGGTTGTTAGGGGGCATTAAGACATGCGTGGATGTTTCCACGTGGAAGAAGGTGGTGAAGCGGTGGAGATGGGGGCGGTTAAGCCTAAGGTGGTCCTTTGACCACTATAAAACATGCGTGGAAAAAGGCTTAATAAAGCCTAAAACATTATCTCATCCGCCAAAAATGATGCCGCTGGGTTTTGAACCCAAGACATCCGCTACCCAAACATATCCCGCCAACCAACTTGCCACCAATCTCGGATGGGATAGAATTGAATTTGTGGGTATATAAAGAGCTCTTATATCTGTGTTGTGGGGGTGTCAAACAGGCTAAGGACAAGATCTCAGAAAACACCATTTTTGAAGGCCTTGTACTTAGAATGAGAACTCGGAGTAAAAAGATGAAATGAAGGAAATTCTAAGTTGATTCTAATGATGTAAGATTTGATATTTTTTCTTGAGTTTTATCCTATTTTTGGAAGCTTTGAATGCAGATTTTAACAGGATCTACAAGACAGCTAGTTGGAAAACACAAATTTCAATGCACTTATGGTCCAAAATGTGACTTGGTGTAAACATGAAAAGTGTTCAGAATTCAGAGATGATCTCAGATATATGATTTGTTTTCATAGAATGTTTTTAAATCTCCATTTGTAGGTGTTTTTCTAACACAGTTGCAGGGAGATCACATTATGAAAACACTGTAGGAGCCACGGATCATTCTTGGGACAGTTTTTGCTATTTTTCAGAGTTCTTGGGACATTGATCAACTCATTTGTAGGTTTTGATTCATTATTGGTTGTTTGTAAGAGTTATTGTACTTACATTTCAATATTATTAATGGATCGGTTCAATCCAAACCTCGGGGACGTAGGAATTTCCGAACCTCGTAAACAATCTTGTTTGTTATCTGAATATTTTTCAGTTTTCTGATTATTTATTTGCTACACAAATTTTCTCAGTACTTCTATGGATGCATAATAATCAGAATTTAATCAATTTTTGGAGCTTATAATACTTAAAATTGATTAAGAAAATCATGATCTTTGGAAACTTTTAAAAGTGAAAAAAATACAACACACGCGTTTTGATCAAGTTTGGTATCGAGCGCTTAGATTGCGGATTAGCTTCTAATTGTGTTTGAAATTTTGGCTTCAATTTCAGTATTGATTTCACTTTTTAGTGTGCATAAATTTTGGGGGCTTGTTAATCTTCTTTTACAAAGGTGCGCTTTTAGAAGTACAGTTGTGTTTGCGAGGAACTGAATCATGGGCAAGTCCTCCAAACAAGAGAAAGCTGGATGAGCTTGAAGCCATAAACCGCCAACTCCAGAAGAAAAATCTTTCTTGAGAGATAAATTTTATTCCTTAGAAGAGGAAATAGTGCGGTTAAAATCGAGCCACAATCCTCTATAACCAAGAAAGAGGAGTATGTCAATAAGATGCTTGAAGAGAGCAAGAAGTTGATGGGATTTGTTAAAGAGTTGTAGGATGAAATACGGACCAAGGATGCTCTCTTGGAAAATCTGCAACAAGGTGAACACAAGAAGGAAATGCCTTCCAAATCAGATGTAGGTACTATGACAGAATGCACTATAAGTTTTTCACATTTTAATTCTTCCTCTCATTCAATTTCAGATGTTCCTTTGGGTCAGTTTGAAAAACACACTATGGGAATTGGGTCTAAGCTAATGGTTAAGATGGGATTTAATGGAATGGGCCTTGGTAAAAATGGATAAGGTGATGCTAACCCAATACAGGTAGAGGATCAGCCTCGGTTTGCAGGTTTGGGTTATTCTAGTCGGAAAATGGAAATTGGAGAAAGTTCCAAAGTAGCTGAAGGAAGACAAGCTTCCAACAGCCAAGAATCTATGCCACTAGAATTGCAGGATTCCGCCATCAAGAGGAACAATGAAAGGTGTAAGAAAATAGGTAAAAGAGGTAATCAGATTCCACCTCCTCCCAATTACACTAAAAATAACACTAAGGGAAAATTAAATCCTAAAACTTCTAATACGCTCTTTCAGGTTGGAAAAATATATCTTTGGTAGGCGAAATATGCTTTCCTTGCACATTTTGTGAAGGTACTAATCATTCATTGTATATTGTTGGAAGAGGAAAAATTTGATTAAGAAGTTAACGCCTTTTGTGAATGATAAGGCAGTGCTAAAGAAAAATCTCACCAAGGAAAGGCGAGAAATGGCAAGAATGTTACCTCTCCTAAATAGGGGAATAATTCTTGTAGATAGAGTTCTGAGAATGGTAAAATGGGTAAGACTCCTAAAAATAGGGAAGTTAAATTTTGTTCCCATTGTAATAGGAATGGTCATGATGTTAAGGTTTGTTGGTTTGTTTCTAAACAACAAAATTGGAAAGTTGTTAAAAAGAACAATATTGTAAAACCAGCAGTTCTAAAACTAACTAAAACTCATTTTGGTAGTGAGAAGGTAAAACAACCAAAATAGAAAAACCCAAGTGATTGGTTTGGAAAAACACTCCTCAACTTTATATTTGCACTACAGTAAATTGTTGATAGTAGGCAAGCAAAAAAATTTCAGAGCTATATTTTAGGGATTCCCGTTGATTGCTAAGGATTTGTTCCTAAGTTGCTATGTAAGCTTTGAAAATGAATGGAAACAATCAAGAGAATATTTGAGTGATAGTTTCATCATACACATGTTTTGGTTTCTCAGATTGGTTGGTAGTTCCATTGTTGAAAATAGTATACGAGGATAGGCATCAGTAGCATGTCTAAATTTGAAACTTGCAGTTGTAATCAACATAATCACAACGTGTCATTTGAACACTAGCTTCCGTTATAGATGGGTGTTATTATCTGACTTATTATTTGTGATGGCAATACAATGTTTTTGCATAGTCATGTTGATTCAGTTGTTGAATATAGCTATTTTTGGGCATTGATAGTCTATTATATTCGATAGTGAATACTTGTAGTTATTACATGATTTGAGATGGGCAAGGTGGGCACTAGCCTAATTGTGGGCAATTTAGATGTCTTGTATATCGATCTGTGTTACAGAATTGTAATTTTTAGTAATCAGCCATATCACAAAGTGACATTTCAACACTAGCTTTCCATAATAGAATGGGTGTTATTATATGGTCAGTTAATTGTGATGGAATTACAAAGTGGGGTATGACAGATCACAACAGTTGTGTGCGAGAGTTGACAAGGTTACAACGTTTGAAATTGAACACTAGCTTAATTGGGTGTTATTATCTAATCGGTTATGTAATTTGCTAATCAATTATTTGCATTTTTATTAACCTATAATGTTATTTCAAGTTATTTTATGTGTTTGTGTAATGCAGGAAGAGATAACATTATTTTTGGGTTGATACACAACTTTTTGTGGACCAAAAGCCTTTCTCAGTGGACAGGTGTGATCAGGGGATCATTTTTGAAAGTTCCCTAAACATACGTAAATGGTTTCAGTGCAAAATATCATCTTGAGAGCTTTCCAATGACTATAAGAACGTGACAAATGGACATCGGGAGCTCTAGATATGCTCGGTCAAAGTTCAGACAGTGGGAAAGTCAACTCTGGTCAACTAGTCAATATTGGACCAATCGCACTGTGACATGTGGCTTGCCACCACTCATCGAATTCACTCGATTTTCCTATCAGGAGATGACAAGTGGAATATATGCTATTGACCGAGTTAATTAATTTTGATACCCCATGGTATGGGTTGAAATTATATTTACTTGGTAGGTCCACTTAAACACCATTCCAAATATTTAATTATATTTACTTGGTATTTATAAAGATGTAGATTCATATTTAATTGGGATTTTGGTGGACTCAAAGGTGGGTAATGTTTTAGTAATGGTATTAATTGTATGGTGAGTTTGAACAACATTCATTTGTGGTTGATCAGTTGGTGGGGGATGATTAGGAAAAGGTTGTTTGAATATGTCAAGGTTTTGATTTAGAGGTGCATTTGGATTATCTAAATGAAGATCACCCATGTCAATCAAATATTAAAGGACATTATGGAATGTGCAACACCTTTCAATGTCATGTCCCTTAACCCTATGATATTTACAATAGTCATTATCTCTATACCAAGAAGGTTTAGATACAAATGTATCAATGTGATGGATAGGGGAGAGATATCAAATTTATGGTGAGAATTTTGTCAAATAATGCACTATAAGTCTCTCTTATGGGTGTATAGATGCATGGTTAATAGGCACGATTAGTACTAGGTCTTTCTTTAGGGGCATATGTAACTACAATAGTGTTGGTAGATGACTAGGATTTTTCAGATTGGATGATGTTTTTTTGGACAATAATTCAAATTGATGATTCTTAGGGAAAATTTTAACATGACTATCTTCCGTAGAATGTGATTCTAATTTACAGGCCATAGTAAAGGCTTCATCGAAGGTCTAGAATGATTGAATTTGTAATGTTGACGAAATGTGTTTGGCTCATGATCGACATAAAACTTTGATCAACTCGGTGTGTGGGATATTTTTTTGAGGGATATACTGTTGGTAAGGAATGTTCTATTTTTGAGGAAGATTCTGTTGCAGAATGTATTGTTGAGAGGGGATGCTTTGTTGTTTTGGGATTCTTTTTGTAGAATGTATTGTTAAGAAGGGATGATTTGTTGTTGTGGGAGAGTTTGTTATGGAATGTATTGTTGAGATGCCAAAGGTTGGGAAGATTGTATATACTAATAAGGAAAGGGTTTTGAGTAAGGAGGTGGTTGTTGAAAAAAACATAGCAGAGGTCTCAAAGGATGGTACTTGGTGTGGAATGTATTATGTAGGATTAAATTATGGTATAGAAATTAATGGTAATGATTGTTGTGGTATATATTATGAAACAAGATGAGTCACTAGTATTCATTAAATAAATTGATGTCGGAATAGACATGGTAATATTCTAAATGTTGCTACCGGTGAGACAAAATGGTAGAAGAAACAATGGAACTCATTGGAAGTGTTTGAGTAACTGAAGATGCTGGAGGGGTAGATAATGAAGTGTTAATATTGCTTTGTGGAGGTGTGTAACTTGTATAAAGTTCACGTGATGTCAGATGATATTGAGTGGTTGTATCCTAAGAAGAAACCATATGAAGACTAAGAATGGGAATGGAGGACACAACTTCTGAAGTTTTAGTTTGACTTAGAGGTGAATATGAATGTACTTGTTAGATGATAGGTTCCTAATTTGAAACAAGTCTTTCCATGGTAGAGGAAGGATCATATGAAGATGGTGGTTGGGGTATAAATTGTTGATTTGAATCAATGGGTTGTGTAGAGCCATGAACACCTAAAAATGTTTTAGATTCAAGTTGTTGTGAAGAGCCATACAAAGGTTTAGGAATGTTTATAGATGGTTCTGGTGTAAATGGATGGAATTGAACACCTGTTATCCAAAATGTGCCCCCTGCTCATTTTTGGCTAACTCCTCTCATTCTTCCCTCTCTTGTGCCTCGGTCACAAAATTTTTCTTCTCGAGCACTCAAAACCTTACCTGGAAATGGCACCATGGGATAGAGCTCTTTCTTAGCTTCCCGGAAAGGTAAAGTTCTCCTCCTAACTCAATTATTTTTCAAGTTATGGCTTGTCGAGTTTTTGTGGGAAATTTTCCCCTAAAAGGCCCGCAGCCAATCGAGAACTCGCCACGTGTCTAGGCCAAAAATATCAAAGCAACCTGATTTGGCCCTGTTTTTCCCTAAAACTTCAAATCGCCATATCTTTCGATCCAGATATCATTTTTTCACGTTCTTTATATCAATGGAAAGCTGGTGAAATTGTTTATAAGATTATAGGGTAAATTTTTCATTTTGGTGGATTTTGGAGAGAGAAAATCAAAAAACTCTTCTTACCCTTGGTCATGAACAGAAATGACGTTTCAACCACCGATTTTAATGAAGAATGGCTCGCATTCTCTCCCAGCATGGTTAAAAATGTCAGGGAATGGGTCTGTCAGGTTGCCCATGCTGTTTTGATGGCATTTTGGTCAATGGTTGAATCCCTTCCATGTTTTCCCGTGTTTCTCTCTCCTGGGCTCGTCCCTTGCACTGTAAAAGCCAGATTTGGCTCATTTTTCAAAGGGTTGAACATTTTTTGTGTATGGCAAGCTCCCTTTTTCACCTTGGAAGTGATTTAGTGGAATAACAGACCTTTTCTAGAAACTACAACTGTATTTTTTCCTTTCAGGTGTTTGAATGCAAGTGATTTTGATGTTAAAATAACAATACAGGCCCTGTGATTAGTTTTTATCCTCTGCTGGTGTTGTTTGCCTAATTTCTAACACTTCATTACAGCTATCAGTTTGTGCATGTTGTTTTTGTTGCATTTTATGAACTGTGTCAATTTGTAGAAGTAAAAAATGCTCACCACTCCTTTGGTGCATCACCTATTAGCATTAGTTTTAGTTCTTTCTTTTTGCATTTTCTATCCTTGTCCCTTTGAAATTTAGAGTAGATTTAGGAGTTTAAACCTCTGCAATTGTGCAAGTAAAATAGCTGATCAAAGGAGTTAAGGAACCAGCCTCTAATCTGGAGATTTCTCTTCCATTTTTACAAGTCCCACACTTGGGAAGAGGATTCAATGTTGTGCAATCACACTGGATGCTAGTATGATCAAACTAGAAATCTGATCAACATCCGAGGGGCTTCTAATTTGCAACAACACACCCCTAGCTTATAAATATACATTAAGGGAAATGGGGTTTGAATCTAACATTTCTTCAAAAATAGGGTCTCCTCTTTCAAAGAAAGTGGTTTGAAAGATTTTGATTGTGAGCTGGGGGAATATGGTTGTTCAATGTTTTCTTGTTCAAATGTATTGAAATCTTAACTGCAAAATTGACATGCATAATTTAAAAGATGTTATCTCATTTCTTCATTATATTATTCCTCTATTTCATTCTAAGATTATTGAGCATTAGTCAGAGGAGTTGATGTAATTGGTTGATGGAATGGGTTTTGTTGTTGTAATGGTGTAGTAAATGATGGTGTTGATACAATAGTAAATAAAGGTGCCAAAAATGGTGTAGATAATGGAGTGGATAAGGGAATTTGTTGCTGCAAAGGTGTGGATATTGGTTGAGACATATTTTCAAAAGTTTGGTTGCGAGCTTGTTGTCTTGTTTGTACCATTGTAAAAACACACACACACAAGAATTATCTTAAAATGTACTAAAATGGGTTGATTAAACACAACAATCAAAATAAGCAAGATAGATTTTTAATTTTTCTTGATTTAATTATAAGGTGAAATGTGTAAAATGGTTAATGAGGGTCCTAGGAAATGGCAATCTAGGGCTGGTTTGAGGTATGTTTAAGGGTGAAGTCCTTGATATACCCGAAGGTATATTAGGCCCAACTATGTAGTGTTCTTGATACGGGAATGGTATTATGGCATAACCCCTCACTTCATGGTTATAGAACGATAAGGGTGTTGGGTGCTTAACCAATAATTACTGAAAGATAGATGATTATACTCAGAAAGAACATCGAGTCAATTTCTCCTCTTGGTGATCAAATCCAAGTAGGTGTCCACATAGTGTAAGAATGATTTTAAATGCATTTTCAATTTAGAAGTGGTTTGGTTGTGTGTGGAGGAAATAAGAGTGAATGCAATGGAGTATCCTCCTATTTAATTCTATGTGAAACTGGAAGGATGAGAAGCTCATTTTAGATCCAAAATGAAGTTTCATTTTTTATGAAAACAAACAAACAAAATGCAATGTTGTAAGAAAAAGAAAGTAATTTAGAACCAATCATAAACACTCCTTTTATTTTTATTTTAGAAATTTTTGAAGTAATAATTTCCAATAATATAGTAAATGATCCTTCCAGAAATAGTACCCTACAAATAGGTTTTAAAAAAAAGAAATAAAAAAGCAACAAATAAAAAGAAAATTGAAAACAGATTAGGTTTTGAAAAACAAACAGGGAAATCATAAGCGATTTCCCAATCTCAAGTGATTTTTTACATAGAGAATAATAAAAATAAAATATATGCTATTTTAATCTTAAAATAAATAAACAAGATAATAAAACTTACCAAACCTCAAAATGGTGGGGTTTACTAGTACTCGCAAAATGTGTATGGATTGTGTTGATGTTGCGTCGCATGTTCAAAATAGTTGAGCTCCTATCCTACAAATGAAACTACAATCAAAGACACTGCACCAAATTTTTAATTAGTAAAAATAGTAAGTGGGTTGCCTGGTGAAGGCCAATCCTTGGAAGTCCAAGGGATTCCTCACAAGGATGTCAACCCATTGTTTTATGTAATCAAGTGATACATAAAGCCAATCATGATATAGGATGGATAAAAATAATGATTTTTCTGATAGTTTTAGACTTTATTACAAATTTATAGCATATAATGAAAACCTAGATATATAAAATATGACCTAGAAATTTGAATCAAATTCAATGTTAGAATCTTCAGATGATGACGGATTCTTAAAAGTGATCTTTGGATAGTCTATCTCATATTCTTCAAAGAGGTCAAAGTCATAATCATTGGTATACTTGTCTCTAAAGAAATCAGGGACGTATTCTAGTTCCTCATTCTCTAAATTGTACTGATAATCAGATGCAAAGTTGGAATATTGATATTTAGGTTGGTCGGTGGATTCGGTTTGGTTTTTGATTTAGCATTAGAGTCCCAAATTTCCAATCCATCTTCGTAGCGGTATTCGAACCAAGCCAAGTTGGCTTGAATGCATAAAATTTTGAAATAGGCCTCCCAAAACTCATTTGTGGCCTCATGAATCCTCTGAGTGGTTTCGAAGATGTTTTGTAACTTGTTTAAAGGGGAAAATTGTATAGAAAAAAGTTCCAAATTGTGTAATATCTCATATTTATTCCAATACAAAGGGTGATGGATAATTGAAAGGGAGTTAGCATTGGTTAACTCATGAGATTTTCCATCTATAACCATCTAAAAAATCCATTCTTCGCAGTAGGTTAATAAGAACAGAGAAATATATGAAATTGATAAGCAATAGCCTGATAAAAGCTATAAATTATGAAATTGAAAGGAAACACTTGATGTTTTGATAGAAATATAGGTATTTTTAGGTTAATACTAACAATATGTAAATATAGTGTGTTTACAACAAATTAACGATTTAATTTCGATTTGATATGGATTGTAGAGCTTTAATAAACAACGTATAAAACACATAAATAAGAGATACAAATAAAATTTCCAAACTTGATTGAATGAAGAATGAGACTTATAAATCCTCAAATTTGGTGAAGACATTTTGATTTTCCGAATGAACTTCGAACATGTTTGATGATGGTGTATGTAGACACCAGATGATGAGCTAATCCTAGTATCACACTACGCTAGAAAATTCTAATAAAGACTCCTAGTCAAAGATGTGAAAGGATGACATATGAGAAACTCAAAAATTCAAGAAGATAGTCTGAAAATGAGTCTAGAAATTGGGCTTGAATAATCACTGGTGTTTTACCAAAATGCCAGCGATTTCAGAATTTTTCATTTTATTTAGTGAATAGTTGAAAAAAATTCAAATTCAAGTTTATTTGTTTTTGTATTCAAGGGATATGATATGGGTTTGTTTTTTAATGTGTTGTGTTGTCGTATGAGGTGTCGTGTTTGTTTAGAAAATAGTTAGATTATGATCTATTTTAGCCTAGGTTTGTTTAGGATATATTTTAGGTGGTTTGGTTAGATATATTAAACATATATCATAGGATAATGTATAATAATAATATATTATGTTAGGATATTTAAATAAAACAAGATCTTATGAGTATATAAAATTGTCCATGGTAGATATGTCGGGATAAAGGGGTTTTGGAATAATTTCACATCAGGAGATAATCTTGAAAACATTAACCTAAATGATAATATATATTTAAGCTAATGGATATGAATGTAATAGATTATAAATGTGAATAGGAAAAATTATTGAAGACGGGGGAGTGTAGAATTTTTGTCTCTACATATCCCTCCAAGAACTTGTTTAGCACCTCTATTTTCCCATCGGACTAGGGATGATAAGAGGAACTACAAGCTAGTTGTGTGCCTAAGCATGAGAAAATGTTAGTCCAAAAATTATTAGTAAAGATAGGGTCTCGGTCACTTATTATAATCTTTGGTGTCCCATGTAGCTTCCGAATTGCATCCCTAAAGGTTGTTGCTACTGTGCTCGCAATAAATGGATGTGATAATGAAAAAGGGAATATTTGGTGAGTCTTTCCACCACCTCCATGATTAAATTTTTTCCTTTTGATTTAGAATATCCTGTGAATGAAGTCCATGGAAACCTCTTCCCACCTATGGCTAGGAATAGATAGTGGTTATAAAATACACGGGACTTAATTGTTTCACCCTTATTTTACTTGACAAACATTGCATTCTTAAAACAAATTTGACATCCCCTTTTAGCCCTTCCCATAAGAAATCATGCTTGATTCGATGATAATTCTTCAATAATCTAGAATGCCCCCTATTGAAGAATTATGGAGCTTGGGTAAAACCCTATTTTTAAGGGTTGAATTCTTACATAGATATAATACATATTTATACCATAAATTATCTCCTTTCCATATAAATTTTTCTAACATGATTGGATCTCTTAGAGATTTCGAATGATATTTTTTTTACTTCATTCATTTTTCCATTCAGACCTTGCATCCTCTATCCAATCCTCATGTAATATAGATATGGCACACAATAGTGCCTTCGTTGATTCATTCTTCTGAGTTAAAGCATCAAAAACTACATTCTCTATCCCTTTCTCATATATTATCTCAAAATCATACCCCAACATTTTTTGAGACCTAGATTTGTATCTTGTTCTTCATATGATAAACGTTGCTCTAAGTAGTATTTCAAAATATCATCATTTTTCTTTACTTTGAAATGTCTACCCATTATATATGGTCGTCATTGCTTCACTACATGAAGTATTGCTAGCATTTCCTTCTCATACAATGGTTTATATATATTCTTACCTTTCATTGTCAAATCTCAAAGGCAATGGGTCAACCTTATTGCATGAGTACTACCCTCATACCATACCCTAAAGGATCACATTCATCAATGAATGTTTTGGAAAAATATGGGGTGGATAGAACTGAGTAGTGCACATGGCCTCCTTCAACTTCTCAAATTCCATAGTAGCTTCCTCGTTCCAATGGAAAGATTTATTTTTAATAAATATGTGAGTGGCGATACGATGCTGCCATAATTCCTTACATATCTACGATAATAACTTTTAGCCCCAAAAAGCTCAAAGATTTTTTAGGGTTTTGGAACCTTGCATTCAAGCATGGCTTTTATCTTGTTATGATCCACTTTAACACCTTCATAAGAGACAATATGACCTAAATATTCAACCTCCATGACACCAAAATAACACTTAGAATGATTTACATAAACCAGATGTTTTTCAAGAGTTTACAACATCTTATTTACGTGATGTGGGTGTTTCTCCCATGTTTTACTATAGATAAATATATCATCAAAGAAAATGAAAACAAACTTCTGCAGAAATGGCTTAAAGATAGAATTCATCAAGCTTTAAAATGTAGAGGGTGCATTTGTTAGTACAAAAGGTATTACCAAGAAATAATAGTGTCCTTCATGTGTCCTGAAGATTGTTTTATGAAGATCTTCAGCCCGATTATAATATGATGATATCCATAAAAATATCAAGTTTTGAAAAGTAAAAAACACCATGCAACTCATATAGAAAATAAATAATTACAGGAATAGGAAACTTATCTTTAACTATGTACTTATTGTGTTTTGTATAATCTAGAAACATGCTCCAATTGTCATTATTTTTCCATACCATCACTACATGATAAGAGTAAGCACTTTGACTATGAAAAAAGAGTCCTGCTTCTAATATCTCTTGTAATATCTTCTCAATCTCACTCTTTTGCATATAGGAGTACCTATAATGTTTGATGTTGGGTGGTTGACTCCATGGTACAACCTAGATGGCATGGTCATGGTCTCTTTTTGGAGCTAAACACTTTGGAATTCCTCCAAACACCACTGAGTGCTAATCTATAACTTCTTTCATATCTTAGGGTATAAATGTATTTAAATGATGTGCTTTCAATGAAAATAGTTGTGCCACAAACCCCTATGCACATTTTCTAAGAATTTTTTTCATCTGATGAGAACTCACCAACTGTGGGGACTTTTCTCTTAATCCTTTTAGTTTAAAAGTCCTCCCTTCTAACTAAAATCGCATGAGTAACTCTTTGAAATTCATTTCAATGGTTCCCAAGGTGGTAAGTCACTAAACTCCTAACACAATATCTACTCCTCCCATGGAAATGGCTTACATTTTGATAGTTAGCAAGTAATATCCCATGGTGAGATTAATGTTATGGAATTTTCCTGAACAACTAATAGTTTTCCCATCACGGATCATTACTTGATAGTCTAGACTTAGATAATCAAAGCAGCTTCAAGCATACTACTAACTTATGATTGATGAAGTTGTAAGTACTTCCCAATTAATCAACACTCATTACCCTCTTTTTTTTTATGATTCCAACTAATTTGAGAGTTTCGGGAGTACTAATACCTGAAATTGCATGACATGATATCATTTTATGGGGATCTCCTAATTCCTCCTCTAGATGTACCTTTTCATCTACTTAATTTTATTTTTATTCATTAGGTCCCTCAATGTAGAACAACTTATTTTCAAAACATTTATGTCCCGTCTAAATTTGTTGTCACAATTAAAACATAACCCTTTGGCTCTCTTTTCTTCAAATTGTTGAGGTGTCAGTCTAACTGGGTGAGGGAATGATGTCAGTAAAGGTTCTACAATATTTGATATTATCGATAGTTTGTTTCCTCTTGAAATTAATGTTTTCTCTTCCCTACATGTCATGATTATAGAATCTGAAACCTTATGAGGATTAAACATATGCACCTTAGTCTTGAATATGGTAACTAATGAGAGACCTTCTCATTCCTCATTTAAATTCCAAAAAAATTGGTTTGACCACCGGATCTTATTGAAAAAATTAAAGAGTGGTGGTGGATTCAAGTAGAAGAAACAACTCAATATATAAATTTTCAGAAGCTAAAAATGTTTTAAAAAAGTTAGACAACGGAACAAAAAAATTTCAAAAATATTTTCAATTGAAAAAGACCTCAAAGAAAACATTGATTTTTTGAAAAGAAAGTGGCTTCCTATGGCATGATTCAAGAGTATTACACTCGTGAAAAACTCTCTTAGTGTATTTCCATACCATCTCGTGTCGTGGGAATAATCCTAATGGAGACTCAAATCCAAAGCAATTTGTCTCGTAGATGGAGATAAGAACTCAAAGTTCTTTCATATGACATCCCTAAAACATAGAGCTCACAATAAAATCTCTGAGGTTACAAATCAAGTTGGAGTTACAACATTACATTCCAAATACTTGAAAGAAGAAGGTGTTAATTTTTACAAAAACATGTTAAACCATAGTCCCCATTATCTCATAAAGTGTGAACAAGTTGTTGGACTGTATTCCAAACAACTTGGTTAGAATAGATGAGTTTTGTGTTCTTGCTAAACTAGATACTTTAGAAGAACTTTATAAATCGGTCTTCTCATGAAAGGTGACAAATCCATGGACCGGGATGACTTCTCTTCTTTCTATTATAAAAACCCGGGAGATTTGTGTAGATGACCTCCTCAAATATGTTAATGAATTCTTCAAGAGAGGCATAATTCTAAGGAAATAAATAATAATTTCATAGTCCTCATTCCTAACATACCTAAGGAAAATTAATTCAAGAACTTTAAACCCATAAGTCTCTCCAATATGCTCTATAAATTTTTAACCAAAATTCTAATCTCAAGGTTACAACCACTTCTTCCAAAAATAATCTCTACCCAACATGGGGGATTTATAAAAGGAAGACTTATTCAAGATGGAG
Source organism: Taxus wallichiana var. yunnanensis (assembly GCA_018340775.1). Taxonomy (NCBI): domain Eukaryota; kingdom Viridiplantae; phylum Streptophyta; class Pinopsida; order Cupressales; family Taxaceae; genus Taxus; species Taxus wallichiana. The sequence continues at coordinate 71,743,429 of CM031240.1, forward strand.
TAATTATGGTTCATGAAACCATACACTTGATGGAGAAAATAAAAAGGTAGGTATGGTGTTAAAACTTGATACAAATAAAGCTTTTGACAAAGTTTCTTGGTATTTTCTTGATCAAGTACTGAAAAAATATGGTTTTGATGAGAGGTTTAGAAAAATCATATGGAACTATATTTCATCACCAAGATTCTTGGTGATTGTCAATGGCATCCCGGTTTTTTCTTCCCAAGTAATCACGGTATCAAGAAAGGAGACCCCATCTCTCCCATACTCTTCATCATCATGGTGGATAGTCTTAGTTGCACTATTAATATATTTGTATTGTTGGGCTATCTCAATGGTTTCAGACCCTCCACTTTTGACATAATGGTCTCCCATCAACAGTTCACAGATGACACTATCCTACTCCTTCTTGCCTCTATCCTCGAAGCCAAAATAATGAAGCATATTCTATAGCTTTATGAAGAAGCTTCGGGATAACAAATCAATTTTGATAAAATCTCTTTATACTTCTTCAACACACCTCCCGTAAGACAAAGGAAAATTACACAAATCTTGGGTTGTGAAATCAATTCTTTACCTACTACATACCTTGGTCTACCTCTTGGCACCAACAAAGTCCAAATGAGTATGTGGAATACCCTGTTGGATAGGTTTTAGAGAAATCTTTTTGGTTAGAAGGGATCTATACTATCAAGTACTAGGAAATGCCTTCTTATTAAGAGCACACTTCAAAAATTGTTAATTTATATCATGTCCTTATTCTTTATTCCTATGGTTTTTGTGGAAAAAATAGAAAGAATCCAAAAAAATTTCTCTGGATAGGAATTGAAGATAAGAACATGATGCACTTGGTAGCTTGGGACAAATCATGCAACAAGAAAAAATTTGGTGGTGTTGGCATCAAAAAAATTCTAACCATGAATGCTTCTCTTGTCTCTAAAATGGGGTGGTGACTGGTGAAGGAGGAACAACCATGGACCAATCTCATTAAAGCCAAATATCTAAATCAAGGCGGTGTTATCCCGAATTAACCCCTCAAGGTGAATTGGATAACTTACATGATTCTTCAAGCTTAAGTAGGTTGAAATGGTTCAAGGGAATAAAATAAGGTTTTAAGGTTCCTCTCCTCTTTTTATAACCCCCCTTCTCCAAGGAAAATACAAGAAGTTAGAAAAATGTGAGAAATCTGAAAAAATGAAGTGAAAAACCTAATTTAATGCAAATCAGTCCGAGAGTTGCGGATTCTACCAAGGTGGATCGTACTAAGGTCTATTATGCCATGTTTGGGGCTGATTTGCAAGGGAATTGGAAATATTGGGTTCTTTTGGCCCAAGCCGCATAGGTACGTGCGGGACATCTGGGACTCAAAAATCAAAAGGACGCAAACAATGGGAATCAATAAAATTGGAAATTTTGGTCCCGCATAGTCCATGGGATGATGGGACACAAGTTCTCCACAGATCCAAAATCCCCATAGGTAGTGCAAATCAGTAAATCCATGTTTTTCTGGTTCAAGCCACACAGTATGTGCGGGACATGTGTGACACAAAACCTGAAATCATTACACCAATAGAAAATCGGTAAATTCGGGTCGAAATGTCCCGCATGGTCCATAAGATAGTTAGGACACTAGGATACGTAGGACCTGAAATGTAGCAACAACCTTCTATAAAGGAGATGTAGTGAATGTAGGAGTTAATAGCCCTCATGGCCTAGTCAATGGTGGTACACATGGGACATGAGTTCCCCGAAAGGCTGATTTGCTCTATTTATAAGGCGAGTCATGTGTGATGTGGGTTAATTAAAGGTTTTCATCCCAAGTCACACAAGGGACATCCTAGACACTAGGACCCAAAATACATGACATAACCACATGCAAGGGAAAACACTGCAAATCAGACCCCGAATTTCAAACGACCATAACTTTTGATCCCGAGCTCTGAGTTTCACAAAATTTTACTTTATAGAATGAGAACGACGTCCTCTATACCAAAAAAATGGATTTATTATTTTTAACTAGGGTAGGCATATGAAAATAAAGGAAAAATCTTCAGCCCCAGTTAATCATATGCTCATTCCCGTAAAATGACAAAAATGCGTGGTAGACCCAAAATAGCTGCCCACTCTCAGAAGGCCATACCTTTTGCATTTCTCAACAAAAATGTAAAAAATTAGTACCATTTGAATTGTATTTATAAGTATGATGCACAAAAATTGAGAAATCAACAATTTGATGAATAATCGATGGTGTTTTTGCAAAACACGTGGCTAGATTCATAACAGTGTTTTATTTGGTAGTTGGAATGCATTCAATGAAGCATGGGCTGACATTTCTCACTGTTGCAAGTCATGGGACAGTATGGGGAACCTTTTTCAAGAAAAAAAACATCATTTCACTTCATTTACTACATCTTTCAAGTGGTTGAAGGACAAATTTCAGGATTTTCATTTTTCCCTCTCTCTCTCTCTTCTTAGATTTCTATAAATTGGAGTGTTGGGCTCATTGTAAAAGGAGATAGTTTTGAGTAGAAAAACTCTATCAAATTTTTTTTGTGAAGCCAATGTGTTGTAGGCCCTTTTAGTTGACTTCTTTCATGGTGATCTAGGCCCTTATTTTGTAATAGATTGACGTGTGTATATCATGAAGCAATAAATACGAGTTTGTGAATGTATCTTCCTTGTTGTGTTTGTTTGCAAGCATTCCTCTTTCCTATTCAATCTCTCTAAAAATATATTGTCCATTTTACATTTTGACAAGGATTTGTTATCATTGTGTGTGCATGAAATATTGTTGTGAATGTAGTTGCTAGATTGTGGAGAACTGTTATCACCCCTCCTAGTTTGCACTTTGCTTCTACTTTTCACACATTGGAAGACTATTCTCATCAACCTCCTTTTTTGGTGTATCACCACTTTAGTGTAGGATTTGTTTTCATGCACTCTCTCCCTGGTTCCTTGAAAAGTTAGATTAGTATTAGATAGTTTTTCCTACATCACAGTAGATTGTGGAAGGTAGTTTAAGAGCAAGAACTCGGCTTTCTCTGAAGGTCTATCTCAAGTAGAAAGTCCCACAACTTGGAGATAACACCTATTTATCCAATCGTACTGTGATCTCAAGCACACACACTTGTGAAAACCATAGGGTGTTGTGATTCGGTGATAACAGGTAGTACCATAGACTACTTTAATAATGATAGTCACCCATTGGGTTTTGTGTTATGGAACAAAATCATCAGTATCAGGAAAGAGTTAGCTATAGGATGCAAATGGACTCTGGGCATGGGTGAGAAACTAAATTTTTGGCATGATGACTGGTTGATTTTAACACACTTTCAAACAATGAACAAAGGGAGAAGCTAAAATGTAACCTTACTATAACATTGGGACAACATGTTTACAACTACATTCAAAACACTGAGGGAAAATGGCACTGAAAAACCTTGAGGCATTCACATCAAATAACAAGGAGCTTCTTGGGGAACTTCAAACCACATTGAACCTCATCCCCATTAGTCAAACCCAAAATCAAGATGAGTTTAATTGGGTTTCTTCATTTGATGGTAACTACATGGTGAGATCGGGCTATCAGTTTTTTGCCAATGAGCCTATCAACAACTTCCCTTGGGACAAGATTTGGTTCAAAGAGCTTACCCGAAAATCAATCAATTTCTCTAGTACATTCTCAACAAAGGGATACTCACCATTGAAAACCTTATCAAAAGAGGGTCAACCATGCTGAATAGATGCTATCACTACAAGATGGATAATGAAACAATCCAACATATTTTTCTCCACTTTCCAATTGCTAATTCTCTTTGGAAACTCATCTTTAAAAGGTTTGAAGTTAAGTGGTATTTTCCTAAAGATATCACACAAGCCTGGTTGTAATGGAAGCCTCCTTTTAAACATGATTTTCTTCACAGGTTGTGGAAAATTATTTTCCCTCACACCATCTGGAGAATATGGAAAGCTCAAAACTCAATCATCTTTAGAGATACTAACAAGAGCATCAAAAGTATCCTCAATGAAATCACAGTGGTTGCGAAAGAAAATATCTTGAAATTTAAACCTCCAAAAAAATCCACATATCCCCAAGAGGAGGTCAGATATCTTAAGGCATGGAATATTGATCTACAATAGTGTACCACCCCCATCCAAAGCATTGACAAGTCTATTGTACAATGGATTCCCCCTTCTGAAGGTTAGAATAAGCTGAATTTTGATGGTTCCTTTAAGGGAAACCCTAGTCATGCTAGAGGAGGCGCTTTGATAATAAATCACAAGGGTCATCTTATTACAACATATGTTGGTCCCATGGGTAAGAAAACTAACCACTACTCTGAGGCTCTAGCTACACTCTGGGGAATCAGAATTGCTAAGAATATCAACATGGGAAACATCATCATCAAGGTGACTCAATGAATATTATCAACATTCTCACTAAATCCTTAAATCCTAGTTAGACCATCAGGTATTTCATTAATGATGCTCATAACTTATGCAATGGTCTTAACATCATTTTAAAGCATGTGTACATGGAAGGGAACAAATATGTAGATTTGATTGCAAATATTGGAGTTTTTAGAAATGATTACAAAGAGTGGCATGATATCAATGACACTCCTACTAAAGTTAGAAACATCATTTCAAATGAAATGAATTCACTCATTAGTACACCTTATCCAATGGGGAAAACATGTGTGCAATCCCAAAGCTAGATCTCAATGGCATTTTAGGCATGCCCGAATTTATTCTTCCATGTTCTTAAAAATTGATCACACTAAATTTTTCAGGGAGAAAGAAGTGGATTTTATTTCGCTTTGCATAGGCATACAGGTGTCAAAGGGCTGTTGGGAAGTCTACTGTTCACATCTTTCAGTTCAATTCTATGAATTCTTAGAGGGTTTTCAGAATGGGTGGTGCCCCTTTCCGTGTGGAACCTAAATTTGATCCCCAATTATGGGAACAAATTGAGCTTGGGAGACCATTAATATGGAGGGCTTCACCGATTTCATCCAATGCATAAAAGGGCATGACCAGTATATATCCATTTAGTTCGTGGTGAATTGGAAAGACCGTAATGTCTCCTTTGGAGATAAGAGCTTCCAAATCACTGAGGAATTCATCTCTTTTATTACTAGTCTTAGCATGGAAGGGAATAAATTTTTCAAGAACAAAATGGATAAGGAAGCAGAAGAAAGGTTATTTTTGGATGACAGAGAAATGCTCAACATAAAAAAGGAGGGCATTTTGGTTTCTTCTATCGCATAGTCGTATGATGAGGGGACATGGGTAATGGTATGTTATATCACTTTAGAAGGGAGATTCTCCACCATTCCAAAGTATCATCTAGTCCTTCTTAAAAATTTAGGCATGAGGTTAAGGTAATTCTCTCCTACTACATTCTGAAGTCAATGGAAAAATCCATTCTTGAAGTTCAAGGCCATAAGAGGACTATCCCTCTCCATCAGGGTGTCATATATCTCATTAGTTAGTACCTGTCTAGTGTTGTTGGCAATGACCCATGCCCTGTTGTGGTTTCTCCCCTCCCTAAGCAAACCCGTATCCGGTCTAAAAATCCAATGTACAGAGACTCTATCTTGGAGCCACCCCCAAAAAGGGTTCTTTGTAGCAGCAGTAAAGGTAAGGAAGTTGTGGGCTCTAACACAAAGGGAAAATAAATTGTGGTAGATGATATCCCCCCTCTGTTTTCCCCAATATTGATGTTGGCACCAGTTTGGAAAATAAATTTAACATGCAGGCTAATGTGGTTAAAACCCTTGAAGAAAATGTATATTTCTTGCTTAAGTCTACTATTAAAGAGAAAGCCTCGACCCCAACACAGGCCTCAAAGATGAAATTTCTTCTTTGGAAACCAAGTTTAAGACTCTTGAGGAAAAATACAAAAATTTCTTGGCTATGCATAGTGCTATAATGGACCTTATGTAGGTACACATCCAAAAAATCTGCAACTCTAGTGGCATCCCAAATACGGCTTGGAAGAATGGAAAGATTACAAGAAAGTTCAAAGCTTCAAATTGGGATCCCACCATCACCATTTCCCTCAAAATCTACCAAGATTTCATGGTGGCTATCAAATTTTTCAACAATTTTGTTGGTTAATGTTGTTGGTTCCTTGTTCTTGGTGCAACAGTTTTTGTGTTATTGTATTGCTGCTATTTTTTTGTCAATTTGATGTTTCTAGGCTCTTTGTAGGCAGTTGGCTCCTACCTTTTATTTTTACTTATTTTTCCTTTTTTGGTTAGGGTGTGAACCCCACAGATCAAAAAACCAAACTGTTCTACTTTTCTTATGTTGGTTGTTGAGCATTTTTCTATAAACTTGGGTAAGGTCTTTCCAAAACCTTTTACCAATAATTAAAAAAATATATGCACCTCGGTCTCAATGTATTCTTTAAGACCCCTATGAAATTATTCATTCAAATTCTCTTCTTTAATTTTTTCCACCCGTAAGGAAAGGTTTTTGGAATTGATGAATGTAATATTTAACTGTTTCTTGTTTATCTTAGCTTTGCTAATTGACTAAAATAATTATCTTACACCCTAAAAATATAGTGAAATTGAAAATTTTCGATGAAGATTGTCCTTGTAATATTGAGACCACTCTTTTCCTTTGAGAACATCACCATCAATACCAAACAAAATGGTAAAGTTTGAGATACAAGGATGTCATGGTAACTGTACGATGGAAAAGTGACAAGCAAGCGTGGGAATCTACAAGTAACTATTCCTTGCACCTGACTTCCCAAGGTTGTGCCGAGACAGAGCGGTTGAGATGGAATATGTGTGGGATACAAAAAAACTAGTTAGGCAATCTAATATCTTTTATATGCACTAGTGCAAATTGTGAATCTAAGGAAAAGAAGGCCCTCCTAACTTGAACAAGTGTGATAGATCGATCGCAAGGATGACCACTTGAAGGCTCTAATCAATATCGAGCTCGGTGTGATTCGGTCTATAGGTTGTGGAATACGTGGAAAATGACCTAGGATAGTTTCGTGTATGTCTCCGAACAGGGTCATAGAGTGGATGATGGATGTAGTTTACTCTATGGGTGATTCTCTTGCCTAGTCCAGAACTCCTTAGCTTCGTTAGCTGTTGTGTCTAGCAAGGATAACTATTCGATGATGATAGGTGGAAGTGGGGTAGATCTGAATACTAGTGTGCGTAGGCCAGTGTCTATGTCTGATTCACTTACGGATTCGTTGGGTTGCAGGATTTGTGGATCACAACCGTAGACTCTTGGTTGTTGCGGTCCTGCTATGGTCATGTACGAAATCAGTCCCTAATCCCTAGTATCCAATAATCATATGCTTTCTTAGCCTCTATATTCAAAATTGATAGTTGTGTGATCTTCTCAGAGTACCTCATAGGCATTCTTGCAACCTGAATTCTTAGGCTAGTATCTATGTTTGTGATAATTTTTCCTGCATCTGGTTATGGGACCAAAGGATCACAACCGAATGTTTTCTCTCTTTCAAACCCCTCCACAGTCATGCGGGCATGTATCTAGGGTAATCTGTAGTTTGGTTGACTTGACTAAAATATGTGTGCTTGGTCGTCTTCTATGTTTAACCCGTGGTTGAAACTGATTTGTTGCAAGTTCACCGTTGTTTGGAAGACTTGGATCTTGAGGTTTTGATCTATATCAGTTATTGCTGTGATGAGATTGGGTTGGGGCACGATTAGCTCGAATATGTATTCTCTGGGCTCCCTAGGTCCCGTGATTGTCATGCAGAAGCAATAATATAAATTAACTACATGACAAGAAAGTGAATTTTAACTACTTTGAATATATCTATAGCATATATGATTTCTCTATTTTTGTATTTTCTGATGAACTATTCAAATGAATCTAAAAGAGTAACTGTTTAACATATCTAGAATTGACGGCTAAAAATAAGAAATTAAAACAAACAAGATAACCGAGTATAGCTATTTGTCTGTGCAACTGTGAGCCTATTCTAAACAATGAAATAACTGATCTAATCTATTTGCAAGACTCTCGATCCTACCTCAGAAGTGAAGAATGAATCATAGTCTCTTAGAAACTATCAATCCCCACAACTTCCCTGGCAATATCGAAAGTGAAATTGACTAAAATAAAGTGATTAACTACTCTATTTGATATGTTTCTAATTTGGAACTTTGAAAGCTAGAACCTAGATTTTTCGAGCAAAGGCTTAATCGATGGTGTGTGTGATCTTGTCCCCTTAGTGTGATCTCCTCGTTCCTTCGTGTTCACGTGGATCCACAAAATCATGTAATGCTAGCATCAACATAAGTAGATATTAGAACAAGGGACAAGCTGTAGAATACAAACTCGAATACAACGCGAGTAGGAGAGGGATAGTGCAAGAGTACGAGTTTGGCTTATGCAATTCCTAGTGGGATTTATTGTGAGTCATGCGACATAAAACGCCCGTAACACTGAAGCTATCCTGTTTGAAGAACAAAACCTGCAACTTTAATGGCTTCCTATTGAAAACAAACTATTCTACTCCAATGGATTGGATAAAATGTCAACAACACTTGCACAAGATGGATATGTGGCTTCCTAACAGCAAAACAATACTAACTAAGCATGCAATGAAAGAAACTAAGAACTCTAAGCAAAATGAAAGGCTAATCTATTGCAAAGAGAAATTTAGAGGCAAATTTGAGGGGCCATTTGCTTGAGCACAAGCCAACTATTTATAGCATTTGCATTTACCCAAGGTAAAACCCAAATAGAACTCTTAAACTATAAACAATGGCAAAACACTATTCCAGGGAACCAGAATCATAAATGCAAGCTTATGGCGTTGAAAGAAAGCTGGTAAAATGTTGAAATTACATGAGTCATGTTAAAATATCTTTCTGGAAAATGCGTAAAGGACTACCGCCCTAAGTAGGGTGGCGGTTACAGACCGCCGCCTCGTCTAGGGGCAGCGGTCACAAGATCGCCACCGGGTAGGGCACCCGCCATCATCGAAGAGGAAAAGACCAAGAAAAGAGGGGAAAAGGGAAAAAAAGCACGTGGGGGCTAAGCAAGGCATGAAAGATGTTAACATGCACTTGGAGATCTTTTTCGATCCCGAACACCTTGCGAGGAGACTCAGTATCATCATTGGGCACTGTTACGTTGTTTCAAAGAGTACAAGCACCTTAAAATTTTGGGTATGTACATATTGCCCCTCGGAGAAGTGTTTTAGTAATGAAGAGGCATAAAACAAAGGGGTCCGAGTATGGTGGTCCCTAAAATGGAAGTTAGAAGTTATACCTAATACGTCCACGTGTTGAAATGACGCAGCCCAAAATTCCTGCTACTCCGCAAAATGAAAAGAGACTTCAAGTGTAGATAGACACAATAGTTTGGAAAATAAACGCTAAAATAATAGGAAATGAGAACATACTATTTGAGCGGGATAAGAACTTACCTCCGTCGGTGCTCCAAACCTGTGGAAAAGGCATTTAAAATGAATCAAGGTGCTATATATATGAAAGTGGGCCCATTTTCCTATTCATTTGTGCAAGTTGATTTGATTGATTCTAAGGTCTGGAACCCACGGTGATGGTTTCTTGCGTAAGTAGAGTCAAACCGTCCGTGACGAGATAGTGATCATGCCTCTGCGTGGGACCATTGACCTGCGAGATCACAGGTTAGTTTTCTTCAATTTATCCTTTTTACCCCCTTAATTTTAAAATGCTAAAATCTTTGTCATGCGGGGGTAATTTTTGAAAATGTTAGGTTCAAAAGGTCCATCTATGGGGGCTGCCTACTGGGTAGGCTTTGTTTTTAGTTAAAATGGTCTTGTTTTACATTTTTAGGCTTTTTAGGTTTAAAAACCTATGTGGGTTTTTGTTACGACCGCCACCCTACCCGTGGTGGCGGTTACGACACCGCTGCCATGTTTAGGGTGGCGGTTAGATGACTGCCACCTTTTAGGGCAGCGGTTACACAACCTCCACCCTTAAGGCGGTGTTTATGAAACCACCTCCTTGCTTAGGGTGGCGGTTTTGCACAAAATGCCAAAAGAACATCTGTTTGAGATTGTTTTTGCATTTTTAGCATTTCTATGTGTTTTCATGATTTTTCCAGTATTATTCGGATGCTAACTTGCTCTGTTTTGTGTGTTTTTGGGTGTATACAAGTGAGAGAGGAGTATATTTGGTGGAGCCAAGAGAGGGAGTGTGACTGGCTCCCAGGAGTGTTAGATGCCCTCTCACAGGATGAGGAGGATACTCTTCAGAGGGCTGGTATACTGCGTATATCATGCATGCCCCACGTTGCTCCATCCAGTCACATTCTTTGTGACTTGTTCTCATATTGGGATGCTGATCGGAACACCTTCCGATTACCAGGGGTCCACGGTGAGTGGACCATTACTTTGGAGGATGTTTATCACATTCTGGGGGTCCCGATTATTGGGAGACGTCTCACCCTTGAGACAGCAGGTTCGCGGGCCCAGATAGCACAGTGGGCTTCCTATATGGGAGATGCAGTCATCTCCACGGGGTCGAAGAAGGGGGTTAGAGTTTGATCCATTCCTAGTTTTCCCATCCCCCTACTTCACCAGGCTATTATGGGGATCCTTGCCTCAAGACTGATCGGGGACAAGGGAGGAGACACATTGTTATATTGCTGGTCCCCCATTATTGCATAGATAGAGGGACATGGCCGGATATATGCCTGGGAGCAGACATACTTGGGACCACCTACCATGATTTATACAGGGTTGTCCATTTACAGGGGTAGTCTTTGAGCCACCCAACCCTGGTCATGAGTTGGGTCTATGAGCACTTCATCCCCTATGGCAAAGGTGTAGAGGTGATAGATCCCAGAGCTGTGAGGGTAGCTAGATGGATAGATATGTTAGTTCTTTGGGCACCTCATCAGCCAGCTTGCTTCTCGACCACTCGCCGACATGGAGGCTACACCGTATCGACATTATGGCAGGTATATGGGGCGAGGAGGCTCTTACTTTGATCTCCTGCTCCACCACAGGGCAGCTCATTGATAGAGTGGGGTGAGTGGAGATACACCCCTTTGGCCGAGTTCCTCAACAGAATTTGGCCTACCTTACATGGGCATGCTTCCCCAGTAGCGCCAAGATACAGTGTCTGTCGAGAGAGGCCAGAGGGGGTCCTAGAGGCCGGGGTTGGACAGTGGTTACTCTTGGCATTCCTATTGCGGCCAGGAGGGTAGTACGTGCCAGAGGGAGAGCCGGTGTGCCTCAGGCACCCTTGCTTCAGATTTTTGCTGGTCCTGCCCATAGCAGCGATGACCCCATTGACATAGACTTTGAGTCTGAGAAGTTTACAGGGGAGAGACAGAGAGGAGGACAATGATCTAGAGTGGCATGACACTCAGGATATTATGCAGGAAGCAAGGGCCGAGAAAAGTGTAGAGAGAGTTACTTTGGTTTTAGAGGAGCCACTCTTCCAGGGCCATGGTGGGGAGGATAAGTCCATCGCAAGGCACTACGTTGCTCCAATCAAAGGAGCAGCCCCTCGCCGTGGGCAACATCCGTGGCAAGGTGCGCGATCCTATAGATCCATCCCGAGGCCCAGTGATCCGAGTAAGTTACCCTCTCCTTTTAATGTTTGTTTTTAGTTAGGATCTCCTTAGTTACTATCTCTCCTTTTGTTTTATCTTGTATTTCTAATATCTTGTTTGGTTTTTTCTCCTTTATTTACAGAGACCACCGATGAGTGGCGGAACTTGATTCGTAGGGTATGCACCGATACCCTGATGATCCCCATGGAGAGGACCCGTGCCGAGATGTCTATGGATGCTGGGGAGCCCTCGGCAGCTGGTAGACATAGTGATGTCTTTTCCCTAGTCTGGCATGTGGCCAGGATGGTATCAACTCTTCACACTAAGCTAGCGGGGTATAGGATAGCCGAGTGCTTGATGAGGAGTCATTCTCATGGTGAGACTACGGCTACCCTCGGATCCCGAGCCCTCCGTGCACTCAGAGTGCCGGTGTAGCAGGAGTCCTAGGCATGGGCGTGCACCTTCAGAGGGATCTCGTAGGGATTGAGAAGCCACTTGGCTCTCCTAGATTTTGTATGATACATTCTTTTGTATATCCTAGGCTTTTGAGCATTTTGACCATGCTTAGTGCATGATGGCATTGTATAGAAACTTTGATCATTCATGTATATATATTTTCTTTTGGATCAAAACCCTTGGTATCTATGGCTTACTTTCCATTTCCAGTTTCCTTATGTAGATTATGATGTATGTATGCATGCTCTTTAGAATGTATGCAATGGAGAACAAATGATGCAAGTGTTTATTTTCCTTTTGTATTTCATGATGTTGATATATGATAATGTAGATACAATGTGATTTTGAATCTTAGTTTCTTTAAGCAATTTTTGATACTTCATATTTGTTTTGGCAAAGTGGTGAAGATAAACTGATATGATGAGCAGATAGACTTTCCCCTCTCCTAACTCCACACAACTAGTAAGATGTGAGGGCTCATCACCGAGAGCTAGAAAGGGCGTGTTGTGAAATGTGTTGAAATGCTACCGATGAGAGATAGACAAATCTCTGGTGGAACCAAATTAGGATGCTACAAGCTTACTCCACTTGAGTGACTTCATAGTTTTGGGATGCAACTTGCTTTGTGGTTTATCTAGACTTAGATCCTTAGATGGCCACATGGTAGACAAAATCTGGGTTTTTAGGATTTTGAACTCTTTTGAAATTTTGGACATCTGATTCATTTGTTTTTGACTCAAAGACTTCGATATTTGAATTTTTGTGTATGACCTTTTGCATTTGTTTTTCAAGAGGACCCCCTACACTTTACCCCATGCTATTAGTAAGAAGTGTTGGTTTATCACCGTGGGCAAAGCATAGGCGATTACGGTCATTTCCATTCTTTCCTAACCCTACCTCACTAGTAAGAGACGCAAGCTCATCACCAAAGGTTGGTGGGACAAGGAAATCTGTAAAATTAAAATTTTATGTTTGATCAATATTTGACTTGTTTACTTGAGTAAAATGTTAGTATGTGCTTATTTCCAAAGAGATATACATATGGGATAGATGTGACACCATGAAGCTTCTAGAACACACCATAGAAAAGACACCTATCCTAAGAAGAAACCAAAAATGAGAATAAACCTACAAATCTTGGCATGGTTACCGTTAAGACTTTGTCATATCTAGCTTTATTTTATAAAATGATTCCGAGATAATTTGATGATATCATGGAAATGGAGAAGTATGATTAGAGTGTTTATGCCAACAATATCATGAGTTTGTAATGAATTACTTTGAGAATAAATTCCTTGATCACAATTTTTGTATGAAACAAGCGGAAAAAATGATATTAATCTATATGAAGATGCAATGTAAATGTAATTATAAATAGTGCTAGTTTCTTATGTGTAGAACCGCTTGAGGTGTAGGGAATTGATCAAGTTTCACCAAATTCCTCACCTTCCAACATACATATGAGGTATGCACCATTTCCATAGTCCTTCATGACTTGGTATGGGCTCAACCATTTGGGCCGGAACTTCCTTCCTTCGCCGGTCTTTTTGTCGATCTGGCTATCTAGCCTTAGAACTAGATCACCTTCATATATGTCACGTTCATAGACCTTCTTGTTATACTACCGGCACATCTGGTCAACATAGACTCTGTGCCGCTATTCAGCATCTAACCTAGCTTCATCTAGGCTTTCTAATTGGGAAAGACGTGCTTCTCTATAAGCGTCTTCATCCAGGATCCCTTGTAACGAAATGCGGAGAAGCCTTGTCTTTACTAAGAAAGGAGTCACTCGTTGGTGTTCTTATTGAGGTTCGGTGGGCCCATAAGGCGAATACAACTTCAAATGCCAATCTCATCTATTTTCTATACCATTTTAAGGAGAATGGCTTTTAGTGTTTTATTTGTCACTTCTTGGCTTGAGGGTTCTTATATGAGGTTATTTTAAATTTATTACACAATTTGTGAACTTCCATTCTTAAAAGGTTCCATTACAACTTCAATGATTTGTGGGACCAATCTCATCTGATTTGGTTCAAAATGAACTCACCATTTTAAGGAGAATGGCTTTTAGTGATTTTAAATTTGGCCATCGCCTCACCCTATCAAATCAAGTCCCCACGTAGAAAAGGGCCATTAGCGAGGGTAATGTGATCAAGGAAATTCCGTATGATGGCTTATATGGATTGTGTACAAGACTCCATGATTCGAAATCTCATGAGAGAATTCTCATGCTTGATATGTATTAAATTTCTTGCATTCGATCATGCTTGATATGATTAAATTTCTTGATTGCAGATCTTGACTTAGTCAAAATATTAATAGACTCTTTTATTTATTTCATCTTGTGACTCGAATATTAATCTGATCACGGAATGAATTATACAGGTATTCATCAATAATATCTAGACTTGGACCAAAGGAATTGATCCAAGTAATGCTTTAATTTTGTGAAGTGATAAAATTAGATCACGAACCTTGAACAGGTTGCAAGGTATGGAAGCATTTGTAAGTCGGTCGAGTATGACTCAGCGAGATCTTGAGAAATGAAACGGTTCCCGATATCCGGTATATCCGGAAGGTCTCGATTAAAGACCAGTAATAATTCATTGACATACACTTCGTAATAAGAACAGGAGTGACTCGCTCTAGAAAGTATGATGCAGTCTCTCCGAGTTTTCAGAGAAGGACCAAACTGAATTACTAAGGGTTAGTAACCTAAAACAATAACCTAACCTAGGGGTTAGATTATTGTTAGTCTAACCTAGACCTAGGCTATGTGTTATGATCCTAAAATAATAACTAAGTGCAAAATGGTTAGCATGGTTCTTACCCTAAAACTCTAACCTAAGATACTAACCTAGCTAACTAAGAGTTTATGAGAAGGGGCCTTTGAAGGGTGGCGAACCATGGGCGCTATTCTCTATGGCAATAAATGGGAAGGATAAGGATGAGGGACAGCAGATGGCGGAGGCTTAGGCGCGCTAACCTTGGCGACTTGGCAATTACTAAGTCTGGAAGTGAACTTGAGTTTTGGATGGACTGCCGCCAATTTTGGCGGTCGGTGGGGGGGTAGAGATTAGGCGGAAAATTGGTTTAATGGCATTTATTGTTTAGGAGTTGAGCCCTTGAGCTCGCGAAACGGCATGCAAACGAGAAGTTGGAAGGTTTGTTTGGTGTATCGCGATTTTCGGTCTACTCTCTCTCTCTCTGCTAGTTTATCGGTTCTTCGCACTGGCTTCTCTTTGAGTTGCATGGCGAGAATGAATTTCTCTCGCTCTTTTCTCTACCATGGAGGATATATTGTAAACGGACAAATAAATTTTGTTGGTCGCCGTGTTTGGGAAAAAGAAAAGGAAGTTTGAGCTCTTCCTGTGGTCTTCTTCGAAATTCGATCAAAATACGTACATGTTAGGCCCTATCCTTTAAATATTTTGTCAGTCTTTCAAATGTCTTCATTAAAACAACTCGTTTCATTTGTTTGTGAAGATTAGATAAATTTTCCTATGAAGATTTAGTTGATTTTGGCTCAGATCTCTTCCGGTTCGATTTTTGGCAATTTCCGCTTGTTGGGTGTTTGTTGAAATCGAACTTCAACTCGTTTGTTGTGTATTCCTTCTGGTTTAAATATGAGAGATTTATATTTATAAAGGTTTGAATGCTCGGCCTGCTTGGCGAGAGCCCGTCGAATATACTTGTGAAGGGTATAGATCATCTGCTTTTGTCTTGCCGACTTTCGATCGTCAATGCCGCCATTGAGACAAGAGGGAATGATACATCGTGTACCATTTGATTGTTCAGGCATTTGAAGATTTTCAAGCTCACATGGTTTTGTTAACAGCGATTAATGATACTTTATGGGTTTCATTGTTTTCTAATTTCTGCTTGGAATAGGCAATGATGAGTTACCATAGTCTTTAACGACTCAGTGGATTTCATGATTGAATCGTTTACAGTAATCTACTGTTGTGAATGTAGATTCATCTTGAGTTTTGTTATTATATTGTCGTGGAAGCCTTGTGGAAAAGACAGGTTTTGTGGCTACTGTTATTGTAGTAAATACTGAGTATTGACTTTTTGTGGATGTATTGCCTTTCCTTGCGAAAATTGTTCGAAGGTTTCGAAGCAGCTCAGTTTATTTCATTGTTTTGGAATGAGTATATTGATTTGCTTATACTTGTTTCATTCGGAATGTTTGTCTTGAATGGCATGGAAGGATTTATCAATTAATTCTATTTTTATACTGTTGTTGGGTTTGTGATTATGGGCGCAAATCCGTTATCAGTATGTAGTGTGAATTAGTGGATTTATTAGGATTGAATTCCGAACGACTGTGAGGAGACGTTTCAATGTTCTATTTCTATTTTGGTCACTGTCTGCTAGAATGTGTATATACAAATTGTTAAGTGTTGATCCAAAGTGACTTGAAGGGAAAATCAGATCAAGACCTCCGTATTTTCTTGGGGTACTTTGTGTTGCATGTTGCTTTGGTGGCAATGCAGATTCCTTAGGTGAGTAACTACATATTCAACCCGTTCTATTTGTGCTAAATTATCGGCAGAGTACAATGGGTTTCTTGGTTGAAATAAGAGCTTGATTGTTTGTCTCGATTTTTATATGCGCTATTGATGACTGCTGCTCGCCCTGTTTGGGCGAGTTGCACTAGGGATTTGCATGCACCAAGGTAGGGATCGATTGATGGTGTTCCTTTCCGTTTGTTCAGCCCGATAGACTGTGAAAGTATAAATATGCTAAGTTCCTTTCTGTTTGTTCAGTTCGACTGACTGATCATGAATTGGAATCAATGTGTGGTCACCATAGCATAGTTTCTCGGAAACCTTAAAAGGCTTAATGTTATAGAGTTGTTGGTTACAGCAATACGCTTGAAGCTCTTGCTTTCGAACTTGGTTCGAAAGCCTTACTGTGTTTAGGTGAAACTAGTTTTGGACATCAGACTGATTTATGGATAGTTGATGTGTTAGTTGCTGTACAAGAGATTTGCTGGGTTTCTATTTTCGTGATTTAGAACAGTGATCTTGATTTCGGCCTGTCTAACTTGTTCATTTATATACTGGATGACTGTTCTCATAAGTGAAGGCAGTACAGTGATGAACTTATGTAAAAAGGGAAGTAAGAATGGATTGATTCTTTCTCTTCCTTTATTTTATATTATTGATAATGAACTATCAGTAGGAAATTAATTTGGTAACGTTTTGGTAGGAGACCAAATTGTTATGTTATTTCCTTTTTGGAAGATTGCAACAATCTGACCAAAGGTCGTGATTTGGATTCAATGATTGTTCATCTACGCATTCGTTCTTGTTTCTTAATATTTGATGAAATATTAGAAAGTGTTTAAGACTATTCTCAGAACAATGATAGAGTTACATGTTTGTAATCATTTAGTATTACAAGGACATAGCCCAATATGTTTTCTTTTTGGATATTTGATCTCATTTAAACAGTAGTAGGTTTAATGGAAACAATTGATGGATTGCAATTGTTTTAAAAGTTAGTGCTTATCATGCCTCGGCCATCAACCGACTCATGTTGACTATTTTTGCAGATGGTTGCCGTAAGAGGTAAATACAATGCAGATCTGGCAAATCCGATCGATAGTTTATTTGATTTATTATGAATTACAAATTTGATTTTATGGATGTACTATATGTGAAAAGATGTTTCTTTTCCGTTAGCATTATATCAAGTATGCTGTTGCATAAATGTAATTGTACGAGTTTCAAAAGGAATGAAAATAAGCGTTTGATACTTATGTGTTGTATTAAATTATGAATGATGAACTTCTTCGGTTTACGTAACGAAGAGGCATAGTTATCTTTGCATAATATGGATGCTTTTGTGATTGACAATGAAAGCTTGTAAGTAATTAGACTAAATTCTTATGAGTATTTAGTAGTTCTAATTTGATCTGGATAATGCAATATTGTAATTTAAATATTGTCTCTCTAGAGGATAGGTTAAATTTGAGCCTAAAAGATAACGCTAAACAAGTTGGATTGAATTACTAATCCCTAGTCCTAAGTATAACAGACAATAGTAAATTGATTCTAAATCATTTATATCTTTAAACTAAAAAGTATGATATAAATTCGCTTAAGAGAACTGGTAGGCAATCAATGGAATTCAGTGGCAATCTCAAGCATAGGTTATGAGATATTGTCCAATCATGTTTAGAATCGACGTATTCTAATGACTCCTTGATAGAAGCTAGACCTTAATACCTCTACCAAGTAATGAGATTAATGGAGGAGGGTCGCCTTAAGAAAATGAATCCAGGGATTGGAAATGGCTAACCTTAGGGAAAAGTCTTAAGAAGTAATTTAATCTTTAGTGCGTAACGCTTGTTTTCGGGTAGATCTTCTCGAGGCGGATTTAAAGGATGACGACATAAGGTCGATTGCAGGGTTGTACCTCCGAGAAGATTAGGATCTTCTCGAAGTTACAACAATGCAGGTGACTTATGGCGACACCCCTTGCATTGATCGTTGAGATTTACACTTGATTTCGCACGAGTTACCCTGGGACCGATTAAGAACGTGGTCATGTTATATGACTGCCTCGGAGATTTGGGGTGTCATGACACACTGGTTGAACTGCAAGGTTGAACCAGTATGTCATCATATCCCTAACCCTCGTGGGTATCCATATAACATTATCACCTTGTTAATCTCCGCCTCCGGTGATTCAACAGTGGAAGGAAGGACTGACAATAATCAGTATAAGACATTCTATATAACATATGAATGGGGTGAAGGACGTATTCCGGATTGACGAGTATGCCGTTAAGGAATACGAGACATGAACAGTATGTTTCAAATCTTTGGCCAAAGTATCGCAAGTCACTGATTGCGTTGTCCCGATTCACCTAGTCTAAGGGATGAGATGCCGATGGATAATGGTAACAGCTTATTCAGCTTAGATTCCTCGACAGAGCATTCTAATTCCCATTAGGGAAGAGAACCGCAAGAGTGATGTGTTAAATAAAAACACCGACTCTTATTACTCATGAATAGATCGGTAGATTACCGAGTCATGGAATGAATAGATCGGAGGTACTCCGAGTCATTACAGCTGCATATGGTTGTCTGTTATATGAATGGTTATTTGAATTGTGAGTTCTAAATTATGTATTTAGAACCAGGATGCAATTATCAAAAAAAAAAAAAAAAAATTCACTTGTTCTAAAGTTTAAAATGAGGATGTTACATCTTGGTATCGTAGAGTCAAGGTTGCAGCTCTTGGACCTATTGAGTCCATAATCTGATAAAACCCAATTTTCTTGTAATGTAAAATGGTTAGAACAAGGGGGAACGTTGCGTAGTAATGCTCCACCCGAAGGAGGAGCGGCAACAACCCGTAACCGGATGAGATCCTCGCTGCCCCGCTGGACACAAGAGATCGCTTGGCGCATGTCTTGAACAAAGAAACGGGGAATGAGGAGGATGAAGAAGCTGATAATAATAATCAGCAACCTCCTGAGGACAACCCCGACACGGGTGTTGATGTTAATACTGTGAATGCACCTGTGCAACCAGAAAATAAAAAGGCCAGATTGGCAGCAGAACTCACTAATGATATCAAAAGGATAAGTCCACCTAAGTATGATGGCACCACATTAGGAGATGGAGCTGAGAACTGGCTCAGCGAAATGGAGAAGTACTTTGCTATAAGGAACTTCTCAGAAGAAACCAAGGCAATATGGGGAGCCTATCAGCTTTCTCACGAAGCATCTTCGTGGTGGGATAGCCGAAAAGCTGAACTAAATATTGATGAGACCAATATCACTTGGGATCAATTTAAAGGCTATTTTAGGCAACGTTGGCTGCCACAACTTTTCTATGATCAGAAAATGACAGAATTTCAGAACTTGACTCAAGGGAAGTTAACAGTAACTGAATTCTGGGAGCGGTTTACAAAACTTCTCAAGTATGTACCGCAGTACCAAACTGACGAAAAGTTCAGGATACGGAAATTCATCATGGGATTGAATCCTGTGATAGGGGGAGAGGTCGATGTTCACACTCCAACCACTATGGAAGGAGTTGTTGAAAAGGCCATAAGGCAAGAACAGTAAATTGAAGGCTATTTCTCGCTCATAAGGAGGAAGTGCGGAAGAAGATCGCAAACCCTTCTTCAACCTCTCTCGCACCTTAAAAGGACCATGGAAAAAGTTTGGGAACAAGAGTAAGTTTCCGGAGATAACAATAAGAAGGCAGCAAGAAATAAGCTCGCAGAAATGTGAAGGATAATTTTGCAAAAATTATAATAATGGTCAAGTCCTATGGAGGGCAAATATGACAATTATAAAACTGGAAGCAACTTTGAGCCTAAGAAGGGACCTCGTAGGAGGTCTACACTTGTGGTAAAGATCATTACGCAAATCAAGTGCCCTTTGAAGAAGGATGATCGTAATCAGCAAAGATAAGATACATGCCGCAAAGAGCGACAAACAAGTCAAAAGCAAGTGACACCTATAGAAGTTCCGGTAAGTTATTCGGCATACCTGCTACTATTCTTTTTGATACAGAGCTACCGAATGTTTTATATCTAATAAACTAGCTTCTAAACTTAAAAGAAAAGCTGGAAAATGGATAAATCTTGACCGCATAAAGATGGTAATAATTCTGCTCATACAAGTATGTGTCTTTTTGGAGCGGTCCTTGACTTACCTAACTTTTCCACGGAAGTTGATCTCTATGTTGCACCTTTGGGATCGTATGACATTGTCATCGGTGTTAATTGGTTAGCTGACCATAAAGCAAAGGTAGATTGCTATGAAAAGAACATAGAATGTTTAGATGATCAGCTGGAATCAGTAGAAATTCAAGGTGTGAAACGAGAAATTACAAGTTAGAAAGTCATCACCATGCGCAGCTTAAAAGGCTAAGAATAAAGGATGTACCCTTTATGCAAAAAGATATCTCGAATCTTCTCAAGAAGATAGTGATTTCATGAAGCAAATCCCACTCACAAAGTTTCGTGATGTTTTTCCTGAGGAATTACCAGGGTTACCACCCAAGAGAGAATTTGATTTTACTATAGAAATCAAGCCTGGAACGGAACCTATTTCCAAGGCGCCTTATCGGATGACTACTATTGAGTTAGTCGAGCTAAAGGCTCAGTTACAAGAGCTTTTGTCAAAGGGATTGATTAGACCAAGTGTTTCACCTTGGGGAGCACCTGTTATATTTGTGAAAAAGAAGGATGGAACTCTGAGACTGTGTATTGATTATCGGATGTTGAACAAAGCAACGATTAAGAACCGATACCCACTTCCTAGGATCGATGATCTGTTTGATCAAATGCGTGGAGCAGCGGTTTATTCTAAGATAGATCTTCGATCCGTTATCATCACCTAAGGATTAAAGAGGAAGATATTCATAAAAACAGCTTTCCAACAAGGTACGGACATTATGAATTCACAGCTTCTAGCCTTTGGGTTAACTAATGCACTGCAGCTTTATGAATTTAATGAACAATATTTTTCAAGAATACCTGACAAGTTTGTACTTGTATTCTTGGACGATATTCTCATTTATTCTAAGAGCGTTGAGGAGCACAATGAGCATTTGAAGATAGTATTGGGAATTCTCGAGAAAGAGAAAGTCAGTATGGTAAGTTATCCAAATGTTCTTTCTATGATTCTCAAGTTCGCTATTTGGGTCATGTCATAAGCAAGGAAGGAATCGCTGAGATCCTTCAAAAATAGTGGCAATAATCGAGTGGCTCGCACTCCAAGAATGTGCATGAAGTAAGAAGCTTCATGGGTCTTGCTGGGTACTATAGAAAATTTGTAAAGGATTTTTCTAAGGTAGCTGCACCAATAACTTCATCAGAAGAAGGATAAGAAATTCATGTGGAATGACAAGTGCGGCGGCTTTCAAAAGTCCGAAAGACCAGCTGACTTCTCGCACCTATATTGGCTGTACTGCACTTAATGGAAATTTTACAAAGGGTAACCGATGCTTCGGGGAAGGTCTTGGAGGTGTTTTGCTACAAAATGATCAAGTCATTGCTTATGAGAGTAGAAAACTTAAGATTCATGAGCTGAATTATGCCCCTCATGATCTGGAGCTTGCTGCCATTGTTCACGCACTTCAAGTCTGGAGACACTACTTACTAGGGAAACCTTTTGAGTTGAAAACTGATCACTTGGGTCTGAAATATATATTTACTCAGCCCAATTTGAATGCCAGACAAAGAAGGTGGTTAGAATTTCTATCACAATATGACTTTGATATCAGTTATATCAAAGGAAAGGAGAATAGAGTAGCTGATGCTCTAAGTCGTAGGAGGCACATTTCTGCTCTTATAACGTTGAGAACTCAGTTTAAAGACGAGGTAAAAAGTGCCTCGTAATCGATGCATATTTTCAAAGAAGTGAAAGCAGCATTACGCAGTAACCTAAAGATAAAAGGTATGAAGGTTTTCATCTGGATAATGAAGGAATCTTGCGTTATGAAAATAGGGTATATGTACCTATGCTGAATGAATTGAGAAAGAAGTTGTTAGTTGAATTTCATAATTCACCTTTCTCTGGGCACCCGGGTATCACAAAAATGCTAGCTGATTTGAAACAGCAATACTTCTGGAAAGGTATAAAAAAGGATGTGATAAATTTTGTGACTCATCGTCTGAATGTCACGGGTGAAAGCAGAGCATATGCATCCCGATTGTTGTATCCTCATAGCATACCGCAGATAAATGGCAAGTAATAACCATGGATTTTGTACAAGGACTACCCATGTCCAGAATAAACATGATGTTATCCTCGTAGTTGTAGATAAGCTAACTAAGGTAGCTCATTTCATCGCTGGAAATCTAAAGGATGATTCTCCAAAGCATTGCTAGCCAAGAGGTTCGTATACGAAATTTTCAGATTGCATGGTGTACCCGAACCGATTATTTCTCGACAGTGATCCTAGAATGACGCAAGGTTTTGGCAAACGCTAACGCAGCCCTAGGAACGAAACTAAACTTCGCTTCGCATATCATCCGTAAACGGATGGGCAAACCGAGAGGGTAAATCAAGTGTTGGAGGACATGTTGCGAATGTATCGCATGGATCAACAAAGATAAATGGGAAGAGTATCTCCCATTGGTTGAGTTCGCATACAACAACACTTATCACTCATCTCTTAAGATGGCACCTTTTGAAGCACTTTATGGAAGAAAGTGCGTAACCCCGTAAGTTGGGACAAAGGTAGAGGATAGAGTGGTAATTGGACCGTAGATTCTCACAGAGATGGAACAGCAAGTTAAGCTGATTCGTGAACGATTAAAGGAAGCAATGGATAGACAAGAGCTATGCCGACCTTAAGCGGGTTGATAGAAAGTTTGAGCTTGGTGATAAGGTTTTTCTCGCGTGTTAAACCCGTAAAGAGTTCTATAACTTTTGGCAAGGCTGCTGTTGTCACCACGATACGTGGGACCTTTTGAAATTGTCGAGATAATCAATCCCGTAGCTTATCGCTTAGCATTGCCTCCTGCTCTATCTCGTATGCATGATGTTTTCCATATTTCTTTGCTTAAGAAATACGTTTCAGATCTGTCACATGTTTTAAATTGGAATTCCTTGCGCAGTCCAGACCCAGAATAATCGTGGTTAAACCCACAAGAGTGCTGGAAACTCGCCACTGCATTTAAGGAATCGTGATATTCAGCAATGTAAGGTCCAAAGGGGGACCGCTTTAGCGAAGAAAGTGCAACTTGGGAAAACTCCGGAAGAGATGAAAACTCGCTTTTCTTCTCTTTTTACAACAGTAATGAAATCATTGATGAAATACTTTATGAACTCGATTGTTTTTAAGTATTTATGAAAGCCTCGATGAGTGCACTTTATTCAAAGTTGAATAAAAGTGAGGTGACATTGATTTCTCAAACTATTAAATATGGAAGTAAACACATTGTTTGTGTACTAATAAATTGATTGACCTAAGGTCAAGTTATTATGTAATTCATCGGACGATGAATCCTTTTAGAGGGAAGCATGTAACACCCTGAACTGTTGTTACTTTCTCCTAAGCATTCAAGTGTTGATATGTGATTTCTAGTAAATGGATTGTGTACCTCGATTCGGAAATCATGCTTGATATGTATTAAATTTCTTGCAGATTGCAGATCTTGACTGAGTCAAAATATTAATAGACTCTTTTATTTATTTCATCTTGTGACTGAATATTAATCTGATCACGGAATGAATTATACAGGTATTCATCAATAATATCTAGACTTGGACCAAAGGAATTGATCCAAGTAATGCTTTAATTTTGTGAAGTGATAAAATTAGATCACGAACCTCAACAGTCAGTAAAGGTATGGAAGCATTTGGTAAGTCGGGTCGAGTATGACTCAGTGCAGATCTTGAGAAATGAAACGGTTCCCGATATCTGGTATATCTGGAAGGTCTCGATTAAAGACCAGGTAATAATTCATTGACATACAATTCTGTAATAAGAACAGGAGTGACTCTGTTCTAGAAAGTATGATGCAGGTCTCTCCGAGTTTTCAGGAGAAGGACCAAACTGAATTACTAAGGGTTAGTAACCTAAAACAATAACCTAACCTAGGGGTTAGATTATTGTTAGTCTAACCTAGACCTAGGCTATGTGTTATGATCCTAAAATAATAACTAAGTGCAAAATGGTTAAGATGGTTCTTACCCTAAAACTCTAACCTAAGATACTAACCTAGCTAACTAAGAGTTTATGAGAAGGGGCCTTTGAAGGGTGGCGAACCATGGGCGCTATTCTCTATGGCAATAAATGGGAAGGATAAGGATGAGGGACAGGCAGATGGCGGAGGCTTAGGCGGCGGCTAACCTTGGCAGACTTGGCAATTACTAAGTCTGGAAGTGAACTTGAGTTTTTGGATGGACTGTCGCCAATTTTGGCGGTCGGTGGGGGTAGAGATTAGGCGGAAAATTGGTTTAATGGCATTTATTGTTTAGGAGTTGAGCCCGAGCTCGCGAAACGGCATGCAAACGAGAAGTTGGAAGGTTTGTTTGGTGTATCGCGATTTTCGGTCTACTCTCTCTCTCTCGCTAGTTTACGGTTCTTCGCACTCAGCTTCTTTTGAGTCGCATGGCGAGAATGAATTTCTCTCGGCTCTTTTCTCCGCCATGGAGGATATATTGTAAACGGGACAGCGAAATTTTGTTGGTCGCTGTGTTTGGGAAAAAGAAAAGGAAGTTTGAGCTCTTCCTGTGGTCTTCTTCGGAAATTCGATCAAAATACGTGCATGTTAGGCCCTATCCTTTAAATATTTTGTCTGTCTTTCAAATGTCTTCATTAAAACAACTCGTTCATTTGTTTGTGAAGATTAGATAAATTTTCCTATGAAGATTTAGTTGATTTTGGCTCAGATTCTTCCGGCCCGATTTTTGGCAATTTCCGCTTGTTGGGTGTTTGTTGAAATCGAACTTCAACTCGTTTGTTGTGTATTCCTTCTGGTTTAAATATGAGAGATTTATATTTATAAAGGTTTGAATGCTCGGCCTGCTTTTGGCGAGAGCCCGTCGAATATACTTGTGAAGGGTATAGATCATCTGCTTTTTCTTGTCGACTTTCGATCGTCAATGCTCATGTGAGAGAAAGAGGGAATGATACTTGTGTACCATTTGATTGTTCTGCATTTGAAGATTTTCAAGCTCACATGGTTTTGTTAACAGCGATTAATGATACTTTATGGGTTTCATTGTTTTCTAATTTCTCGCTTGAATAGGCAATGATGAGTTACCATAGTCTTTAACGACTCAAAGGATTTCATGATTGAATCGCTTACGTAATCTACCGTTGTGAATGTAGATTCATCTTGAGTTTTGTTATTATATGGTCGTGGAAGCCTTGTGGAAAAGACAGTGTTTGTGGCTACTCGTATTGTAGTAAATACCGAGTATTGACTTTTTGTGGATGTATTGCCTTTCCTCGCGAAAATTGTTCAAGGTTTTGAAGCGCTTCAGTTTATTTCATTGTTTTGGAATGAGTATATTGATTTGCTTATACTTGTTTCATTCGAATGTTTGTCTTGAATGGCATGGAAGGATTTATCAATTAATTCTATTTTTATACTGTTGTTGGGTTTGTGATTATGGGCGCAAATCCGTTATCAGTATGTAGTGTGAATTAGTGGATTTATTAGGATTGAATTCCGAACGACTGTGAGGAGACGTTTCAATGTTCTATTTCTATTTTGGTCACTGCTCTGCTAGAATGTGTATATACAAATTGTTAAGTGTTGATCCAAAGTGACTTGAAGGGAAAATCAGATCAAGACCTCTCGTATTTTCTTGGGGTACTTTGTGTTGCATGTTGCTTTGGTGGTGGTACAGATTCCTTAGGTGAGTAACTACATATTCAACCTGTTCTATTTGTGCTAAATTATCGCGTAGTACAAATGGGTTTCTTGGTTGAAATAAGAGCTTGATTGTTTGTCTCGATTTTTATATGCGCTATTGATGACCTGCTGCTCGCCGCCCTGTTTGGGTGAGTTGCACTAGGGATTTGCATGCACCGTAGGGATCGATTGATGGTGTTCCTTTCCGCTTTGTTCACCCGATAAACCGAGAAAGTATAAGTATGCTAAGTTCCTTTCTGTTTGTTCAATTCGACTGATCGATCATGAATTGGAATCAATGTGTGGTCACCATAGCATAGTTTCTAAAACCTTAAAAGGCTTAATGTTATAGAGTTGTTGGTTACAGCAATACGCTGAGCTCTTGCTTTCGAACTTGGTTCAAAGCCTTACCGTGTTTAGGTGAAACTAGTTTTGGACATCGACTCGATTTATGGATAGTTGATGTGTTAGTTGCTGTACAAGAGATTTGCTGAGTTTCTATTTTCGTGATTTAGAACAGTGATCTTGATTTCGGCCTGTCTAACTTGTTCATTTATATACTGGTTGACTGTTCTCATAAGTGAAGGCAAGATGCAGTTGATGAACTTATGTAAAAAGGGAAGTAAGAATGGATTGATTCTTTCTCTTCCTTTATTTTATATTATTGATAATGAACTATCGTGAGGAAATTAATTTGGTAACGCTTTGGTAGGAGACCAAATTGTTATGTTATTTCCTTTTGGAAGATTGCAACAATCGACCAAAGGTCGTGATTTGGATTCAATGATTGTTCATCTCGCATTCGTTCTTGTTTCTTAATATTTGATGAAATATTAGAAAGTGTTTAAGACTATTCTCAGAACAATGATAGAGTTACATGTTTGTAATCATTTAGTATTACAAGGACATAGCCCGAATATGTTTTCTTTTTTGGATATTTGATCTCATTTAAACAGTAGGTTTAATGGAAACAATTGATGGATTGCAATTGTTTTAAAAGTTAGTGCTTATCATGCTCGGCCATATCAACCGACTCATGTTGACTATTTTTGCAGATGGTCGCCGTAAGAGGTAAATACAATGCAGATCCGGCAAATTGATCGATAGTTTATTTGATTTATTATGAATTACAATTGATTTTATGGATGTACTATATGTGAAAAGATGTTTCTTTTCCGTTAGCATTATATCAAGTATGCTGTTGCATAAATGTAATTGTATTTAGTTTCAAAAGGAATGAAAATAAGCGTTTGATACTTATGTGTTGTATTAAATTATGAATGATGAACTTCTTCGGTTTACGTAACGAAGAGGCATAGTTATCTTTGCATAATATGGATGCTTTTGTGATTGACAATGAAAGTCAGTAGTAATTAGACTAAATTCTTATGAGTATTTAGTAGTTCTAATTTGATCCGGATAATGCAATATTGTAATTTAAATATTGTCTCTCTAGAGGATAGGTTAAATTTGAGCCTAAAAGATAACGCTAAACAAGTTGGATTGAATTACTAATCCCTAGTCCTAAGTATAACAGACAATAGTAAATTGATTCTAAATCATTTATATCTTTAAACTAAAAAGTATGATATAAATTCAGTTAAGAGAACTGGTAGGCAATCAATGGAATTCAGGTGGCAATCTCAAGCATAGGTTATGAGATATTGTCTGAATCTGTTGTTTAGAATCAGACGTATTCTAATGACTCCTTGATAGAAGCTAGACCTTAATACCTCTACCAAGTAATGAGATTAATGGAGGAGGGTCGCCTTAAGAAAATGAATCCAGGGATTGGAAATGGCTAACCTTAGGGAAAAGTCTTAAGAAGTAATTTAATCTTTAGTGCGTAACGCTTGTTTTCGGGTAGATCTTCTCGAGGCGGATTTAAAGGATGACGACATAAGGTCGACTGCAGGGTTGTACCTCCGAGAAGATTAGGATCTTCTCGAAGTTACAACAATGCAGGTGACTTATGGCGACACCCCTTGCATTGATCGTTGAGATTTACACTTGATTTCGCACGAGTTACCCTGGGACCGATTAAGAACGTGGTCATGTTATATGACTGCCTCGGAGATTTGGGGTGTCATGACACACTGGTTGAACTGCAAGGTTGAACCAGTATGTCATCATATCCCTAACCCTCGTGGGTATCCATATAACATTATCACCTTGTTAATCTGCCTCCGGGTGATTCAGTTGTGGAAGGAAGGACTGACAATAATCAGTATAAGACATTCTATATAACATATGAATGGGGTGAAGGACGTATTCCAGATTGACGAGTATGCCGTTAAGGAATACGAGACATGAACAGTATGTTTCAAATCTTTGGCCAAAGTATCGCAAGCTGCTGATTGCGTTGTCCTGATTCACCTAGTCTAAGGGATGAGATGCCGATGGATAATGGTAACAGTTATTCAGTTAGATTCCTTGGACAGAGCATTCTGAATTCCCAGATTAGGGAAGAGAACCGCAAGAGTGATGTGTTAAATAAAAACACCGACTCTTATTACTCATGAATAGATCGGTAGATTACCGAGTCATGGAATGAATAGATCGGAAGTACTCCGAGTCATTACAGCTGCATATGGTTGCTTATTATATGAATGGTTATTTGAATTGTGAGTTCTAAATTATGTATTTAGAACCAAAGATGCAATTATCAAAAAAAAATGAGGATTCACTTGTTCTAAAGTGCTACAATAATGCATAACCGCCTTCTTTGTTGTGGAGTAGCACTTTCTAGATACGTATGGTCCATGATATAATTAATGATATCAGTGTACCAAGGACAATCGAGATAGGAGGTCTGGTTTCAATGTAGTATACGCACTCAACTAGAAAGTCCAAATATACTAGATCGCTTCCATCTAATGGGTTATCATAACAATTCCATGATGATTTGTCCCTTAATGGAATTCTTGATTGACAAATGTTAATTCAAATTCTCCCATTAAGGTTATAAACCATCCAAAGCATTTTTAGACAAGGACCCTTGCGTGAGGAAAGTTTGTAAATGGTCTATTTTTACCATGACCCTTGTTTCTTGATTTAGCATATAATGTCTTAAGCATTTGGTTGCAAAGACTATGGCGAGGCATTCTCGTTCTGCTTGTGTATAACGTGTTTCATAGTCAAGCAACATTTGGCTAATGAAATAAATTACACGTTCTCTCTTGTCATCGTCTTCTTGAGCAAACATGTAGGCTAGCAAGACATTGGTAGCTCGCGAGTATAAAATTAATGGGTGATCTAGCTTAGGTGGCATTAGTGTACATGGTGATAACAGAAAACATTTAATTGCATCAAAAACTTCATTGCACTCTTCAGTCCAATCAATGCTATAATCTTTCTTGAGTAGATTTTTGATTGGATGGATGGCGAAGCTTAAGTCTAGGATGAATCTCCGGATTGCACCAAGTTTTCTGAGAAATGACCTGATTCCATATTCATTCGAAGGTGGGACCATTTCGAGGATAGCCCAAATTTTGGTTGGGTCAACATCTATCCCTTGTGACAATATGATGTAACCTAGGAGCTTCCCTCTTGTTACACCAAAGACACATTTTCCTGGATTTAGCGTGACTCGTATTCTATCGACGTGAAAAAATGATGCGGAGTACTTCGGATGGTCACAACAGCTTTTGTGTTTAGCCAACAAGTCATCTACATAGGATTCCATGATTTTATGAATTAGATCGTGAAATATATATGTCATAGCTCACCTCACAGGTATGTAGCACCAGCTTTCTCAAGAACAAATGGCATAATAGCATAGCAATAAGCTCCCCAAGGAGTTATAAACGTGGTTTTAGCTTGATCTTGTTCAGATATTCTGATTTGATTGTATCCCAAGAATCCATCCATGAGAGACAAAAGCTCAAATCCAGCTTTCGCATCAACAATGACATCAATGGATGGTAATGGGAAGTCATCTTTAGGACATGCTTTGTTAATGTCTCAGAAGTCTTTGCAGATGTGTATCTTTCCATTTTTTTAGAACGGGAATGATATTAGAAACCCATTGAGAGTAATCGACTGGTTTGATGAATCCTACTTGGAGGAGTTTTATTACTTCCTCTTTCACCATGAGAGCTACCTTAGGTTTCATCGGTCTCGACTTTTTTGACCGGTTTTGTATCAGATTTAGTGATGAGCTTTTGCACCACAATGTGGGGTGCAACTCCTGTCATTTCCTTATAATTGAACGCAAAAGCCTTCTAATGTTTTTGAGG
Organism: Taxus wallichiana var. yunnanensis; assembly: GCA_018340775.1. Classification (NCBI taxonomy): domain Eukaryota; kingdom Viridiplantae; phylum Streptophyta; class Pinopsida; order Cupressales; family Taxaceae; genus Taxus; species Taxus wallichiana. The sequence goes on from CM031240.1 coordinate 71,774,034, forward strand.
ATCCGAGTGTGTATTTCTACTTCTAATGGAGTTAACGAGGATCCTAACTTCAATATCGTTGGTTCATCTTCTGTTCCAATGTTAACATCAATTGTTTCTTTGATTAAAGAGGCATTACCTTCTTTAAACTCGGGTGGGGCTGGAAGTAAATCCAAATTGTCCCCATTTTCTACGTATATGCGCTAGGTTCCATTTGTGAGGAAGCTCCATCATGGGATTTCCAAGTAGGATGACGAATGTGGGATTAAAGAAAAATCTATCATATGATAAGAGAGATGTAATGCCGCATAGGCATTTAAGTAATTTATAGTGGCCATATCACTATCAATGTGGTCTAGGATAGTAGATTTGTTTTCATTCCCGTTTAAAAGAGAATTTTTCATTTTTTTATCAATGGTTTATCAAAAAGGGATACCATGAAACGGGTATCCTCTAACCGGCTGCTTTGGAGTGAAGCGTGATGCTGAATTTGCTATTGAATCAACAAGAAGATTTTTCTCTCGCGGGATTGCTTCAATTAATATGAAGTCAAACTCCTTGCTTAAATTCAATATAGTTGTTTTGTAAAGTTGTAAGTGCTCGGCTTTGGTTTCAAATATCTCAGAGACTTGGTTTGCTACCAATTGTGAGTCTCCTAAGACTCTGATGTTATCAACACCGATTCTCTTAGCTAAGATGAGGCCAAGGAGGAGGGCTTCGTACTCAGTGCCATTGTTTGTGCATTCAAAATTTAGTTTGAAGGTGAATGGTAGAACTCTTCCCTCGGGAGAAGTAAGGATTATACCTGCCCCAGCTCCATAACGACATCTAGCTCCATCAAAATGGAGAGTCCAATATTTAGCTGGGAGTATAGATGTTGGGATATTTGTTGTGTTAACATCTTCTACCTCTACCATGCAGAGATCTACCACTGGGAGAGAACCGACACCTAGGGAATATCCCACGCCTACAGAATCAAATGGTAGGAACATTGGTAGATCCTGTTCTAATAATTCAACAATTTTTGTAGTAGTTCCTAATGATACTATTTCTATAGTGTTAGCCTCATATTTGGGGTTGGGGTTGCCTTGGCTAGGCTCATAGCTTCAAGATTTGTCGTAGGTACCAAATTTTCTTCTGGTTTTGCATCGGTAGGTTTATTAAGTTGGTTTGTTGGGAGTTCAAACTCCGAGTGCACGCCTAGTCTTTTCTTTAAGTCAGCTAGGTGTACATCGAATGGTTTTAGATCACCTTTGGCTACAAATATCTTTCCTAAGTGTAAAAACCTTACTTCTTGAAATAGTGTAGAAGGGATTGCCTTCATGTGGTGTATCCATGGTCGGTCGAGGATCATATTATAGTTAGTTTCCTGATCTATAATATAAAACTCCGTTAAGATTGTTTTGGGTCTTAAGGTGACCGGTAATATTATAGTTCCAACCGAGGTGGCTTTAAGGCTATCATAGCCCCTTAGTGTGTTTCAAGTTGTGGAACAATTGGTTTCTCCATACCCTAGCTTTTTAAGGAAAGAGAAGGGGACTACGTTAACTGCTGCCCCATCGTCTATCATTGCACACTTTACATAGTTGTTATAAACCCATACTTGCAAATGTAAGGCTGGATCACCTTGGCGTGTGATCTCAGCATCTGTCGGCATTTTGTTTATCTCGAATATGAATTTGACATCCCTATCCGCCTTCCCCGGAGGATGAACATCAAAGTCTATATGATTTACTTGTGTTTCAGGAGGTGAAGTGATGTTAATTAAATGACCTAAACCTAATTCTTCTAAAAGAGTAGCCACAGTGGCGAGAGAGTTCTTTAGTAAGTCTAAAAATGAAATGTGCGAGAAGGTTTTTGTTAGGTCATTAATTAAATCATAGGCACCCACATGATTTGCTACTATTTGTTGGAAGTTATCATCACTGGTAGGTGGCTTGGATTTGGCTGAGAGAAATACTCTCACGTCCTTGTTCTGACTTCGATGGGTAGTTCGGCATCTAACTCTACTAAACCAACTATCTTAGGTCATGGCTGACTTCCTAGTTGTGGTGCAACTAATGGATTTAACGACGTTGAAGCTTCATGATAATTTTTTCCTATCATTATGCTTTTGTTTGTCCCAGTTAGATTTAGCTTGTTGTTATCGTGATTTGGGAGTGGATCATTAAAGATCTTCAGGGGTGCGTTTTGAGGGGAAACTGCCCATGAAAAAGTATTTGATGTTGGTGACATAGGATCTGCCAAGAACATATCCATGAAAATTTGTCTTTGTTCATCTGACAAGCGTTGCATGAATTTATTGTAGTCACGGCACGTTCTAGTGTCATGGCCCCAAATTTTGTGGAAACCACAATACAAATTAGGATTGTAATTCCTAGTTTGTTGGTTTGGTGCGTATTGTGGCCCAAAATTTTGATCAAACCATTGCCTATTAGGATTAAAATTTTGTGTTTGTTGTCTTTGGTTTGAATTCTGGTTTTGGTATCTAGTTGAATTTTGGCTTGGACCCTGTGTGGGATTTTGCCGTTGTTGTTGTTGTTGTGGATGATTAAAATCCACTGTATTGATTATCGGGGTAAAGTTGTTGTTTCGTTTGTTGTTTATTTGTGATGGAGTATTGACAACATTTACCTTCTTAGGTTACTCGGTTACTCCATTTATTGTCACCCCCGCGATTTTTGTTAAGGATTTTAGGTCCTTGATTGACATTCGTGGTTGTAGGATAAGTTGTAGTGTTACGGTTAGAGGTGGTTAACCTCCCATTTGTTCCATATGTCTTACGACCACTATCTATTACCGCTTGATCTATTCGGAGAGCGCTCTTAAGTACTTCATTGTAAGTCCTTAGTGGGAACTTCGTACTTCTTCCTTTAGATCTCTCTTGAGAGATTGAAGGAATAAATCACATAGTTCCATTTGGTCCATATTTGGAGCACTTTGGTGAAGAATAAAGAAGCGTACGCCATCTCTGGATGAAATGAGCGGCAGATTCATTATGTTCTTGCTTAGTGTGTAAGAACTCCTTGATTCTGTTCTCAATAGTTTTTTCATGTCAAATGCCTTAATGAACTCTAAAGCGAGTTGTTTAAATGAATGGATGGAAGCCTCAAGTATTCTATAATACTAATCGAGAGTGATGCCTTCCAAATTTTTGGGAATATTTTAGCAACAACCCCATTCCAAGGAGTAGTTCTCGTATGGTTGTAGCATAAGCCTTGATATGTGCATTCGGATCTCCCTCCCCTTTGTATTTTGGTAAATCGCAAGAAGGGGTCTTGGAAGCATGACACTTCGTATGGTGAAGTCTAAGGGCTCTTTCAAATATTCTAAATAAGTCCCTATCGCATAGGTTTCGATCATTGATGGTGCTTCACTTTGAGAGAGTGGTGGTGGAATGGGTTGTTGGTATGGTGTAGCGTATGCATTGGTAGGGGCATAAGGAAACACCTGTGTTAGAGCAAACATGCCGAGAGAGGAGAACATATCCCCTTGTGGTGATTTGGAGTACATGTTTAAGTATGATGGGGTATTGTCCAGAAATGGATTGTTTTGTACTAGGCAGGGAGGAATGGTGTTAGAGATGGTGGGTCTAGTTGGCATTTGTTGTGAATGCTGAGGAGTCATGCCTAACGTGCCTATTCCTTTGAGGAGGTCTACTTGGATATAATGGTGTAGAGGATTGGAACTTCCTGCTTGCGTGAGTTGAGAATGGTGATTTTCTTGAGCAAGTTCTAACCCCCTCACTTTTTCTACTAGCATTGAAATGACTTCATTTGGTGAAGTCACAGTGTTTTCCCTTAGCGGCATTTGTTGTATATCATGGTGTTGTATAGGCATGTGATATCATGTTATGAACTGATCGCTTCCCTGTCAAGTTTCCCCGAGGGCATTTCCTATATGTAGTGGCATGGAGGTATTTCCTCGAAAATAAACCTCGGGTTGTGTTTGTAAACCTCCTATAGGTGGGTACATACTTTGAGAACGTTGTTCATTCCTGGCATGACATACCGAATGTTCATTATCTAGAACCATGGTATGGGTCTGATTGCCTACTGATTTGTGGTCTCAATAGTATTTGAGGAGACGAACTAGACTCTCCTGTGAGTGTCATATTGTTCGAGCCTGAAGGCTCTGTTTGTTGCGTTTGAGCGAGTTGATCCAACTCCTCTGTTTGGAAGGACGAGCTATATCTAATCTTTGGAGTTTGTGTTGACAATTGATTAGTTGAATAGTTGTCACCCCATACTGAGAGTGAGGGTGATGATTGTCTATTTTTTTGGGCGTAGTATGCCTCAAGACCCAAGAGGGGTCTGCCATATGCATCGAATCCTGACATATTCGGGGGGTATATGAATACCCGCAGAATAATGGGAAGGAGTGAAGGTGATAGTGAAAGCTAATGAGGTAGATAAGATGAAATAAATGTTATTTGAAAGAGCAAGTAGAAATATGACGTTGAACCAGAAAGTAGGAAGTTCATGTCGGGTTCACCAATTTTGTTGGTGAAGCTGATGTGAAGGCCGATGAGATGGAGAAGACAAAAGTAAAACACTTTGACAACACAAGTAAGAATAAGATTCCAGATTTAGAAAGTAGGAAATTTCACATCGGGTTCACCAATTTTGTATGATGGAAAATTGACAAGTAAGCGTGGGAATCTACAAGTAACTCTTCCTTGCACTGACCTCCCGAGGTCGTGTCGAGACAACCGGTGGAGATGGAATATGTGTGGGATACGAGATAAACTAGCTAGGCAATCTAATATCTTCTATACGCACTAGTCAAAATTGTGAATCTAAGGCAAAGAAGGCCCTCCTAACCTGAACTGGTGTGATAGATCGATTAGCAAGGATGACTGCTCAAAGGCTCCAATCAATATCGAGCTCTGGCATGATTCGATCTATAGGTTGTGGAATACATGGAAAATGACCTAGGATAGTTTCGTGTATGTCTCCAAATAGGGTCATAGAGTGGATGATGGATGTAGTTGACTCTATGGGTGATTCTCTGGCCTAGTCCAGAACTCCTTAGCTTCGTTAGCTACTGTGTCTAGCAAGGATAACTTGTTTGATGATGATAGGTGGAAGTGGGGTAGATCTGAATACTAGTGTGCATAGGCCAGTGTCTATGTCGATTCACTTACTGATTCATTGGGTTGTGGGATTTGTGGATCGCAACCGTAGACTCTTGGTTGTTGTGGTCCTGCTTTATGGTCATGTATGAATTCAGTCCTAATCCCTAGTATCCAATAATCATATGCTTTCTTAGCCTTTATATTAAAATTGATAGCCGTGCGATCCTCTCGAGTACCTCACATGTGTTCTTGTAACTTGAATTCTTAGGCTAGTATCTATGTCTCCATGAGAATGTCTCCTGCGTCTGGTTGTGGGACCAAAGGATCACAACCGAACATTTTCTCTCTTTCAAACCCCTCCATAGTCATGCGGGCATGTATCTAGGGTAATCTATAGTTTGGTTGACTTGACCAAAATATGTGTGCTTGGTCGTCTTCTATGTTTAACCCGTGCAATTGGAAACTGATTTGTTGCAAGTTCACCATTGTTTGGAAGACTTGGATCCTGAGATTTTGATCTATATCAGTTATTGTTGTAATGAGATTGGGTTGAGACACGATTGGCTCGAATACGTATTCTCTAGGCTCCCTAGGTCCCATGATTGTCATGCAGAAGCAATAATATAAATTAACTACAACAAAGTGAATTTTAACTACTTTGAATATATCTATAGCATATATGATTTCTCTATTTTGGTATTTTCGATGAACCATTCGAATGATTCTAAAAAAGTAAGCTTTTTAACATATCTAGAATTGTGGCTAAAACTAAGAAATTAAAACAAACAAGATAACCGAGTATATCTATTTGTCTATGCAACTGTGAGCCTATTCTAAACAATGAAATAACTAATCTAATCTATTTGCAAGACTCTCGATCCTACCTCGAAGTGAATAATGAATCATAGTCTCTCGAAACTATTAATCCCCACAACTCCTGGTAATATTGAAAGTGAAATTGACTGAAATAAAGTGATTAACTACACTCTTTGATATGTTTCTAATTTGGAACTTTGAAAGCTAGAACTTGGATTTTGCATAATAGTGGTGAATCGATGGTGTGTGTGATCTTGTCCCCTCAAGATGTGATCTCCTCGTTCCTTCATGTTCACATGGATCCGAGAAAAGTGTGTAATGCTTAGCATCAACATAAGTAGATATTGGAACAAGGGACAACTCTAGAATATAGACCGAATACAATGTGAGTAGGAGAGGGATAGCGCAAGAGTACAGAGCTTGGCTTATGTAATTCCTAGCGGGATTTATTGCGAGTCATGCAACATAAAACATCCAGAACCTGAAGTTATCCTATTTGAAGAATAAAACCTACAACTTTAATGGATTCCTATTGAAAAAAACTATTCTACTCTAATGGATTGGATAAAATGTCAACAACACTTGCACAAGATGGATATGTGGCTTCCTAACAGCAAAACAATACTAACTAAGCATGCAATGAAAGAAACTAAGAACTCTAAGAAAAATGAAAGGCTAATCTATTGCAAAGAGAAATTCAGAGGCAAATTTGAGGGGCCATTTTCTTGAGCACAAGCCAACTATTTATAGCATTTGCATTTACCCAAGGTAAAACCCAAATAGAACTCTTAAACTATAAACAATGGCAAAACACTATTCCAGGAACTAGTATAATAAATGCAAGCTTATGGCGGTGAAAGAAAGCTGGTAAAACATTCAAATTATGTGGGTCATGTTAAAAGAGCTTTTTGGAAAATGCGTAAGGACCACCACCTTGAGCGGGTGGCGATTACTGAGACCGCCGCCCTATCCAGGCTTGCCGCCCGAGCGGGCGGCGGTTTCGTCACAAGAGAAAAAGACCAAGAAAAGAGGGGAAAAGGGAAAACCAAAGCACATGTGGGCTAAATGGGGCATGCGGGATGTTAAAACACACTTGGAGATCTTTTCCGGATCTTGAAAACCTTGTGAGGAGACCTGTATCATCATTGGGGCACCTTTTACGTTGTTTCAGTAGTACAATACCTTACAATTTTGGAGTACGTACATATTGCCCCCTCGGAGAAAGGTTTTAGCCATGAAGAGGCGTAAAATGGTGGGTTTGAGTATGGCAGGTCCCGAAATGGGAAGTTAGAAGTTATACGATACATTCGTGTATTGAAATGACGCCGTCAAAAATTCCCGATGCTGCAAAATTAAAAGAGACTTCAAGTGCGGAGATAGACACAATAGTTTGGAAAATAAACACTAAAATAATAGGAAATGAGAACGTACCATTTGTGCGGGGATAAGAACTTACCTTTTTCGGCGCTCCAAACCTATGGAAAAGGCATTTAAAATGAATCAGGGTGCTATATATATGAAAGTGGGCCCTTTCCTATTCATTTGCGTAAGTTGATTTGATTGATTACGAGCTCTGGAACCCATGGTGACGGGTTCTTGCATGAGTAGAGTCAAAACGTCCGTGACGGGATAGTGATCATGCCTCCGCGAGCGGACCATTGACCTGCGAGATCACAGGTTAGTTTTCTTTAATTTATCCTTTTTACCCCCTTAATTTTAAAATGCTAAAATCTTTGTCATGGGGGTAATTTTTGAAAATGTTAGGTTGAAAAGGTCCATCTAGGGGGCCCTCTTGGGTAGGATTTGTTTTTAGTTAAAATGGTCTTATTTTGTGTTTTTAGGCTTTTTAGGTTTAAAAACTCATGTGGGTTTTGAGCCACAACCGCCACCCTTAAGGCGCGGTTATGAAACCACCTCCTGCTCAGGCGGTAGTTTTGCATAAAATGCCAAAAGAACATCTGTTTGAGATTGTTTTTTCATTTTTAGCATTGCTACGTGTTTTCATGAGTTTTCTAGTATTATTTCGATGCTAACTTGCTCTTTTTTGTGTTTTTGGGTGTATGCGGTGAGAGAGGAGTATATCCAGTAGATCCGAGTCAGAGAAGGAGTGTGGCTGGCTCCCGGAGTGTTAGACGCCCTCTCACGAAGATGAGGAGGATACTCTTGAGAGGTTAGTATCTTTGCATATATCGTGTGTGCCCCACGTTTCTCCATCTAGTCACATTCTTTATGACTTGTTCTCATATTGGGATGCTTGATCGGAACACCTTCGATTACAGAGGGTCTGCGGTGAGTCGACCATTACTTTGGAGGATGTTTATCACATTCTGGGGGTCCCGATTATTGGGAGACGTCTCACCCTTGAGACAAAAAGTTCGCGGGCCCAGATAGCACAGTGGGCTTCCTATATGGGAGATGTAGTCATCTCCACGGGGTCGAAGAAGGGGGTTAGAGTTCGATCCATTCCTAGTTTTCCCATCCCCCTACTTCACCAAGCTATTATGGGGATCCTTGCCTTGAGATTGATCAGGGACAAGGGAGGAGACACATTGTTATATTACTAGTCCCCATTATTGCATAGATAGAGGGACATGGCCAGATATATGCCTGGGGAGAAGACATACTTCAGACCACCTACCATGATTTATACAGGGTAATCCGTTTACAGGGGTAGTCTTTGAGCCACCTGACCCGGGTCATGAGTTGGGTCTATGAGCACTTCATCCCCTATGACAGAGGTGTAGAGGTGATAGATCCCAGGACTGTGAGGGTAGCTAGATGGATAGATATGTGGGTGCTCTGAGCACCTCATCACCCAGTTTCTTCTCTAACCACTTCTGACATGGAGGCTACACCGTATCAGACTATGGCAGGTATCTGGGGTGAGGAGGCTCTTACTTTGATTTCTGCTCCACCACAGGGAAGCTCATTGATAGACTGGAGCGAGAGGAGATACACCCCTTTGCCGAGTTCCTCGCGGTTTGGCCTACCTTACATGGGTATGCTTCCCCGTAGCACCAGTGATACTGGTCGATCGAGAGAAGCCAAAGGGGGTCCTAGAGGCCGGGGTTAGGCAGTGGTTACTCCCGGCATTCCTACTACGGCCGGGAGGGTAGTACGTGCGGAGGGAGAGCCGATGCACCTCGGGAACCCTTGCTTCATTTCTGCGGGTCCTTCCCATAGCATGATGACCCCATTCACATAGACTTCAAGTCGATAAGTTTATAGGGGAGAGAAAAAGGAGGGCAGTGATCTGAGTGGCATGACACTCGGGATATTATCTGACAACGAGGGCTGAGCGAGTGCGAGAGAGTTACTCGGTTTCGAGAGGAGCCACTCTCCCATGGCCATGACGGGGAGGATGAGTCCGTTGCATGGTGCTACGTTGCTCCATCACGGGAGCAGCCCCTAAGTTAGTGGCGGCATCCGTGGCGGTGCTGATCTATAGATCCATCCCTGGAGGCACAGTGATCCGAGTAAGTTACCCTCTCTCCTTTTAATGTTTGTTTTTAGTTAGGATCTCCTTAGTTGCTATCTCTCCTTTTTTATCTTGTATTTCTAATCTCTGGTTGGTTTCTAATTTGTTTTCTACTTTGTTTACAGAGACCACCGATGAGTGGCGAATTGATTCGTAGGGTATGCACCGATACCACTGATGATCCGCATGGAGAGGACCCATGCCGAGTTGTCTGTGGATGTTGGGGAGCCCTCGGCAGCTGGTACACATACTAACATCTTTTCCCCAGTCCGGTATGTGGCCAGGATGGTATCGACTCTTCTCATGGAGCTAGCGGGGTATAGGATGGCCGAGCACTTGATGAGGAGCCATTCGATGGTGAGACTACGGCTACCCCTTAGCATCCCGAGCCCTCCATGCACTCGAGTGTCGGCATAGCCGAGTCCTAGCGTGGACGTGCACCTTCAAAGGAGTCTCGTAGGGATTGAGAAGCCACTTGGCTCTCCTAGATTTTGTATGATACATTCTTTTGTATATCCCGGGCTCTTTGAGCGTTTTGACCATGCTTAGTGCATGATGGCATTGTATAGAAACTTTGATCATTCATGTATATATATTCTCTTTTGGATCAAAACCCTTGGTATCTATGGCTTACTTTCCATTTCCAGTTTCCTTATGTAGATTATGATGTATGTATGCATGCTCTTTAGAATGTATGCAATGGAGAACAAATGATGCAAGTGTTTATTTTCCTTTTGTATTTCATGATGCTGATATATGATAATGTAGATCAATGTGATTTTGAATCTTAGTTTCTTTAACCAATTTTGATACTTCATATTTGTTTTGGCAAAGTGGTGAAGATAAACCGATATGATGAGCAGATAGACTTGCCCCTCTCCTAACTCCACACAACTAGTAAGATGTGAGGGCTCATCACCGAGATCTAGAAAGGGCACAAGTTGTGAAATGTGTTGAAATGGTAGTGATGAGAGATAGACAAAGCTCTGGTGGAACCAAATTAGGATGCTATAAGCAATCCACTTGAGTGACGTCATAGGTTTGGGATGCAACTTGCTTTGCGGTTTATCTAGACTTAGATCCTTAGATGGCCTCATAGTAGAAAAAATATGGGTTTTAGGATTTGAACTCTTTTGGAATTTTGGACATCTGATTCATTTGTTTTTACTCAAAGACTTGAGATTTGAATTGTTTGTGTATGACCTTTTGTATTTGTTTGTCAAGAGGACCCCCTACACTTTGCCCCATGCTACTAGTAAGAAGCGTGGGTTTATCATAAATGGGCAAAGCATAGGTGAGTATGGGCATTTCCATCCTTTCCCAACCCTACATCACTAGTAAGAGATCTGAAGCTTTTCACCAAAGGTTGGTGGGCAAGGAAATGTGTAAAATTAAAATTTTATGTTTGATTAATATTTGACTTGTTTACTTGAGTAAAATGTCGGTATGTGCTTATTTCCAAGAGATATACATATGGGATAGATGTGACACCATGAAGCTTCTAGAAAAGACCATAGGCAAGACACCTATCCTAAGAAGAAACCAAAAGTGAGAATAAACCTACGAGATCTTGGCATGGTAACCATTAAGACTTTGTTATATCTAGCTTTATTTGATAAAATGGTTTTGAGATAATTTGCTGATATCATGGAAATGGAGAAGTATTATTAGAGTGTTTATGCCAACAATATCATAAGTTTGTAATGAATTGCTTTGAGAATAAATTCCTTGATCACAATTTGTGTATGAAACAAGCGGAAAAAATGATCTTAATCTATATGAAGATGCAATGTAAATGTAATTATAAATAGTGCTATTTGCTTATGCGTAGAACCGCTTGAGGTGTAAGGAATTGACTATTTCACCAAATTCCTCACCTTCCAATGTACATAAGAGGTATGCACCATTTCCATAGTCCTTCATGACTTGGTATGGGCCCAACCATTTGGGCCGAAACTTTCTTCCTTCATCGGTCTTTTTGTCGATCCGGCTGTCTAGCCTTAGAACTAGATCACCTTCATATATGTTGCATTCATAAAATTTCTTGTTATCTTGCCGGCACATCTAGTCAAGCATAGACTCACGTGCCGCTATTCAGCATTTAACCTAGCTTCATGTAGGCTTTTAATCGAGAAAGATGTGCTTCTCTATAAGTTTCTTCATCCAGGATCCTTGTAGAAATGCGGAGACCGGGTATTTCAACCTCAAGTGGGAGAACTACTTCTACCCCAAATACTAGTGAGAAAGGAGTCACTCCTGTTGGTGTTCTTATTGAGGTTCGGTGGGCCCATAAGGCCGGATATAACTTCAAATGCCAATCTTGTTTGTTTTCTTTCACCATTTTAAGAAGAATGGATTTTAATGTTTTATTTGTCGCTTCAGCCTATCCGTTGGCTTGAGGGTAATACAAGGAAGCCATATGATGGCTTATTTTAAATTTATTGCACAATTCGTGAACTTCTTCATTCTTAAAAGAAGTTCCATTATCTGAGATAATGATTTGTGGGACCCCATACCTGTAAATGATTTGGTTCAAAATGAACTTGGCGATTACACAGAACCCGGTATAGTAGTAAGAGCCATAGCCTCTACCCATTTGGTGAAATATTCGGTGGTCATTTTTGTGATTATAAAATTATGGCCATTTGTAGATGAGGGAGAGAATTTTCCTATCAAATCAAGACCCCATGTAGAAGAGGGCCATGGAGTAGTGATTGATTGTAGAGCTTGTGCCGGCATGTGAATCTCATGAGAGAATTCTTGACACTTATGACACCTACGTACAAACTCTCTTCGCGTCGTGTTCTAGAGTGGGCTAGAAATAGCCCATTTGATGTATCTTACAAGTGGTGGTATGGCCACTTTGTGGCCTCCACACATTCCAGCTTGTGAGATTCATGGAGAATCTTCTTGGATTCTTACGTGTCGACACATCTTAGAAGCATTCTATCAAACACTTTTTGATAGAGCACTTGCTCTATAATGACGTATTTTGCTACGATAATGTGTAACCACCTTTTTGTTGTAAAGTAGCAATTTCTAGATATGTATGGTCCATGATATAATTAATGATATCAGTGTACAAAGGACAATCGAGGATAGGAGGTCTGGTTTTAATGTAGTATACGCAC